>CM044955.1:6601769-6669269 GCA_024516035.1 Bactericera cockerelli
GAATAGTCCACCACCACTAATAGTAGTCCATTAGAATAGTCCACCACCAGTAATAGTAGTCCACCACCACTAATAGTAGTCCATTAGAGTAGTCCACCACCAGTAATAGTAGTCCATTAGAGTAGTCCACCACCAGTAATAGTAGTCTATTAGAGTAGTCCACCACCACTAATAGTAGTCCATTAGAATAGTCCACCACCACTAATAGTAGTCCATTAGAATAGTCCACCACCAGTAATAGTAGTCCATTAGAATAGTCCACCACCAGTAATAGTAGTCCATTAGAGTAGTCCACCACCAGTAATAGTAGTCCATTAGAATAGTCCACCACCACGAATAGTTCATAGAATTAGTCCACCACCACTAATAGTTCATAGGATTAGTCCACCACCACTAATAGTAGTCCATTAGAATAGTCCACCACCAGTAATAGTAGTCCATTAGAGTAGTCCACCACCAGTAATAGTAGTCCATTAGAATAGTCCACCACCACTAATAGTTCATAGAATTAGTCCACTACCACTAATAGTTCATAGAATTAGTCCACTACCACTAATAGTTCATAGAATTAGTCCACTACCACTAATAGTTCATAGGATTAGTCCACTACCACTAATAGTTCATAGGATTAGTCCACCACCAGTAATAGTCCATTAGAATAGTCCACCACCAGTAATAGTCCATTAGAATAGTCCACCACCACTAATAGTAGTCCATTAGAATAGTCCACCATCAGTAATAGTAGTCCATTAGAATAGTCCACCACCACTAATAGTAGTCCATTAGAATAGTCCACCACCACTAATAGTAGTCCATTAGAATAGTCCACCACCACTAATAGTAGTCCATTAGAATAGTCCACCACCACTAATAGTAGTCCATTAGAATAGTCCACCACCACTAATAGTAGTCCATTAGAATAGTCCACCACCACTAATAGTAGTCCATTAGAATAGTCCACCACCACTAATAGTAGTCCATTAGAATAGTCCACCATCAGTAATAGTAGTCCATTAGAATAGTCCACCACCACTAATAGTAGTCCATTAGAATAGTCCACCATCAGTAATAGTAGTCCATTAGAATAGTCCACCACCACTAATAGTAGTCCATTAGAATAGTCCACCACCACTAATAGTAGTCCATTAGAATAGTCCACCACCACTAATAGTAGACCATTAGAATAGTCCACCACCACTAATAGTAGTCCATTAGAATAGTCCACCACCAGTAATAGTAGTCCATTAGAATAGTCCACCACCAGTCAGGGTGTCTACTAAATGATCAAAGTAAAATTCCCTGACTTTTCCAGGTTTTCCAGACTATTTTTCCATTTTTCCAGTCTACTTTTTTTAGGAGACATTATATGTATATGTATATTATATAAGACCTCAATCTGCCTTCTACATATTTTTTTTGCAAGCCCACCGCCACCCAATCAAACATTTTTTCTAAATCAATTAAATGAGTTTTCTGGTACGTTCTACGATATCAACATTTAGTTCGTCCCTGTTGCAGTGGAAACTTTTGGTGCGTTTGGACCCGCAGCCAAAGCACTGATATCAAAAAAATGTTGGTTGACCACACAGGAAACAACAGAGCAGGCACCTTCATTCGACACAAAATATCTTTGTCGATCCAAAGGGGAAATTTGAACGCTGTTTTAAATACTATGCTTCAGATTAAGAGTATTTTGTGTTTCTTACCAAAGAAGCATTATCACAGTTTATCACACTGCCAGGATTTAAGTGGCGCCGCAGGCGAATTTTTTTTATATATCATTTTCATGACAAAATTGGATCTTGAAAAAAATTCCCTGACTTTTGGTGTTTTTTCACAAAATTCCCTGACTTTTGGTGTTTTTTTCACGAAATTCCCTGACTTTTTTGGTCTCGAAAAATTCCCTGACAATTCCAGGTTTTCCAGGTTTTCCCTGACCAGTAGACACCCTGCCAGTAATAGTAGACCATTAGAGTAGTCCACCACCAGTAATTGTAGACCATTAGAATAGTACACCACCAGTAATAGTAGTCCATTAGAATAGTCCACCACCACTAATAGTAGTCCATTAGAATAGTCCACCATCAGTAATAGTAGTCCATTAGAGTAGTCCACTACCAGTAATTGTAGACCATTAGAATAGTCCACCACCACTAATAGTACCTAGTCCATTAGAATAGTCCACCACCACTAATAGTAGTCCATTAGAGTAGTCCACCACCAGTAATTGTAGACCATAGGATTAGTTCACCACCAGGAATAGAAGTATACCAATGGAGCTTGCTTAACTCCGTAGGCTAATAAAAAAAAAAAAAAACTGTGCCTATCTCACGGACACGGAATTTTTATTGTACTGTATTATTATTTATCGTGCACTGGTAGTTAAGTGGTTAACGCGCTAGTCTCGTAATCCAGGTTGAGTAGGAATTCGTTGGTTCGAATCCCAGCAGTGCATGAATTTTTCCTCATTCATTTGAGTTTGTGACCACATAATAATAAGCCTCTGAGGGTTAGGTTGTAGAAAATGCTTTGAGCATTAGCCTCGCCTGGTGGTTACCTTCAACTAAAGAGTGTTATTATCATCTACACCCCCAGGTGACGCTCGTGTTCCCACTCATGCACCAGAACCTGGAGGAGTACATCCGCACAGCTGACTACATAGGGGAGACCCGCGCCAAGACCATCTTCTACCAGATCATCAGCGGGCTGGACCATCTGCACTCCTACAAGGTGACTGTTTATTCCGTTACCAATTTTTATTATTATTTTCAAGTTCACGGAGAAATTACTCCATTTTTATAATTAGTATTAGGTAGCTATTGCAAAAAAAAAAACTTAAACATAAATTATTAAAATATTTATTTAATTTCTTTTTCTTTACAGACGAACTTTTCTAAAATTCTTGAAAAATGTGTAGAAAACCGACTAGATAAACAATATGGATTTCGACGTGGGATAGGTACTGAAGAAGCTTTACTTGACCTTACAACATTCTTACATAGTAACATAGACGACAATAAAAAAGTAATCGCCATATTTCTTGACATTTCAAAAGCATACGACTCCATAAAACATTTGACATTACTGACACAACTTAAAAAACTAGGACTAACAGACAAAGTAGGTACTAAAATGGTTTGACTCCAACTTGACTGATCGAACACAAAAACGGAAATTAAATTCCCAGTTATCTTATCGTGTACAGTGTCGTGCTTTTTCAATTCCGCAGGGCACAATACTCGGTCCATGTTTGTTTAATTGTTTTATTAATTATCTTCCTGGAATAAGAGAGGGTCAAGTATTTTGCTATGCAGACGACACAGTACTATGCTACTCATCAAATAACTGGGAAGAGACTCACCGCCTCTCATCTATTGACCTGACAAACATTCAAAACTGGTATATATAAATGTCCCTTCAAATCAATCTTTTTAAATCTCATTATCAGACTATTTCATCAGTCTGTTTTACCACTAACATCAACAATACAACTAACTGACATTGAAAATAAAACAATAACATTACAAAAACTGACAGACATACGTTACTTAGGTGTTATACCAGACGAAAACTTAAAATAGACAGCACATATCACATCACTCAAAAACAAATTACGACACTTGACTTATATTTTCTACACTGCTTCACATAAGATGCCCAGATAGCACTTGGAGTTATTAATCTATTTATTGTTTGTAAATCTATCAATAGCTTGATCGATAAGGCGGCGGACTTGTAACCCGGATGTCCGTGGTTCAAGTCCCAAGTTCAGCAAAGATTTAGTAAAGCTAGTTTGAGTAGTTGCGACATCACGAAAGTGATCATTGACAAATATCTTTCCTCCTCATGCAAGGAGAACAATCGGGTTGTCGAAATTCTAGGGAAATTTTCTTCAATCTACTCGACCCCTACACGAAACATTTTGAGCTGTTTTTAATTTTTTTTTTTTTTAAAGAAAAGGCCCTTAGAAATAATGTAAAGTAATTATTTTTTTTTTTCCTCAAAATTTTACTCTAAAAATGTTACTATCTTATGTGACTTTTTCTGGCTCTAGCTATTTTAATTTTGTTTTCCTCGTTTATAATCCTCTTTTTTTTTCTCTCTCTCTTTTTTTCTCCTTCCCGTCTCCCCCCAGGTGTTCCTATTTTAGTTTTGTTATCCTCGTTTATAATCCTCTTTTTTTCTCTCCTTCCCGTCTCCCCCCACCCCCAGGTGTTCCACCGCGACATCAAGCCCGAGAACATCCTGACCCGCGGCAGTCTGGTGATCGTGGGCGACATGGGCTCCCTCAAGTACATCCACCAGATGGGCCACCACACCGAGTACATAGCCACGCGCTGGTACCGCTCGCCCGAGTGTCTCCTCACCGTGGGCCACTACAGCTCCGAGATGGACATCTGGGCCGCCGGCTGCGTCTTCTATGAGACCATCACGCGGGCGCCCCTCTTCCCAGGTAACCCATTTAATAATAATGCTTTTTCTTTGTGTTATTATGTCACAATTTTAGTGGCTATCGCAGAATCATAGGACTTTACCACTTTAATTTACAATATCTTGTATTATTTTTTTTTTTGCCTATGATTCTGCCACTGGTCGCTGCTTCACATAAAGCAGTTACTCATTTTTCCTCACGAGGTATGAGTGGACCCCGAACATCCAAGTACAGAGCAGAAAAAATCCTCCCCCGCTGGGAATCGAACCCAGGTCACCATGTGTGCAATGCCTAACGCGCTAACTCACTCTGTCACAGTGACTACTAGGTAACCCATTTATATTCCACGTAACCCATTTACATTCCAGGTAACCCATTTACATTCCAGGTAACCCATTTACATTCCAGGTAGCCCATTTACATTCCACGTAGCCCATTTACATTCCACGTAACCCATTTACATTTCAGGTAACCCACTTACATTCCAGGTAACCCATTTACATTCCAGGTAACCCACTTACATGCCAGGTGACCCACTTACATTCCAGGTAACCCATTTACATTCCAGGTAGCCCATTTACATTCCAGGTAACCCACTTACATTCAAGGTAACCCATTTACATTCCAGGTAGCCCATTTACATTCCAGGTAACCCACTTACATTCCAGATAACCCACTTACATTCCAGGTAACCCATTTACATTCCAGGTAGCCCATTTACATTTCAGGTAACCCATTTACATTCCAGGTAACCCATTTACATTCCAGGTAGCCCATTTACATTCCACGTAACCCATTTACATTCCAGGTAACCCATTTACATTCCAGTAACCCATTTACATTCCAGGTAACCCTTTTTATATTCCAGGTGACCCATTTACATTCCAGGAAAACCCATTTACATTCCACGTAACCCATTTACATTCCAGGTAACCCACAACTGTGAGATGGTCTTGAACTACATAACCATCACACAGTATAAACAAGTATCTCTTCAACTACTTATTACAAATATTATTATAAAAACGAAACCATACATTATTGTATGTTATATGATATAAAGTACTATGATTCTATGCTACTCAATAAAATTGTGACAAAATAACACAAAGAAAAGCAATATTACAGTCGAACCTGGATATAAGAGAACAATTTTCAGGTCCAATGGAAAATAACTTCTTTGTAAGAGAAAATAATGCCGGTCCCTTGAGTTCTCTTGTATCCAGGTTCAACTGGATTGTATGGTAAAAAGTACAATGATTCTGCGCTACCTGACATGATACCACAAAGAATATTTCACATTTTTTTTTTTTTTTTTTTTATATTTATTTTACCTTTTCAGCTTTTTCTTTAAATAAACATGGTTTTTTTTATATATTAATATGTAAAATATTTATCCCATAAAATATATAAGACCTGTTTGACTGCTGGAGTAAAGGGACTTTTCAGTCTTACCTCGGCAGTATAAACAAGGTATATTCTATTCTATTATTATGATTATTACAACTCCCCCCAGGTGACAGCGAGGTGGACCAGCTGGACTGCATCCACAAGCTGCTGGGCACGCCCAAGACGGAACTGCTGCAGAAGTTCGAGAAGCACAAGTCCAGCAACTTCACGTACCACTTCAAGCGGTACGCAGGCGCGGGCCTCGACACGCTGGTGCCGCAGATCCAGGACAAGGGCCGCAAGCTGCTCGCCGAGATGCTGCGCTACGACCCGAAGCGGCGGCCGACGGCGGCGAAGATCCTCAACCACGCCTACTTCTCGGACCTGACGCAGCTCAAACACGAGCTGCAGAAGAAGAAGATGATGGACAAGATCGCGCAGGCGAAGGTCTCGCACCCGAACCACATCCTGGCCAAGCCGTCGCGTCGGCCCGACATTGGCAAACTCATCCAGAGCGACGTCGACACGCAGAAGGTGAAGAAGGCGCGCTCCGACTATCTGCACGTGGCGCGCTCCAGTAAGTATCGGCTGGACAAGTCGTCCAGTGTTCTGCTGCGGGCCAAGATGCCGTCCGTGGTCAAGAGCAAAACCGAGCGGAAACTGTTCGTGAAGGAGAAGATGTCGGATCTGGACAGCCGGCGACGGATCGAGCAGGACTTTCAGGAGAGGAAAAGCAAGATCAAACAGAAGCTGAATCTCCTGCTGTGACGAGAGGAAGAGGAGACCAGGCACTTTCTTCTGAATACAACAAGTTCTAATTGAAATACTTGTGTGCATTAATTAACAAATGTGTTTTCTTTGAGTTATAATATAACAATTTTAGTGTGTAGCACAGAATTATAGGAATTTTGCGCATCTTCAATACCCCAATATCTTATTTTTTGCTTATGATTTCGCCACTGGTCGCTGCTCACATTAAAGCAGCTACTCATTTTTCCTCACGAGGTATGAGTACACCCCGATAATAGGTCTGTCCCGTTAGCTCAGTGGTCAAGGCGTCAGTCTAATTATCGAAAATGCTTGTTATCGACTACTAAATGCTTGTTATCGACTACCAATGCTTGTTATCAACTACCAATGCTTGTTATCAACTACCATGCTTGTTATCGACTACCAAGGCTTGTTATCCACTACTAAATGCTTGTTATCGACAACTAAATGCTTGTTATCGACTACTAAATGCCTGTTATTGACTACTAAATGCTTGGGATAAATGAGAAGAACACGGTACTCTACTATTATTATTATTATTTAACATGGTTCACACTCACCCACGCCGTGGCACAGGTCTCGCTGCTGCAGCCACACACACAGCAACAGATACGCATCCCGCATTGCCTCACCGCCCTGCTCGAAGCATCGTCTCCGATACGCGTCATTCTCCACGAGCGATACATCGCGAGCGAGCAATGTGTTGTACTGCGGCGTCTGCTCGCCACTTGCTTCCTCCTGCTCGTCCGACTCGGGAGCTTGGCGGAGCCAGCTCGGCCGAATATTGCACGCCTGAGGAATACAAAAAAAATATTGTCCTCTGTATTTCGTAACAAAGACCCAATGCAGTCGGAAATTCAAACGTTTCTTTGTGAGAATAAGGCCCAAATTATGAAACAGGATTCGTAAATCGAAGTGAACACTATCTCTTAACACGCCCTCTAGCGGGAATTTCAATCACAGCGTACTATAGCCTGAGCTAAATGATAGTGTCCACTTAGATTAACTAATCCTGTTTCATTATTCAACCTCTATCATACCTCTGTGCTCTGAGTAAGCATTAATTGCAAATTAATTAATAAATAGTAGTAGCAGTAAATATAGTAGTATTGAAATTTATTTACATAAATCACAATGGGTGGGATTATTGCCTGAGGCAATTCTACCATACAATATACTAGATTTATTTCTAGCACTCAACTTGCAGTTATCAGAAATAAATAATAAACACGGATTTCTTATCCTACTTACGGCAAGTACATCAAGATTCTTCTTACCTGAGGATAACACCGGGACAGTTTGATCGCCTTTGCTGCTGACACGGCAAGTATATTAAGCTTCATCTTACCTTAGGATAACACCGGGAGAGTTTGATCGCCTTTGCTGCCGCACGCAAGTATATTAAGCTTCATCTTACCTGAGGATAACACCGGGACAGTTTGATCGCCTTCGCTACCGGCACGGCGAGTATATTAAGCTTCATCTTACCTGAGGATAACACCGGGAGAGTTTGATCGCCTTCGCTGCCGGCACGGCGAGTATATTAACCTTCATCTTACCTGAGGATAACACCGGGACAGTTTGATCGCCTTCGCTTCCGGCACGGCGAGTATATTAAGCTTCATCTTACCTGAGGATAACACCGGGAGAGTTTGATCGCCTTCGCTGCCGGCACGGCGAGTATATTAACCTTCATCTTACCTGAGGATAACACCGGGAGAGTTTGATCGCCTTCGCTTCCGGCACGGCCAGTATATTAAGCTTCATCTTCTTGCAGATGTCGGGCAGTGGCGTCACCAGGACCGAGAGCCAGTAGAGAGCCGGCTCTGCGGTGCTCCGGAACTCGACTGACAATATGGAGAGCTCGCTTCGAGCCTCGTGCAGCCTCGAAGCCAATACGGTCAAGTAGGCGAGTTTCTTGTGCCAGTAGCGCTCGTTCAGGTGGTCCCCCTTGTGTAGCATGCGCTAAGGGGGAAACAGGGGGGAAATGATGATAATTTCAAAGTAGTCACCAGGGCAAAGTCACCATGGTGACCTGGGTTCAAATTCCAGGTGGACAGATTTTTTTAAACTGTTTGCATTGTTCTTATTGTAGCCAGCTTGGCTACAGCGCAGCGGTGAGAGTGATGGTCTCAATCCAACTAGAATATTGGCTTTTTTTAAAGCAAATATTTCTATGTGTGCTCAACCATTGTTAGAACTTGGGCTATTTCTTTATAAGTCATTAAACTCTTGAAAAACTAGCCTGGCTTGATAGGATTGGCTAGTCTGTTCTCTGTTTATAGTCCTCTAGCGAGACACTGGTCTTCTCCCTGTTTAACATCCCCAGCCAGACTAAGGTTAGATCTTTTGTGACCAGTAACAGGTGTCCACACTATAATAATAATAATACTCTTTCGTGGAAGGTAACCACCAGGCGAAGTTAATGCTCAAACCATTTTTCTATTACCTAACCCTCCGAGTCTTATTATTATGTAGTCACAAACTCAAATTAACGACGAAAATTAGCCGTGTTTATCTTTTGGATAATTTTCTTTTCCAGGTTCGGTATTTCCAAATATTTCTATTTCTTCCAAGTTTAGCTTTCCCACTATTCATAAAAGAAAATTGCGTTTCGATAGTTTTAAAGATAAACAATGAACTTAACCTATAAAAGAAATGGAAGCAAGAATTTTATAAATCCATTTTGGTTAACCAAACTGAAAGTAGATTTTTCCTCTTCCAAAAGAAAAATGACTTTCTTCCAGTTTGTCGATTTTATTCCATTTGAATCCACTTTGGTTAGAAAGAAAAATACAGCTATTCATGTACTGGGTGGGATTCGAACCAACGGATCCCTACGCTAGCAGACAAGCGCCTTAACCACTTGACTACCAGTGCACTATTAACAGAAATATACCTTGGGCATCTCAACGGCCAAATCCAGCGTCGGGCTGGGTTTGAACCCGCATCCCGCGGGCACAGAGCCCACCTCCGTGACCGCGGCAGGCTTCAGGAACTGGAAGCTGGTCTTGCTGTCTGCTGCAATGTCACTCTGGAGCGGGAGTCGAACCCTCGCTTTCTCGACCCACGAGTCATCTGCCAGCTGTGGGGAGATGGATTTAAGGGTTGGGTGGAAGAGATTTGCCATAGGCAATAACCTCGTCCTTTAGTTAGTACATATGATATGTTTATTATCATATTTTTATATTTATTATTTTTTTATTATTGTTTCCAAATTTTTGTCATCATTATTTGTAGATACTGTACATATGACCTTATTATCTAATAAAGAATTTAATAATAATAATGGATAGTTGTGCTCATTTTTTCAGAAGACCAAACAGAAATCTGATGGGACAATGCATAGTTAGACTTAATGGTCTTACAAATATTAATTCTGCGCAAGCATTCACATTTGAATTTTAGTTACATGGATACAAATTTAATTGGTTCCTTAATGTTGGTTGGATCAACAGTAAAGTCAAAATTAAAAATTACTTCAGTGACAGAACAAGAACAGGTGCATTCAAAATGCCATTGATGCGGGCTACAAACAACTTTATACACAGTCAAATGGCTATTTAGGTTCACAATAATGTTTTTTTTTTTTTTTAGAATGTTCAATTTTTTTTATTTAGAACCCTGCAAACCTTCAATAGAACTTACATTATAAACCGTCTCATCTGACTCCAAATTTCTGAGAAACTTGGCAATCATGTTGCTCCACTTTGTGAGTCTTTTCAGTGCCCCCGCCTTGGGTTTCAACTCCTTGATCATCTCCTCAATCTGGAGGCGGAACATGTTCGAGTGGAACAGGTTCTCTGTCTCCCGGAGGCGATTCAGCTCCTCTGCAGTGGGGGCCTTTGGTTTTTTAGTGAGCCGGAGCAGCTTCTTGCGTGTCTCCTGTGCATCTTCGCCCAGGGTCTTGGAGTCCTGGGAATTAATGTACACTGTTATTTTATTCTATTGTTGGGTTGACTATTATTGGTTCACTGAGGGATGTTGAACAGATATGGACCAGCCATGTTGGGTCTATTCACCTGACATGGTTAGCAAAATATAATTTAAAAAAAATATGAGAGTTCACCATCCTCTATAATTTATTATACTCCTGATACCAAAATATATTTTTTGGTTGCAAATATGGTCACCAATGCTGGAGTTTGACTTCTTTTTTAGGGATAAAGAAAGTTGTGTGATGTTTACACTTGTTTAATATTTTATGTAAACTTAGTATTATGGGAATTTTCCTCATAATTTCAAGTCACACTTACATCAGTCTGAATTTTCCTCTTTGTTCCAACAATAGGTACAAGAGTTGGAATGTCTTCCTCTCCTTCACTACTCATGATATCTTCTTCTTGCATTGTCATTTTAATGTCTCAATGGAAAAAACCTGAAAAAGAAATGATTAACAGAAAATAATATTGTTAAATTCAAATAGGAGAAAGAAAGAACTTGTATAGAATATAAAGCTATAAATCAATACAATAAAATGAGTGTCTAGTACAAGCTTTTGATTATTAGACTAAAACCACTTTTAGAAACTTTTAATAATTTTTAAAAGACTAAACTTTTAAATAACTTGTTCTAAGGTGTTAAAACCAATAAACCAAGGTGTTAGAATCAACTGGTCACAATAGATCTCAATAGGTTGCAGATTTATTTTATTCACTATCTGATCAGTTAAGTACTGATCAAGAAAATCAAGAGTGCATCAAGCACTAGACTGGTAATTCAGGTAGTGTAGGGATCCATTGGTTCAAATCCCACCCAGTGCATGAATTTTTCTCATTAATTTAATATTGTGACCAGATAATAATAAGACTCTGAGGGTTAGGTGGTAGAAAATGCTTTGAGCATTAACCTCGCCAGGTGGTTACCTTCCACTAAAGAGTGTTATAATTATTATCAATGAAAATTACATCCGTTGGATCCTGCACATCTAGATCTCTACACAAAAGGTTGGAGACATGATTGAGAAACTCCCCCAGGAAATCTGAAAGATGTATAAAAGAACAATACTTACAAAAATCACCTAGAAGACAAGTAACTTCCATGTGTCATAAGAAACGTCAAAAATACATTAATTCTGGTCAAATTTGAGATATCTTGGAATATTATACTTTAACAGGAGAATAAATTATTGATAAGCAATTTTAATCAAATTCAAACACGTGCGTTCACTTTTGTTTACATTTATCAAGGATGTTGAGCTTTCAAAGAACATGATTCTCTAGATGAAAAAGTGAAGCCAAAAAATAATTTACGCTTGCGTATTGGCAACAGAGCACACCATGGTAACGTGTTGTTCCCATAGATTTAGAAAATCTATGGTTGTTCCTTTGAGGAAATACAATTTGTTATCCCCCTAGATTGTTTCCTCAAAGGATAGTAAAAGAAAAATATATTTTTTAGTGTAATAATATTATTAAATCTGGTAAAAAACAAATCATAAAAGCAGACACATCAGAATTTATAAACAGACAAATAATGACAGTTCCTAGAATTCTTGTTTTCCGAGAGGTTCCACAGTAAAAAAATATGATTAGATTTGTCACGCATCGAAACCATAAAAAGGCCACAGTAAAAAACTTTCATTTTTATCAGGTTAATAGGTCGACATCCTGACAGTTAAAAATAAAAATGAATTTTGCTTCTTTGCAAACTAAGTACGGAGCACATAACTAACTTACTCGTATTGGTTAGATACTCGCTTTCCATGTGGATAGTTCCGGGTTGGATCTCTACAGCCGACAACAATATTGACTTTAAAATTTGGTTACAGTTGTTTCTAAGGGATTCCTTCCGGTGCTCTATTAGTGTTGACCGAGCACCTTAAATGGAAACTATTGTGTGTGTGTCAGTTCTCGCGCATCAGAGGGGAGATAGGCAAGCTATAACATAGAGGGGATGGGCAAGCGTACTATATTTATTTATTCACACTTTATTTTTTTATATAAAAAAAAAAAAAAAAAAAAACAGAACAAAATTATTTTAAGTTTAATATTTTAAATTGTCTTGTAATCCGTGGCGAACTTAATGCCTTAGGCATTCTCTGCCACTTAACCCCAGGATAGCCATACGGGATAGGCAAGCAATAACACAGACCACAAGCATCTACAGTACCTAGCTTCTGTTTCATGGCTACGATGTAAAAGAGGCTGTGAAACACATATTATCTTTAAAAAGTTCAAAATACCTATACCCTATACCTACCTAAATAATCTTGCTTGTTGGTAATGGCGCCACATAATTATGTAGATATTCATAAAAGTATAGCTACTCATTTTTCCGTACGGAGGTTTAAGTTTTCCTAGTACCTACAGAGTCAAAATAAGAGTAAAATTGAGAAAAAGGCAGCGGAGATGACACGTTCAATACACGTGTTTTCATCCGATCCAAGTTAAGCAACGTCCAGCGAGGTGAGGACATGAATTGGTTATCGTTCTGCTGGTTTCGATTCCAATCCTGGTCATCATTACTATGCATGTTCTGCTGGCTTTTCGAGCACTCACTAAGGCTGGGTGAGGTTAAATTGAGTAGCTGGTATGTTTGTCCAGCAAATGGAGGTTAGAACCCCGTCGAGATATTTAGAGCGACGTCAAACCCAAAGAAACAAAAATAAAAACAACACGAGTTTAAAATTTAACATTGTCTCATCGATTTATAAAGTATATTATTCTATAGCATGAGAACATTTTAAATATATTAGATATTCGGATAAAAACACTTTCATAGGTTGAAATAATATTACTTTACAAAATAATAAAAGAGCGTAAGAGGCAAAGAATTCTGGTAACCTGAAATTACGTCGGTTTCATTGGTTTAAAATGAGAAATAATAACATACCTACCTAAATTATTTACTCCACCCAGCTTGAAAAACTCATATTTTTCATGCAAATAAAATATCCACAAAATGAGAGATATACGAATATATAATTATATAATAATACCCACCACTACCCATTATGTAGGTATAATATTTATTGCGCTAACTTCTGACGTGATCACATGTTCTCAAAATCAAGAACTCGATTTTTGTAAACCAAGAAGTCAAATTAGTTAGAAGTTAGCCATTTTTAAAATCAGAATTGAAATTTGTCACTTACGCTCTTATGTAATGTTGTGGTCGAATTAACTAGAGGTAATTGGGTGTTGCCTAAGATAAAAATAAATGCAGTATCCTAAGAGTTTAATGGCTTAAAAAGAAAAAGTCCGAGTCCTCACGATAGTTCATCGCACATAGAAATATGTGGTTCAGGACAAGCCAACTTTGAAACAAAGCTGGCTGGAGACCATCATTCCCCCCTCCAGCTGTAGCCAAGTTGGCTACAACAACATAGAAATAAATACATAATAAAATCTACATATTATATTATAAGGGATATTATAATTTCGCTACCTACGAGTATACAGTATACAGGGGGTAGCGGAACTAAATGCTAGTCCCGGGACACGCTGTATTGCTGTCAAGACTCAGGTTTTTAGGACACGCTGTATTGCTGTCAAGACTAAGGGTTTTACGATGGAGCTTCAAGTACCGTCGTAGAGGAAACTATAAAAACTTTCATCAAATAGTTTTCAGCAAGCGTACTATCAATAGAAATCTCGCTAGAGGACTATAAACAGATAATGAACTAGCTAACCCTAACATGCCAGGCTGGCTTTCCCAAGGGTTTAATGGCTTATAAAGAAAAAGCCCAAGTTCTCACGATGGTTGATCGCACAGAGAAATATGTGGTTCAGAAGGAGACAACTTCTCCACTTGAGTGTCACTGGAGACCATCACTCCCCCAGCAGTGGTCAAGCTGGATACAACAACATAGGGCTTTGTATTCAGTTTTATTATGAACTTGAAAAATGACAGTACCTATACCTATCTTGTAGGTAAGTATTGCAAATATTAATTCAATTTCTAATAATTAAGTATAACATATACCGGTTTAATACATTACTGGTTTAATTTATAATGACAGTGTAAAAATAACATCAATCAAAAGTATTCGATTACCCAGACAGCACGGCAGGTGACTTCCAGTCTGGATTTAAGGTGGAAATATCCAGGTGTATAAAGTCAACTGGACCTCCAGCTGTCCCGACAGCTGGATTTTTCCATTATGGATTAAATCAGTTGACCAGCCACCTGGATATTTCCAACAAAAATCCATCTAGACTCAGTCACCTGGGCAGTCAGCTGGAAGTATAACGAATCTCTCCAGCTAGGACATAAATAGAATTTAGTCAGTTGACCAGTCAGCTGGAGATGCTCCACATTTCTCCAGTTCAGTTAAAACGCGCTCTCGGATAGATTCGGGTTTCACACGAACTTTACCGAGAGTGTTCTTGTTGCATTCGCCATCTTTAATCTTTGAATAATTTTTTAGAGAAATTCCGTTTTTGTGATTCTCGATTATTGTGAGTTGTTTTAATTCTTTTTATAATTGGTACCTATTTCAATTAGTTTTTGAACATTTTTATAACTACTGCAAGTGTTAATTGTTGGGGAAAAAAATGAAACTTGACAACACTGGTTTTATATTTTCATTTTTCCCTCTTGTTTTTTTTGTTATTAAGAATGTGTGATCTGTTCTTGACGTTCTGCCTTTTGAATCTTTTGCTGGAAAACCTTTTGTAATCTCTGTAATATCTGTACTCCAATAAAATATGTTACTTATCAGACTAAACTGCATCTCTGTGTTTTGTTATTTAACATAAACCAACATTAATTCTTACTGAACTTCAAATTTGATTTCGAGAAAGTGTTAATTCTTACTGAACTCCATATTTGATTTTGAGATGTCACAGAAGGAGTTCTTTGGTTTGTCTAAATTTCTAAATCGTGAATCGTGACAGAAGAAAAGGAGAGATTAACAAACAGTTAATAATGGATAACATTCTTCATTGGACAATACTCCATGCACTTGGACAATAATGAACTTTCTGCACTCTACTGTTCCTGGACACTGGAGAGTCAAACTAGCCCATTTGGGTTTAACACCATCAATTCACTTGGAATTGTACCAAAAAAGGTCCTGGGTCAAGCAAGGAAACAGCTGAATTATCTGATGTATGGTGCTAGATAATGAAAATTTTCATTCTGTGGATTTTATTTAGACATGCAATACATAATATATTATTATAAAATGAATTTTTCACTCATACGTGCTTCTGCCACACTAAAAAGATGATGTAGTGTATACATTTTTACATGCTTCCTGATTATTTGACTCAAAATTAATTAGCCAATCTTCTGTGCACTGTCTCTAATAATAATATTAACTATTCAGCTTTCTAAACCACCTTATTACTATGAAGCCCCTCAAATTTTGTGTTCATTTTATATCTATTATAAAAAAAAGTGTTCCACACTATTGTGTTTTATAATTTCACTAGTCTTAACAATTAAGTCAATTTTGTTTCAATTTAAGTATAACAATGCTTTTTTGGTAATAATTCTCAAAGCAAACAACCCAGCAATTCTAATTAGCCACAGAAGTATGTAAATTGTCTTGAAGGATTACAAATACATAATAACATTCACTAATCCATGTTCCACCACGTTAGACATTGCTTAACTTTGGCTATTTCATAAAAACGGGTGTATTCAATGCCTCATCATCATTTTCTGCTGGCTATTAGTTTATTTCTTTGTTATTTTTGGTTTCACTGAAGAAATATATTTTCATTTACATAGTATTATTATTTTATTGTGATTATGTACATGGTATGAGCATATTTTATAATTGGTAACCACCAGGTCAGGTTATGCTCAAAGCATTTTCTACCACCTAACCCTCAGAGTCTTATTATTATGTGGTCACAACCAGAATGAGGAAAAAATTGAAACAACGGAACCCTACGCTAAGTGGATTATCTGACTAGCACTTTACCACTTGATTACCAGTGCACTTGAATATTGTATTACATATTTTAATTTTGATAATTTTCTAGTATGTTGAAGGTGGCTTAGGGGGGGTGAACTCTCAGTGAGAGTACCGTTTTGTATTGTAACCCCAAGAGGACATAGTCAGCCAGACATGCACAACTTTGAGTATTATCTATAGAGATTATAACAACTTAGGAAGTACTTATGATACATTGGTACAAGGTCTTGTGACATGGTGGAAATTTGATAGTGCATTTTACACTTTTGTGACAATTTTTTTATTAATAATAAACACTCTTATTGTAAAATATAATCATGTTAAAGAGTCTTATTTGAATTGTGTTGTTTAAAACAGATTAGTTATTTTCTTTTTCTTTCCAAATTTCTATACAAAAAATTATACCCAAATTTGTGTGTGTGTATGTGTTAAAAAAACCTATTTAAAATTTATTACTTTATTTTTATACAAAAAAAAATATTCTTCATGAGATTTGAATGTATGCCTCTAAATTAAATAACTGAAATTGAATTTATGCCTAATATACATTTGTTTCTAGATTTTTATTACTATTATTATTATTATTATTATTATTATTATTTGCAAAAAAAATGCATATAATGGGATTCGAACCCACGACCTCAAAACCAAGAGCGTAGCATTTGATTATTATGTAGTATAATGTACAGTATAGGTAAATAGGTATGTCAACATTGTGGTAATGAGTTACTACCCATCCACTAGAGAGCGCTACAAGTAGCTGGAAATAAGTGGAACAAATCCAGTTGACTTTGGGCAACTGACTTCCAGTTAAAAGTTGGGTTACTTTCCAGTTCATTTCCAGTTGATTTCCAGGTGGAGGTCAGGTGGAAGGTGGAAATCTCCAGCTGATTTCCAGGTGGGCAAGTAGACTTTTTCCACCTAACAGTATGGTATACATCCAGTTGACTGTGCTGTCTGGGTAAACTCGTACAAAAAATAAATTGTAAAAATAACATAAATTATGTTCGTATTGAGATCAAATAGTCGATGATATAATTGTAAAAAGTAACATTTAATAAAAATGAACGCAATAAATGAGACTTTTGAAAGTAAGGACTTTTCAAGTCTTTTTCTTGTATGATGAACAGAGTATTCTATTGCAAAAATATTCCATGTTTTTGATACTTTTTATTAAATTGTGCTATGTATATCTTAAGAGGCAGCTATTTAAAAAAAAAAAAAAATCAGAGTAGATTATGTAGTAAAGAAATGTTTACTAATACATTAACATTAAATATTTCAGATTGGTACATAATTATAATCCAAGAAGCAAGAAACTTCCCACTTAAAATACTAACACCCATATGAGATCATCATACATTTAATATTAAATGAATAATATTTAGTAGATTATTAGATTTATTGGTAGGTACAAACTGAAAAAAAAATCACTAATGAATTATAACAATAAGATAAGTTAAAATGTACAGAATCTCTATCTATGTAATTCATTGGAATGAAAAAATAATTGAATTGTAGTTTTTTTACGAATGCTTTAGAAAAACTGGGAAATGTACTTTTTCTTTTAAAAGGTATAATATTCTTTTATTGGCGCAGCAATTTCACACCATACATCACTGAAATGACGAAATCAAGAATGACAACAAAAAAGTGAAGTTTGAAAAAGGTCATGCAGAATTAGCGCAGGGTAAGATTCTCGCTTGCCCTACGAAAAGGCCTGGATTCGAACCCCAGAGCGAATAAAGTTTACATTCTTAATTTCGTTACAGTTGTTCGGACACAATACTACGTATTCAAAGGCCTTGGAAATGAGGAGAGGAATGGCTCGAAGCTTCTTTTCCGAGTCTACGCTGGGTCGCGTATCATCACTTGTACACTTTAGTCACCCATCCAGATACTAACCACGCTCGAAGTTGCTTAGTCCAAGTCTACAATTGGCCCGCGCGTGTCATCATCAGGAGACTTGCGGTTAAGGCGCGGATGAATGCCCCGGTCACCTATCCAGATGCTAACCACGCTCGAAATTGCTTAGTAAAAATCTCCAATGGCCCGGGTATCATCAGAAGACTTGCCCGTACACTTCGGTCACCCATCCACATTCTAACCACGCTCGAAATTGCTTAGTAAAAGTCTCCAATGGCCCGGGTATCATCAGATGATTTGCCTGAACACTTCGGTCACCCATCCACATTCTAACCACGCTTGAAATCGCTTAGTCCGAGTCCACGATGGGCCGCGTGTCATCATCAGGAGACTTGTGGTGGTGGCGGCGGGGAGGAATGGCCCCCCAGCGTAGCTTCACAGCTTCGTTGCTGGTGAGGAGGACCCTGTAGGAGGAGGTGACCTCTTGCTCCTTGCTGTGGTGGATCCCGTACAGGAAGTAGACCAGGAGACCTGAGGGACAGTGAGGGACGGTGAGGGACAGTGAGGGACGACGAGGCACAGTGAGGGACGGTGAGGGACGACGAGGCACAGTGAGGGACGGTGAGGGACAGTGAGGGACGACGAGGCACAGTGAGGGACGGTGAGGGACGACGAGGCACAGTGAGGGACAGTGAGGGACGACGAGGCACAGTGAGGGACGGTGAGGGACGACGAGGCACAGTGAGGGACGGTGAGGGACATGAGGGACGGTGAGGCACAGGGAGGGACAGTGAGGGACGGTGAGGGACAGTGAGGGACGGTGAGGGACAGTGAGGGACAGTGAGGGACGGTGAGGGACAGGCAGGGACGATGGATTGAAAGAATACAGCATGAAATTCATACAATCGAACATGGATAAAGAAGACTTGTGTAAGCAGAAAACCTGGATAGACTCGAAAAATCCGTGGTTCTCTGCTGAAAAAGTAGTTAAGCAGGAAACCTCTTTACAAATTTCATCAAATCCAGCTTATAATCCATGGTGACGCAGGTCACTATGCATGCAAGGCCAGTGCAGCATGCGGCACAATCAATCAGCCCTCACAGGTCGAAAGTTTCGTTGAGACGATTCCTTAAGATCACAGTTCACCATGTGCAAAAGTGGCCGTTTGGAACCATTCCTAAACACCAAAAGTGTTTTCCCATCAGATTAATGATGGGACCACCAAGGGCAATGGCCACGGAAAAGAAGACGGTAGACGGTCAAGTTCGCCAACTGGTAATTGCGAAGAGACCATCACCAGGAGACTTGATCATAGATCCACTCCTGGCGTAACACCCTCTTGGGGTGTGCTTCACATCCTCGAGAGGAGAAAAAATGGAATAATAATAATAAAATATCGCCTCATTTATACTGCTCAATCAGGACTAATGAGTCCTATTATTCCAGCAGTGAGCCCAAGAGGTATTAGTATATGGTCAAAATCCCAAATGGGAGGATAAATTGTCATGTCAAAGCAGTCAAAGAAAAAAATGGATGGGTTTCAAACCCCAGACCTCTGGGTTTACCAGTCAGCGACATGACTACTTTTTTTTATTTACACTTTATTAGATAATAGGACATATACAATATAAATAATTACAAACGAAAATACAAAATACAATATAACAAAAAAAAAAAAAAAAAAAAAAAAAAAAAAAAATAAATATATACATAATACCTATATGTCCTAACTAAAGGGCGGGGTTATTGCCTTAGGCAATCTCTTCCACCCAACTACTGAGCTACCGGGACAGACTGTATAATAAAGATTACCTATCGCCATCCAGATGATGAACCTGAGCCAGGTCAGAACATTGAGGTTAGCCATGAGCTCGATGTTGAAGAAGATGGAGAGCCCAGGGACGAAGGGCACCAGAGGGACCTTGAATCTGAGGCCCTCCATGTTCTGCTCATGCGCCTCGATCACGAACAAACCTGCGCACAAAGTTTATTTACACTTTATTTTTTACACAAAACCATCAAAAATAAATTAATAGCAATAAATTTAAAAAAAACTTAAAAATACACAAAAAAATAAAGTTGATGTACTTACTAAGGCCCAAATTATGAAACAGGATTTGTTAATCTTAGTGGAGACTGTCCCTTAACTTTCACCTTGACAACAACAGAGGTCATATCTAAGGCGGGCTTTCTGGGTAGGGCCAGTTTGTACAAGTTTGTACAAGGTGGCTAATATTTAAAAGGGGTCCCCAGAACCAAGTTAAATGAAAGTCTGATGTTATCACTGACTTTGTTCAAGTTGGGTATAAGAGGTAGAAGAGGAACGTGAACAACTTTGTCGATGGCACGCAGATACTTATAGGCGCAGAGGCAGAAGAGGAACATGAACCCCTTGGTAGACGGCACGCAGATACTTACAGGCGCAGAGGCAGAAGAGGAACATGAACCACTTGGTAGACGGCACGCAGATACTTACAGGCACAGAGGTAGAAGAGGAACATGAACCACTTGGTAGACGGCACGCAGATACTTACAGGCGCAGAGGCAGAAGAGGAACATGAACCACTTGGTAGACGGCACGCAGATACTTACAGGCGCAGAGGCAGAAGAGGAACATGAACCACTTGGTAGACGGCACGCAGATACTTACAGGCGCAGAGGCAGAAGAGGAACATGAACCACTTGGTAGACGGCACGCAGATACTTACAGGCGCAGAGGCAGAAGAGGAACATGAACCACTTGGTAGACGGCACGCAGATACTTACAGGCGCAGAGGCAGAAGAGGAACATGGCCGTGGTGAAGAGTGACCACCAGGAGGTGGGGTGATCCACCTGGTAGACGGCATGGAGGTGGAAGCAGAGGCCGGCGCACATGCAGATGTAGATGAAAACCGCTAGAGAGCAGCAGGCTCCGGGTTCGAAGCGGCCCAAAACGCAGGCCATCCAGTTGTACTGCCAGCCGGACTTCAGTGCGCCCCCCTGCCCTAGACCCAAGTCCAGGGTGCTCTGGGAAGTGTGAATATGATACGATTGAGTTAGATTGGTTTGGTACTTGATGAGTACTTGATGAGTTGTTTGCGTTTTTAACCCACGGGTGAGCTGTTTGCGCAAACATAGAATATAGCCACTTAGACTGGTTGTGTAATATGTAGAAATTTATTTGTTATGCATAAAACCATCGTGTCCGTTCGAAATCTGCTCGCGCGAGGATCGATGCTCTCCTGTGTATGGTCAAGTTGCAAACCTATTTTAAGAACTCTCATGTATCAGAAATTTCTAGCAAGACAACATGGAACAATGATCTCTTACGCATAAAGTCTTCATGTTTGCACCAACATAAAATTTGCGAGCACAATTTTTGTGCAAATAGTTCGCCCATTTTTTCTGAACTACCATGTTTCGATAGCTCATTAGTCAAGGCGTCGCCGTCGGGTTGATCTGTTAATTCAGGGGTCGCGTGTTCAAACCCAGCAGGGACTTATCTTCCCGTTTTGGATTTCAACCACAAAATAATACGTCTTGGACTTTGTGCTAGAATACTCATTAGACCTAATTGGGAAGTATTTAAACAAGGCGATCTTATTTTTAATAATGGTAGTCAACGTGGTCGAGTAGTGTAGCGCACTAGATTTCCACGGTGACCTGGGTTCGAATTCCAGTGGAGTCGGATTTTTCCATCCCATATTTTGGATGTTGACGAGACCATAAACCAACTAGTTTTCAAATGGACATGGAGGTTAGGTATTTTGAAAATTCTGGGTCCACTCATACCTATTTGAGGGAATACAAGCATCTGTTTATTTATTTATTATTTATAATGGGTACTCTAATTGATAAACCATTGATAAACTAATAAATACACAGAGCAACTCACCACGGACTGAGGAGTGGTGGCCTCCTGACTGAGAGTCTGCTGACTCACGTCTCGAGACATGTTGCTGATGGCTGGTCTGTAAATAAATTGATCGCAATGAAGTAAGTTCAATATTAAAATGAACCCAATCAATTAGACTAATAGCACCTGTAGCAAAGGATAATAAAGTGAGTTGGGTTGAATTGAATCGATTCAAATCAAAATTAATTGAATCAGTTAGACCCAACTGTAGCGCAGGATAATAAAGTGAGTCGGGTTGAATTGAATAGATTCAAATAGAAATGCATTGAACCAGATAGACCCACCTGTAGTGCAGGATAATAAAGTGAGTCGGGTTGAATTGAAAAGATTCAAATCGAAATGAATTGAATCAGTTAGACCCACCTGTAGCGCAAGATAATAAAGTGAGTCGGGTAGAATTGAATAGATTCAAATAGAAATGCATTGAACCAGATAGACCCACCTGTAGTGCAGGATAATAAAGTTAGTCGGGTTGAATTGAATAGATTCAAATCGAAATGAATTGAATCAGTTAGACCCACCTGTAGCGCAAGATAATAAAGTGAGTCGGGTAGAATTGAATCGATTCAAATCAAAATGAATCGAATCAGTTAGACCCACCTGTAACGCAAGATAATAAAGTGAGTCGGGTAGAATTGAATCGATTCAAATCAAAATGAATCGAATCAGTTAGACCCACCTGTAGCGCAGAATGATGACGGATGCAGACACTATGGTGTAGGCTAGCAGAGTTCCAATGGACATGAACTCTACCAGCTTCTCAAGGTCAAACAAGAGAGCTATGAGGGCGGAGCAGAATCCGGAGATCGCCAGGTTGATGACCGGGACCTGGACGAGAAAAAAAAAGTTATAATACAGTCGAAACTGGATATAATAGAACCGACCTCAGTAGTTTGAACGGTAAGGCGATGGACTTGTAACCTGGGGGTCGGTGGTTCAAGTCACGGTTTCAGTGTGGATTTAGTAAAGAGAGTTTGAGTAGTTGTGATATCACGTAAGTGATTAACACAAATATGATAACATAATAGAACTCAAGGGAGCGGATTTTTTTTTCCTTTTATCCAGGTTTCTCTTATATACAGGTTATTTCCCCTATAGAGAAGTAAGTTTGACCTGAAAATTGTCCTCTTATATTCAGGTTTATCTTAAATCCAGGTTCGAACTGGTCTTTATAAATATTTGCCCTACGTGAGACTCGAACTATCGTCACTGTCGTCTATTTCGAAAAAGGAAAATAAATTGAAGCAAATGTTCTTACATTTCACTGAAAAGCATATAATACTTTCCACAACATGAGATATGTTAGATATGCAATTATGCATACTTGGAAGAGTTTTATAGTCTTCAGTTTCTAAGAGCTGTGTTTTCGTATTGTTGTAGCCAGCTTGGCTCTTATTGGTGTTTCCAGCTTTTGTTCCCTAGACGCTAATGAAGGAACTTGATTCATTAACCATTTCATTTTGTATAAAATTGTCCATCAAGTTCTTGATTTTATGCTTCCGTTAGCGACAAAACAAATGTTGGGGAAATGTTCAATGAAACACCAGCAACGTGTCAAGAATCTTTGCGGCAAGAAAGTAGAAAACTAGCATACTCTTTCTTTTGGTTTTAAAATTAAAACACTACAACTTCACTTTCTTGTAATATCATCATCATCATAGGGTAGCGTCATCGTGAACAATGGTAGCTAGACAGTGGAGGAATGACTCAGCACTTATACCACTGTCTTTACAAGGAGGCTAATAATTGACAAGGGCCCCCAGAACCAAGCCAATTCTGGTATACTACCTGTTTATAGTCCCCCAGACAGACTTGTAATATAAGAAAAGTTAAAAAATAAACATGAAACACAGTAATGACTTGAGACGATCAAAAAGCTGGACGAGACAGGAAAACAAATCGTTTGTGAGAATGGGTCTCTGAAACAAAGTATAGCGGATATGAATGATCTAGAAAACATTCTCAGAGACAAACAAGATAATATAAAGTTGATGAACTCGAGAAAAAACCATTTCCATATCTGCGTTTTGAGATAAGCCCTTCGCCATAGCATAAATACATTGGGACAGAGTCCCAAAGAGTGTCAACTCAAAGGAAACACAAAAACACGAGTTCCATACCTGAGTGGTGCGGTTGACTTTGCCCAGAAACTTGAAGATAAGCCCGTCCTCCGCCATGGCATAGATGCAGCGGGGCAGAGAGAAGAGAGACCCAAACAGTGTCGTGGTCATGCCGCACAGGGCTCCAAATGTGACTGTGTACTTGAGCCAGTGGAGGCCCAACATGGAGAAGGCCTCGGGTAGGGCCGCGTTGGGGTTGATCGTCCAGTAGGGGATCATCAGGGTGAGTGCAGCACTCACCAGAATGTAACCTGAGAAAATTATTTTTATTTCAAAAGCGTTTGAAAAAATATTTCGAGAGTTGTAGCGAAGTGATTGGGAGACATGACGCCTCCTTGCCTAACACCTCTCTTAAAAAATTTAAGGGTTGGTTTAACAGGTTAATCTGTGTTGTGGTTGATTTGTTGCATTCTTCAATACAATGGATTTAAGGAGGATCGATTCTATGTTTTAGAGGTAAGCCTAGTCTTTTTGTTCAACAGAACCGAATACTTTTTACTTTCAATAAATATTAGGCAGAGTGTCCGTGTTTGAAATTCTCTTTGAGAAAGCAAATTCCCCTAATAATATGGTAGAATGTGCTTTAAGCATTAACCTCGCCCCTCGCCGTGATTAGATTCCCTGTCTCAAGGCAACAGTTAAAATAAAAATCTATAATGAAAAAAAAAAAAATAATAATAATATAATAAAGTATTTTTCCTTATGACCCACCCATGGCTACCACAGACATGGACAGAACTGTGGCCAGAGGAATAGAGTAGGCGGGGTCCTTGGCCTCCTCTCCGGACGTAGCAATGCTGTCGAAACCGACGTAGGCGTAGAAACAAGTGGCCGCTCCCGCCACCACACCTGGGAACATCAAGCATAGTTAAATGGTCGAGTGCTTAACCACTGAGCTAATCGCGCGCTCTTCCAAATCCATCCAAGTCTGAGGAACGAGGCACTGTGTCTAGTTAAAATAAGTATCAATCGACCTCAGTAGCTTGATCGATAAGACCTTTAAATAGATTTTTATGGTTATTTATGTTTATTTTTATGGGTAAAAAAAAAGAAATAATATATGTGGTTTTTGTTGGCTTAAGGTGCCCTTTTGGTGTTTTAGGCCAACGGTTGAAGATATCAAATGTATGTACCAGGGTCGACTTTCCATGATGAAAGTCCTATAGGAGATCCTAAGTGAATTTATGATAAAAACACACCTGAATACCTATGTCTAGGATTCAAATTTGAGTTTACTTATTCCCGACTCGAGTTTCGTCTAATTAATAGACATTATCGATTCGAAAAAAAAACCAACAGGATTTTCTTATAAAGTAAGTAGAGGAAACGCCAGTGGCAGGCTTATGATCGCTTTTTGGCTGACTTTTGTGTCAACTTAGAGAAGAAGAAAAAAAAATGGGAATCGACCCCCATACGGCTTATTCAATATGGTGATAAAATATAGGTACCTACATATTTACATTGTATTTATACTCAAATAAATAAAGAGGTGCTTTGTTAAACTGTTGGCATAATGGGACAACCTGTCATGCGCTGACAGTCTAAATAAAGCAATACTTATACTTATAATGCTATTTCCGTACCTGATATGCCGTAGGGCAGAAAGCCGCCCCCCTCGTTGATCCAGTTGTCGAGCCGCCCATAGTAGAATCCCACCACAATGACCACGACCATCACCATCAGGTTAGCCAGGGTGAGGAAACTGTTGATGAACGCCGAGCCCTTCACACCGACGCCTGGGGAAGAAAGAGGGAGATTTTAGAACTTTTGTTAGTCAAATACATCTACACCTGTAGGGAAGAGGGAGATTTTAGAACTTTTGATAGTAAAATACATCTACACCTGTAGGGAAGAGGAAGATTTTAGAACTTTTGATAGTAAATACATCTACACCTGTAGGGAAGAGGGAGATTTTAGAACTTTTGATAGTAAAATACATCTACACCTGTAGGGAAGAGGGAGATTTTAGAACTTTTGATAGTAAAATACATCTACACCTGTAGGGAAGAGGGAGATTTTAGAACTTTTGATAGTAAAATACATCTACACCTGTAGGGAAGAGGGAGATTTTAGAACTTTTGATAGTAAAATACATCTACACCTGTAGGGAAGAGGGAGATTTTAGAACTTTTGATAGTAAAATACATCTACGCCTGTAGGGAAGAGGGAGATTTTAGAACTTTTGATAGTAAAATACATCTACACCTGTAGGGAAGAGGGAGATTTTAGAACTTTTGATAGTAAAATACATCTACACCTGTAGGGAAGAGGGAGACTTTAGATTGTGAAATACACCCATACCAATGAGTAAGAGGGAGACTTTAGATTGTGAAATACACCTACACCTGTGGGGAAGAGGGAGACTTTAGATAGTAAAATACACCCACACCTGTGGGGAAGAGGGAGACTTTAGATTGTGAAATACACCTACACCTGTGGGGAAGAGGGAGACTTTAGATAGTAAAATACACCTACACCTGTGGGGAAGAGGGAGACTTTAGATTGTGAAATACACCTACACCTGTGGGGAAGAGGGAGACTTTAGATAGTAAAATACACCTACACCTGTGGGGAAGAGGGAGACTTTAGATAGTAAAATACACCTACACCTGTGGGGAAGAGGGAGACTTTAGATTGTGAAATACACCTACACCTGTGGGGAAGAGGGAGACTTTAGATAGTAAAATACACCTACACCTGTGGGGAAGAGGGAGACTTTAGATAGTAAAATACACCTACACCTGTGGGGAAGAGGGAGACTTTAGATTGTGAAATACACCTACACCAATAGGGAAGAGGGAGACTTTAGATTGTGATATACACCCACATCTAGGGGTCAACAGGGAGAAGAACAGTGACTAGCTAGAGGACTATAATCAGAGAACTGACTAGCCAATCCTAACTCGTTAGGATTAGCTAGTTTTTAACATAGATTTAGAAAGTAGATAAGAAACTCTTGTCGACAACTGAAGCAACCATTCTACATGGGAAATAGCATACAACTGCCTCAATAGAAAATGGCGGGCTAATAGCATATGGTTTCCGCCGTTCTCTATTGAGGAAGTGGTTCACATGAGATGCCCAGAGAGCATTGGGAGTTCTTTATCTATTAATTGTTAATATATCTATGGGTATTAAATGTGAGGTATTTTATCCATCAGGTGCAATTGATACAGCAAGTGAAAAAGAAATTGAACTTTGTATACCTGGAATAAAAACAGTAGCTGCAGAAGAACTCACTCTTCTTGGTGCATCACTTTGTAAAGAAGGTTTCCCAAATCCTGTGAAAGAACGGTTCAACTCTATGCTTCTTATGTTTGATCGGATTAAAAATATTCCAAGTCATATAGGTTATTTCCTACTGAAAAATTGTTTAGGTATTCCTAAAATGTTATACACCATGAGGACGTCTCCTACTTTCATGATGCCAGAATTACTACTTAAGATAGACGAAGCAATGAGAAAATGCATAGAAGATGTTCTTTTTTTTTTTTTTTTTTTTAAGTGGGGTTTAACGTCGCTTTCAACTGCCATGGTCATATCACGACGGGGGTTTTACCCTCCATTCGCAGGAAACTCACAAACCTGCTACTCACATTGACCTCACCCAGCCTGAGTGGGGCCGGGAAAAGCCAGCGTCACGAGAATTAGAATTTGAATGGTCACCCATCCAAGTCTTAACCTCGCTGGATGTCGCTTAACTTCGGTGTTCTGAAGGGAACCGGTGTATTCAACATGCCATCGACGCTGGCTGAAGATGTTCTTAACATACCCCTGAAAGATGATCAATGGAATCAAGCCAGTTTGCCAGTCAAGTTAGGAGGTATCGGAATTCGAAGAATGTTAGACATCAGTTTACCCGCATTCCTTGCTTCTTGTTCAGGAGTGAAAACAGTCGTCTCCACTATCCTCAATATTTCAGTTGACGATCTGAATTTAAGCTCTTGGACAGAAGCATTAGAAGCTTGGAATAAACTCAGCAAAGATTTCCCTGTAAATCCAAAGCTTCAAAGTGAATGGGATGAGATTTTACTGAAGAAATCAGTGAACAGTGAGAGCTATGATAATCCAATAGATCATGCTAGAATGAAAGGACTTCGTCAACATGAATCAGGAGCCTGGTTAACTGTCATCCCATCTAAAAATGTCGGCACTTTCTTAGATAACAACAGCCTCCGCGTTTGCATGGGAATTCGCCTTGGTTGTGAAATTTGTCGTCCTTATCAATGCGCATGTGGGACAATGGTGGACACCAAAGGTTTGCATGCTTTGAGCTGTGTAAAGAGCGCCGGACGTTATTTCAGACATGCGGAAGTAAATCAAATATTGAAACGGGCTCTGGGCACAATAGAAATACCTTCACTTTTAGAACCTACCGGATTACTTAGAGATGACAACAAACGGCCGGATGGCATGACAGTAATACCATGGTCCCACGGTAAATGTTTGGTATGGGACTATACGTGCGTTGACACCTACGCAAAAACCTACATCAGCCACACATGCCTCAAT
The DNA here is from genome assembly GCA_024516035.1 of Bactericera cockerelli. Classification (NCBI taxonomy): domain Eukaryota; kingdom Metazoa; phylum Arthropoda; class Insecta; order Hemiptera; family Triozidae; genus Bactericera; species Bactericera cockerelli. The sequence goes on from CM044955.1 coordinate 6,630,628, forward strand.
GCGTCTTCAGCAGCTGAGATTGCAGCAAAGAGGAAACATGACAAGTACAGCAACATCATAGCAAGTGGATACCTCTTTGTTGCAGTTGCTACAGAGACATGTGGATCATGGAGCCAAGAAGCTAGAAAATGGATAGAAGAAATTGGAAAGCATATGATGGTTCGAACTGGAGATGGAAGGACACCTGGTTTTTTCAAACAGAAAATTTCCCTCGCCATACAGAGGGGTAATGCGGCGAGCGTATTGGGCTCGTTGCCATCTAATACCAATATGGATGAGGTGTTTTACCTGTAATAAAATAAAATAATAGTAGTACCTAAAAAAACCTGAAGATCTATGGGGTTTATTGGCTTGATATGGATTCTATTTGGTTTTAACGTCCTGATTTGTTCCTCCATGGTTCAGGCACTTACCCAGCAGCACGGCGTAGCTGATGCACACGAAGAAGGCGAGGAAGTCCGGGTATTTGCCCAAGAGGTCCTCGTGCAGCTCCCCCACTGTGGCGATGGTGAAGTTACTGATGGCGCCGCCACACAGCGAGTCCACGTAGCCACTCCAGGCGCGCGCCACACTAGCCGCGCCTACCCGGTGGACATAACAAACATATACAATAGTACATGAAATAACAAACAAACATATACAATAATACATGAAATAACAAACAAACATCTACAATAATACATGAAATAACAAACAAACATATACAATAGTACATGAAATAACAAACAAACAAACATATACAATAATACATGAAATAACAAACAAACATCTACAATAATACATGAAATAACAAACAAACATCTACAATAATACATGAAATAACAAACAAACATATACAATAATACATGAAATAACAAACAAACATATACAATAATACATGAAATAACAAACAAACATTTACAATAATACATGAAATAACAAACAAACATATACAATAATACATGAAATAACAAACAAACATATACAATAATACATGAAATAACAAACAAACATTTACAATAATACATGAAATAACAAACAAACATCTACAATAATACATGAAATAACAAACAAACATCTACAATAATACATGAAATAACAAACAAACATCTACAATAATACATGAAATAACAAACAAACATATCCAATAATACATGAAATAACAAACAAACATAATACAATAATACATGAAATAACAAACAAACATCTACAATAATACATGAAATAACAAACAAACATCTACAATAATACATGAAATAATAAATAAACATCTACAATAATACATGATATAACAAACAAACATCTACAATAATACATGAAATAACAAACAAACATCTACAATAATACATGAAATAACAAACAAACATATACAATAATACATGAAATAACAAATAAACATATACAATAATACATGAAATAACAAACAAACATATACAATAATACATGAAATAACAAACAAACATATACAATAATACATGAAATAACAAACAAACATCTACAATAATACATGAAATAACAAACAAACATCTACAATAATACATGAAATAACAAACAAACATATACAATAATACATGAAATAACAAACAAACATATACAATAATACATGAAATAACAAACAAACATCTACAATAATACATGAAATAACAAACAAACATCTACAATAATACATGAAATAACAAACAAACATCTACAATAATACATCAAATAACAAACAAACATCTACAATAATACATGAAATAACAAACAAACATCTAAAATAATACATGAAATAACAAACAAACATATACAATAATACATGAAATAACAATCAAACATATACAATAATACATGAAATAACAAACAAACATTACAATAATACATGAAATAACAAACAAACATCTACAATAATACATGAAATAACAAACAAACATCTACAATAATACATGAAATAACAAACAAACATCTACAATCATACATGAAATAACAAACGAACATCTACTATAATACATGAAATAACAAACAAACATATACAATAATACATGAAATAACAAACAAACATCTACAATAATACATGAAATAACAAACAAACATCTACAATAATACATGAAATAACAAACAAACATCTACAATAATACATGAAATAACAAACAAACATCTACAATAATACATGAAATAACAAACAAACATCTACAATAATACATGAAATAACAAACAAACATATCCAATAATACATGAAATAACAAACAAACATAATACAATAATACATGAAATAACAAACAAACATATACAATAATACATGAAATAACAAACAAACATATACAAAGAGGGAGGTTGTATAAAAGAGTTAAAAAAAGTGAAGTTATCATATTTGTGTTAATCAATTTCGTGATATCACAACTACGCAAATTCGCTTTATTAAATCTACGCTGAATCCGGGACTTGAACCATCGACCTCCAGGTGAATAGTCGGCCGTCTTATCGATCTGTCTACTGAGTGTCGGTATTGGAAAAAAATTTTAAATGAAGAGCAATGTTTTATTTATTTTTATTAAATATAAAAACTTGTCCCAAGGACCATCCTTCTGGAAGGGAACCGAGGATGCAAGAAGTATTGGAAATAACAACCGTATACAATTATACAAGAAATACCAAACAAACTTATTCAAACAGGGAGGTTGTATGAAAAAGTGGTTAGACCAGTATTGATGTACAGCGCAGAAACCTATAGCCCGTTCCAGAAACACTCACCACTTATCTCCAAAAAAAAAAATAATGTCGCATGAATATTGCATATTTTGAGCCAGGCACGTGCCGTTATGGCTGCTCAAATGTCTAAATTTTCAACATCAAAATTTCAAGTATATGAATGTAAAAAGGAAATACAGTCCAAATTATCCAAGATACGAAGTACATACATATATGTATTATGAATGACATGGGCGTGACATGAAGAAACAGAAAAGTTAATATGTAGAAGAATAATACAATTATTATTGGATTATTTCCTTGTTATAGACTAAGAAAAGTAATACAAAAAAGGCAATATAATTTGCGAAATAATAATATTTATAATAAAATAATATAGTAGTCACTGTGGCAGAGTGAGTTAGCGCGCTAGGCATTGCAGCATTGCACACATGGTGACCTGGGTTCGATTCCCAGCGGGGGAGGATTTTTTCTGCTCTGTACTTGGATGTTCGGGTCCACTCATACCTCGTGAGGAAAAATGAGTAGCTGCTTTGATGTGAAGCAGCGACCAGTGGCAGCAGAATTATAGGCAAAAAAATAATACAAGATATTGTAAATTAAAGTGGTAAAGTCCTATGATTCTGCGCTACCTACTAAAATTGTGACATAATAACACAAAGAAAAAGCATTATTAAATAATATTGCATATGGGCATGGCAGTGGGCAGTACCGGGGCAGAATAGGTTAGGTTGTGTTCTAGCTCACTCCTCACTCACCTATCATGTGCTCGAGGATAATGTTCCACCCGATCACGAACGCCCAGAACTCGCCCACACTCACGTAGGTGTAGACATAGGCGGAGCCCGCCTTGGGCACCCGGGCTCCGAACTCGGCGTAGCACACGGCTGCCAGCATGCTGGTGACGCCTGCCAGCATGAAGGAGAGGATGATGCCGGGCCCTGCCAGGTCCCGCGCCACCGTGCCTGTCAGCACGTAGATGCCTGCCCCCACCATGTGCCCGATGCCTGAGAGAGAGAGAGAGTAACATACAAACAATTTGAATAAATTGAATAAAATTGAAGTAATAATAAAAAAAAAAAATAAAAAAAAAATAAAAAAAAAAAGAGAGAGAGAGTAACATACAAACAATTTGAATAAGTTGAAGTATTATTAATAAAAATAAAAAAAAGAGAGAGAGAGAGAGAGAGAGAGACAGTGAGAGAGAAAGAGAGAGAGAGAGAGATTTTTTTTGATTTGATTTGGTTTATTTTTATTTATAACAATTTTATATTTACAGAAATAACATCTCCTAAGCTAATAAGAGGAGAGAGAGAGAATATTATTCCGTCGATCAGTATTTTTTAAAATACTAATATAAGTTAAAAAGTTATCATACTTCTGTTTATCACAACTACTCAAACTAGCTTTACTAAAACTACGCTGAAACTGGGACTTAAAGTCTTAAACCACCCACCGCCAGGTAAAAAAAATTCGGGGTGCTGCCACATAAACCGGACTAAATTGGAATTTATAGAGTCGATCTTCCAGTATCTAAAGAGTTTGAATTTGTTTACCATTCCAATTATAATAGTTATGCAGTAATTATTCAAGAAATATGTGATTATTTTCATTATTATGTACGTAATTATGTACGAGCTAGGACTTGAGAAAATCCTCTCTTTCTTTTTTGTCTGGGGGTGCTGCAGTTCCGTCGCTTCTTAGCACCTTTAAAATACACAAAATTGAAGAATTTGCAAAAAAGAAAAGATAAAAGAAGAGGACCAACTCACCAATACTTTAAAATACACACTATTGAAGAATTTGCAAAAAAGAAAAGAACAAAGAAGAGGAGCAACTCACCAAGCAAGGTGATGTCGAAAGTGTTGAGGCAGCGCTTGAGCGGGGTCTCCATCAGGTCTGACCCGGGGTCCAACTGCTTGGTACGGGACATCTTGTCGCAGAATCCGCTGAACACATGAGTCACGATCTTGTGGCGTGACGCCGGCATGTCTGGGGAGAAAAGTGAATAAGATGGCTTGAGTTAAGCTACGCCTAGCGAGTTTATGACTTGGTAGGTAACCACATGAGTCACGATCTTGTGTCGTGACGCCGGCATGTCTGGGGAGAGAAGTGAATAAGGTGGCTTGAGTTAAGCTACACCTAGCGAGTTTATGACTTGGTAGGTAACCACATGAGTCACGATCTTGTGTCGTGACGCCGGCATGTCTGGGGAGAGAAGTGAAGATGATGGCTTGAGTTAAGCTACACCTAGTGAGTTTATGACTTGGTAGGTAACCACATGAGTCACGATCTTGTGTCGTGACGCCGGCATGTCTGAGGAGAGAAGTGATTAGGATGGCTTGAGTTAAGCTACACCTAGCCAGTTTATGACTTGGTAGGTAACCACATGAGTCACGATCTTGTGTCGTGACGCCGGCATGTCTGGGGAGAAAAGTCATTAAGATGGCTTGAGTTAAGCTACGCCTGGCGAGTTTATGACTTGGTAGGTAACCACTGAACACATGAGTCACGATCTTTTGTCGTGACGCCGGCATGTCTGGGTAGAGAAGGGAATAAGGTGGTTCAAGTTAAGCTACATCTAGAAGTACGAAGAAGATGGCTCAAGTTGTGTTTCTGTACAGTCAAACATGGAATAAAGAGAACCCAAGAGACCGGTATTTCTTTCTCTCTCATATCCAGATTTCTCTTATAAAGATTTTATTTTCCCTTGTAGAGAGGTAAATTTGCCTTGGATCTGTTCTTTTATATCCAGGTGTTTCTTATATCCAGTTCTCTTAAGTCCAGATTTTTCTTAAAAAGAAGTTATTTTCTCTTTTAGAGAGGTAAATTTGACTTGCATATATTCTTTTATATCCAGATTTCTCTTATATCCAGGTTTCTCTCATATCCATTTCTCTTATATCCAAATTACCCAGGTTTGGCTACGCTGAGTTGTTCTGCTGGTCCCTTACTCGGTCAGTGAATAATAGTTTCAGTGTTTAATATATGTATCTTTATACATTTTCCCACAGTATTGATCTGTGATATTTGTTGCGGACCAACTATTGCGAAGACTTTTGGCTTTTTTGCGGACCAACTATTGTGAAGACCTGATGATTTGTTCCTGTGAGTCCCCTCCTACGACAGGAGGAACAGTCCGAGGTTCTATTCTTTACTCGGGTACTTAAGTTAAGCAACGCCTAGTGAGTTTATGACTTGATGGGTAACCACTGAGATTATAGAAGCATTGCGTGACAACAGGTAGCTCGTGTATGAGGTTTTCTTTGCCAGTGTCGATGGCGCGTTGAATGCAAAGGGTTGGGTGGAAGAGATTGCCACAGGTAACAGGGAATAACCCCGCTCTTTAGGTAGGACATTCGCTTTATTTTCTTTTTTGTTCTTGTTTCTTTGTTCAATACATTTGTTTTTCTTTATAATTTCATTGTATTTTACTGTATATATTTTACTTTGTTTAACCTAATAAAGCATAATATAATAATAATAATGGACCGGTTCTCGTAGGATCACCGAAGTTAAGCAACGTCCAGCGAGGTACAGACTTCTTGATGCTGGCATTCCGGCCCAATCCAAGCTGGGCGAGGTTAATGTGGGTAGCAGGTTTGTGAGTATCCTACGAATGGAGGGTAACACCCCCGTCGTGATATGACCATGCAGTTGAAAGCGACGATAAACCTAAATTATAAAAAAAAAAACAGTTATAGTTCGACAGCACTACAGACAAACCACCGTTTGTTCGAATAATTCAATAATCACCAACAAAAAAAATTCCTGAACTAATTGCTGGTAAATGGAAAATCAGATAATTAAAGAATTGAAAATATTTAAAGAATAACTTTGTATTTATCTTTTTATTTAGAAATGAAATTCATTTACACATGAAGTTAAATATATCTCAATATCATAACATAAACAAGCGGATGAAAGAAAGGGTGCTGCTGACATAATTGAATGCAGATTAATTTATACTCTACTTTTCTAAATTCCATAGTTATTATTAGATATACCAACATACATAATTCTGATCCAGGTCTATTATCTTCAGGTATGCGTAGGGATCCGTTGGTTCGAATCCCACCCAATGCATGAACTTTTCTTCATTTAATTGAACATATGACCACACAATAATGAGACTGTGAGGGTTAGCTGGTAGAAAATGCTTTCAGCATTAACCTCGCCTGGTGGTTGCCTTCCACTAAGGAATACTAACATAATCATTATAATAAACGGACGCAGTATCCAATGTTACAGCTGATATTTTACCATAACCTGTATTTGAAAATGGATTTTTATAATTCTAAAGGACCATTGGGCTAAATGTACTTTTAAAAAAATTGATTTGAGAAATATAAGAGAAAGAAATATGGTCCTTTGAGTTCTCTCATATCCAGGTTCGACTATATTCAGAGCTGAATTTTCTAAAAATTGGTGCACAGTTTTGTCACGGATACCTAGGCTCTGACCAGCTTCACACCCTCCCGCCATCAGTCAGGGACACACGCACATCCGCCGTGACATGCACAAGCTGTTCACCGTCGCGCGCGAACGCACACACCACCAACTGGACATCGTCGGGGTCAATGTCCTTCATGCGGCGCCTGTGCCGATGACGAGGCGTCCACTCATGGCGCCTCACCTGACCGGCTGCCACCGGGAGCGTCCGCCGGTCCGCCAGGAGGCGATAGAAAGCAACCACTTCGTCGCAAGCGTTTGGCTCCAGGAAAGCAAAGTGCACCGTCTCCGCGCCCTCATTGCGCATGTGCAGCACGACCTGGCACACCTCCACCATGTCCAGATGTGCGGCGAGACCCCGCATGCGGTTGGTCAGGAGGTCAACGACCTTTATCTTGTGAATGTGCAACGGGTCGCTGACGACGAGGCAGTCGAAAGCGAAGCAATAGCCGCAAACGATTTCGCTCATGCTGAACCTGTGTTGTGTATTGTGGATGAAGGTATTGCAGGTGCTTTATCCAGACGGAGTCATTTCAAGTCTGGAGTAAACTATTCGAAATTGAGGGTTTATTAATAGTTTAGATGTCACGAATCTCGAACACTTGCGGAAGAATCTTTATGAATGCATAATCTTGCCGGCTGGTTTTTCCTGTGCGAGCGTCGATGACACATTGGAGTCGTTGGATACAGCAGTTATTCTGTGTTCTGTCACTGATGTTCAGCAACGCGAAGTCAGGACTTGGAAGGTGACCAATGACCATAGAAATTCATGCCCTTCTGATGCTGGCTGTTCCCGGCTCTTTCAAAATATGAAGAAAATTATTAATTTTAAAATAATGTAAATAAAAACATATTTATGCAGTTGAAAAATAAATAAAATAATAAAAATAATAATACAATTTAAAGACATAATCCATATTTCAGTTTATTCTACATAAACACATATTCGAGTTAGTATGCCCGGATGCACTAGAAAGTATTTTTGAGGAAGTCTAGAATTACACAATTATTGACTTTCTTAAATAGGTGCTTTCCAAGACACAGAAGGGAATCTCTTGAATTAGGTCGCATATTGTTCTCAGTAATAGCTGAATTTAATGGATTTATGATGGCTTATAATAATTTTTATGTATAAATTTGAATTTAATTCTATATTGTACTATCCATAAATTTAATCGAATAAAGATTTATTTAGTAATTTTAATTTCTATGCAATAGAGTGCCAGCTATTGTTTCTAACATATGGAACAACATGAATACGCAATTTCAGCCAATTTTCCAATACAAATACTCGAACAATTCGCACAAAACTATTTGAATCACCAAGAAAAACGTCTGGCTTCGATAGGTAGCTGTCTTTTATGGGCTGTTATAGTCACGTAAACTTCTTCATATTATGCTGTTATAGTCACGTAACTTCTTCTCCAGTCATATCTAACACTTTAACAGACAGGAAAAGCTAACTGCTATTTTTAGAAATGTACTTTCTACCCCCTGTGAGTTTTAAACAATCAACTTGAAACGAAAATTTAGAAAGAAACATTGTGAGTTCAGTCTATTTAGGAATGATTGGTAATACGGATATCAGAAATTTCGATAACATTTCTGAAACTAAATTTAATTTAGCGAAATTCTCATACTTAATTTGAAAAAAGAAAAACAACACGTTTTATTAGTTACTTACTGAAAGATTTCCGCGTGATGTTTTCACCGACGGCTGCCGACTGACGAGCTGTCGAAATGAGGACGGGAGAAATTTCTCGCCTGCCCCGCGCAGGCGTGGTGAGGGGGCGGATATGACGTCACGAGGGAGATCGATACCAGACGGAATGGAGGCGAGAGGAAACTTCACTTCTCCTCTCTTAGTTTTCTTTCTCCCCTCCTCTTCAGCTATCTTCTTTTTCTCCCCCTTCTTCTTACTCGTTATATTCCCCCTCTCTTAGGTAGACACTGTGGCCGAGTGAGTTAGCGCGCTAGACATTGCACGCATGGTGACCTGGGTTCGATACCCGGCGGGGCAGGATTTTTCAGCTCTGTACTTCGATGATCGGGGTCCACTCATACCTCGTGAGGAAAAATGAGTAGTTAGTTGTATGAGTAACACAACTAGTGCGACATCAGAGTATAAAGAAATTAATTTAATATTATTCGAAAAGTGAAGACTCTTAGTAACGCTACGCTACCAACAAAATTTGAGAATGAGGCCTTGTGCTTCACCACAAAATCATACTATTAATCTTAACTTATATTCCCCCTCTCTTATTTCCTTCTCTCCTCCTCAAAAGATCTTCTCTGTCTCGCCTCCTCCTTCTTATGCCGGGATCCAACTGAGTGCAACATTTTCTTGTGCTACGCTGCGCAATGTTGCATTCAGTCATCAGTATAAACAGAAATGCATTGCTCTTAGGAAAAACAGCATTGCTCTTGAGACTCTTAGGTACATCCAAGTTTCTCTTATAAAGATGTTATTTTTCCATCTTCATAAGAGAAACTGTATAAGGAACATATTCTCAAAATTCCAGCTCGATTGGACCTACAATGCGGCTTTTAATCGCGATAAGCCATTTTGATCCAAATCTTAGCCTAGCTCGGACTATTTTTTTTTTTTTTTTTTTCATATATTAGTTTAATATACACAATATTTCATCAACAAAAATGTACATAAGTTAATATTTAATATACCTTTCAAGCATAATGAATGGTGTTGTTTTGAAGAAATTTTAGAAAAGTTAAAGATATATAATAATAAAAAAAAAAAATGTTCTTTATGGTGACAATAAAGCACACAAAGGGCAGAGAAAATAATGGCTAAACAAAACGCAAAACTTAACCCCCGAGAAAGCGGATGAAATGGATATGAAAGAGTTTAAATAAATAATAAATCACGTAAATTAAAATCTTAGTTCTTCTCTACCCAACGTTTCTGCGAAGTGGTTTATTGAAAAAGGAAGACAATGAGTGGCATTTGTGTATTTTCTCCTTATTAATCTGAGTGAGACGAAGATTTGAAAAACAATATCATTGGTTTAACGCGGGTAAAAAATATAAGCTGATTGTTGATTTTGCGTGAAAAAAAATTTCATTTGGTAAGCAAAAAAAAAAAAAACAAAGAGAGCATACCACAGATGCTGTGAAGCCTCTTCTAAATTGAACGAATTAAAAAGAAATGAATGATTGATGGACGGAAAATTTTTTGATAATGAAATGAAAAAAAAAAACTTGCAAGAAAGACAAAGAAATATTGAAAAAACGATATGAGAAAAGAAGAAAAAAATAAAAAATTGCCTAAATAGACTTTATAAAAAAAGAGAAAAATAGAAGACGATAATGAAGCAAATAAATCTCACCCTATGTTGAAGAAAGTTAGATAAAGTTTTTTTTTTTTTTTTTGTTCTATTTATTTCTTATCTTCTTGTTTCCTTTTTTTAATGTATTTTATTGCTTTAATTTTTTTAACTTAATAAAAACATTGTTTGATCTTGATTTAAGTTTCTTCCAAGCATGGTGAAAAGGCAAAGAGATAACCGCCATTGTTGAATCCTTCAAGGTGATGGATATATTATTTTTAATATATATTCCTTTATGTTTTTATATATAGGTAAAATGAAAAAAATAGTTATCGAATCCCTTTTAAATTTTTTTTTTGGGAATCATTTATTAAAAAGTTTTTGACCTAAATAATGAAAATGTCGTTTAGTTAGTGATTTATGGATAAGTCTAGTTTCTGTTTGTCTGGAATGTCTCGTTAGGTATAGATTTGGGTTAGTAGTCCAGTAATTTTCGTATTTTATAGAGTAGATGGTCAATTTGTAGAGGTATAATTTTTCAAGGGGAAAAACATCAAATATTTTATACAATTCATTTGAATGGAAGAGTTTGTCTTTTTTTAAAATTATTCTTAGGATGATATTTTGAGCTCTTCTTAACGGAATTATAACATTATTATATGCTCCACCCCAAGAGGATAAACAATATTGGAGGAGTGATTGTACAAAAGCATAATAAATCATCCTAAGAATTTTTTCATTGCAGACTTTTGAAAGATTGTTAAAAATAAACATAAGATGTCGAAGTTTTGTTTTAAGGTTGTTTATATGTAGTGTCCATTTTAAATGTTGGTCGAGATGTATTCCTAAGTATTTTTATTGATGTTTGTTTTTGTAATGTTGTTATTGAGTTTTGTCCTGTTTGTATAGTCAGTCTTAGGTGTGTTGATGGTTGTCCTGTAGATGTTGGTGAAAATGTCATGTAATTAGTTTTGCTTGGATTCATTTGTAGTGACATAGAAGTGTACCAATTGTTGATGTTAGTTAAGTCTTCAGTTGCATTGTTAAAAGTTGTGTCCCAGTCAGTTCCATCATAGCAAATGCAAGCGTCGTCTGCATAACAAAATACTTCGCCTTTACTGACAGTTGGAAGATTATTAATGTATATGTTGAAAAGGGCGGGGCCAAGAACGGATCCTTGTGGTATTGAAAAGTCAATACAAGTAAGTGGGTCAGTTATGTAGTCGTTTAATTTAAGTCTTTGTTTTCTGTTATATAAGTACGATGTAAACCAATTTAAAACTTTGTCTTCTATTCCTATATTTTTAAGTTCCCTTAATAAGATCAAATGATCAACACTGTCATACGCTTTTCTGATATCTAAAAATGTGGCTATAACTTTTTTGTTGTTTTCTATTTTTTTATGTATATAGGTTGTAAGTTGAAGTAAGGCATCTTTTCTTTGAAATCCAAATTGTTGTTTTGATATTATATTATTTTTATCAAGATGTTCTTCAAGTCTTTTGTGTACTATTTTTTCAATTATTTTGCCAACATTTGATAATACTGCTATTGGACGATAATTTTGCAAATCTGATCTGTCTCCTTTTTTATATATTGGACTTACAATAGCAGTTTTATAAATTTCAGGGAATATTCCTTGATTTAGACTCAAATTAATAATATGTGTTAATGGTGTCACAATATAAGGAAAAATTCTTTTTAAAGTTGGTATTCCTATTTTATCGTTTCCTGAAGCACAATTATTTCTAAGTTTCATAATGATATTAAAAATTTCATTTGGATTTGTTTCAGAAAAGCATTTGAATTTTTCATTAATTTGTTTTACATTGTTGATATAGTTATTGAAGTTATTTTGATTTTGTTTTATCTCGTTTGATATTTTTATCCCTACATTGCAGAAATAATTGTTTATGAAGTCTGTTGCTTTTGTTTTATTTGCATTACAATCTACATTTTGTTGGTCAATTCTTATTGTTTTTATGTTTGTTCGTTTATCTTTTCTTGTATTATGAATATTATGAATTGTTTTCCATAGTTTTTTTGGATCGTACTTGTTTTGTTCAATTTCTTGTTTAGTGTATGTATCTTTTGCTTTCCTTATACAAGCTGTCAAAGTATTTTTGAATTTTTTATAATTGGTTTTTAATATTTCATTATTGGGATTTGCCCTAAGTTCACGAAATAGATGGTCTCTATTTATAAGGATGCTATTTTTCCTTAAATTTGACCTGGAAATTGTTCTCTAAATATATGTGTGTACGTACATATGTTTACAAATTGAGAATTAGTAAACATTAATGAAAGAAAATGCTGTGTATCAAGCAACCAGTTAAAGGCTGGCAGTTCATTTTGTTGGTTATATATAAAATAATTGTTTCTCTCTCCAGATTCGAGTTTATCTTAATTAAATGCACCACTAATGTTCATACACATTTGGATTAAAACAAAAATTCAATTCGTCATAATTCGAGCGGTATCTTTGAGGCTTCGTGGATCAAGATACCACCCACGCAGTTATGGTTTAATCGAAGATGGAGCAGAAGTACCCTTTTAAAAAATAATGTTACATATTTTATTAATTTTACTAAATGTTAAAAAATAAATATTTCATTACAGATCTTCTTCACTTCACCCCACCACTAATGTTCCGGACCTCGCGGCAGTGATGAACAGATGATTGGCTGTTAGTCCTACTCAACCGAACGCAATACACGTTCAGATTTCCCCCGCCCGATTTGAAAGTCCCGGGATGAAATTGGAGTCAATAACCAGAGTGTCTAAATTGAAAGTCACATAAATTCACGTAAATTACACCAATCCTTTAGCTTTCTTCTCGTGACCCGAAGTTTCCTGTCCGGTAAGTTGGTTTCTTGTTAAGAAGTGAGTCTACATTTAGCTAGAGTGGCATTTGTCCGTATTTGATCCCTTATGTGAACTCTGAAGTGAGCTCTGATCAGTTTGATCAACTAGATTCTTTGGTTTTAACGTCCGTAAGATTGGACAGCTTGATTGAATTACGACTTTCATTGCGTTACAAACATAGATGGTTTCTTTGGTTTTAACGTCACTTTCAACGACATGATCTTACCACGACGGAAGTTTTACCCATCAGATGAGGAGAGGCATACCACGAGATGCTGGCAAGCCATCTTCTGAAATTGAACGAACTTGAAAAACTTTGAAATAAAATAACCTTGAACTGGGACAACTTTGATCTAGAATAACCTTGAAATTGAACGACCTTAAACTTGAAAAACCTTGCAATGACCTTAAACTAGTATCATTGAAATGAAACGACCTTGACCCTACAAAGACTATAAAATAGAACGACCTACAAATGAAACGACCTTGACCCAGAACGACCTTGGTCGATAAAAATGACCTTGAAATAGGACGATTTGAATCTATAGCCAAACTTCTAAATCCTCAACCACCTCATTTGTTGACTTCCTCAGATAAAGTTCTCAGATAAAGTTCTTTTTGCTGATTATGTTGAGTTGGGTTGGGTTCAACATATTTATTTCTTATCTCTATGTTTCTTTTTTTTAATGTATTTTGACTTGTGTTAACAATTTGCGTAAATTGGTAAACATTAATAAAAACTTTGATTTGATTTGATTTGAAGTTTCCTCCCTCTCCGCAAGCCATGGGCAAGAAAGGCAAGGGAAAGAAGAAGGAGCCGGAGAAGCCATTCACGTTCGACATCAACAACTTCAAGGTAGGGATGTCGATATTATATCGATATTTTGAAATATCGATATTTTGGATCCGATATTATCGATATTTGGTATCGATACTGAGGTTCCGATAATATCGGAAAAAAATATCGTTATCGAATACCCACACTAAATGGATTAAATTTGCTTGTTTTGTAGGGTAAAATCATTTAATACTGTAAATACTGATGAGTTCCAATAAGAACAAAACACGTGTTTTAAGTTGCTTTGTATAGTTCGTATTGATTTTCTGAAATATTGTAATGTATGATTTATAGGTAATTGTATGAATAAAATAATAATTAATATGATAGGTACAGGTACCTATAGCCTACAACACAATGCACTTAAGACTAAGACACTGCCTCAATAGAGTTAATAGCGTGACACCTACACCTCAACTAAACTTATATCCCCATCTGTTCTAATGAAATAAATAAAAATATCGACGTTCGATATATCGGAATATCGATATTTTCGTTTCGATAAATATCGGATATCGATACTTTGCTTCCGATAATATCGATATCACAAATATCGATATTGTGATTCGATATTGGCATCCCTACTTCAAGGTGGAGAGGACGCGCCCCGGCATGATGCGGTTGCTGCCCGTGATCCCGCCGGGCTTCGAACAGGTGGCCTTCAAGCTGCGGATCAGCAAGGACTGTCGCAGCGGCAAGCCCAAGTACGACATGGTCTACTACGAGTGCAGCCTGGCACCGAGCCCAGACCCTGACCCTGATGGTAAACATATCTAATATTGCATATCGGAAGTATTCTGTTCGTTTTTTTGGTGAAAAAAAAAGTATTTTTGGTCCAATCTTCACGTCAAATTTACTTTTCTATGGTATAAAATAATATCTTTATAGGAGAAACCTGCATATACCTAAGAGAAAGGTACCTAGTTAAAAAAAAAGAAAAACCCTATATTCCTTTGAAATACGAGTACATAAGACCTGTTTAATTGCTGGAGTAAAGAGACTTTCAATGTTACCTCTGCAGTATAGATAGTTTTTTATACATTCTTAAGTACTCAAATAGTCATAGATAGTTTTTATATTTATATAAAAAAGATCATGTAAATGGACCACCTTATAAAAAGGTTCTATCCTAATAATAAGGCTCTATCCTAATAATAAGGCTCTATCCTAATACTAAGGCTCTATCCTAAAAATAAGGCTCTATCCCAATAATAAGGCTCTATCCCAATAATAAGGCTCTATCCTAATAATAAGGCTCTATCCAGCTCTATCCTAATACTAAGGCTCTATCCTAAAAATAAGGCTCTATCCTAATAATAAGGCTCTATCCCAATAATAAGGCTCTATCCCAATAATAAGGCTCTATCCTAATAATAAGGCTCTATCCAGCTCTATCCTAATACTAAGGCTCTATCCTAAAAATAAGGCTCTATCCTAATAATAAGGCTCTATCCCAATAATAAGGCTCTATCCCAATAATAAGGCTCTATCCTAATAATAAGGTTCTATCCTAATAATAAGGCTCTATTTTTTTCAGATAAATAAACAATGTATACTTTAATCTATATTCCCACGTGACCCAGGCGCGGCCAGGGACCTGCGTGTGTTCACCCTGCTGGTGCCAGACACAGGCCGGACCCTCATCGTGGACCCCAAGCTCACCCAGGGGCGGCAGCCCTTCCTCGCCCTGGACCCAGTGGCCAACACGGAGCTGCCCATTGACCCACGCCACATGATCCACCATGACCCAGCCTCCGGCAAGAACTACCTGCTGGACATGGAGAAGTTCGAGAACGGCAAGCTCTCCTTCAAGGACGGGCAGACCAATGAGACGCTGGTGGCTGACCTCACCAAGCGGGTGGACCCTTTGACGCACAAACCTTTACATCAGGTACATAATAATAATAAATTTAATCGGTTTTCAATAATAATCATTGCTAAAAGATCCGCTAAGTACATTTGTACTTTTCGGGGGAGCTTCGATTTTCATCTTCTTGTTAATACTTTTTGATATTCATTGGTTACACACTAAAGGGTTGGGTGGAAGGGATTGCCACAGGCAATGACCCCGCCCTTTAGGTAGGACATTAGCTTTGTTCTCTTTTTTGTTCTTGTTTCTTTGTTCAATCTATTTATTTTTTTATTTATAATTTCATTGTATTGTACTGTATACAGGGTGGGGCAAAAGTCTGAAAACCCTTAAATATCTCTCGAATGGCTTTCTCAGTAAATTTAAAATTTTGTACGGTAAACCGGGGTAATAAGACCTTCTTGTAGGGTGGGGCTGATTTTTGATACCGGCCCCCATGTCGGGGTGAGAGGGGCCAACTTCATTTTTTTATATACGAACCCCCACCTTGCGATACATTTTTGGAAATGTCTTTAAATAAGAAATACTTTGGTTCACATTTTATTTTTTAAATATTAACTGTTTGCAAATGGCGTCCAAATTCGTGTATGCAGTGTAAAGTTTGGAAACCCCTGAATATCTTTCGTAAGGGCTTTTTCAGTAAATTTAAAGTTGTGTAAGGTAATCGGTGGTAATTTGACCTTCTTTTAAAATGGGGGCGATTTTTGGTACCGGCTCCCATGTCGGGGTCAGGGGGCCAACTTCCTTTTTTTAAATACGAACCCCCACCTTGCGATACATTTATTGAAAGGTCTTTAAATAAGAAATACTTTGGTGCCTAATTCCAAAAATGTATCACAAGGTGTGATTTCGTATTAAAAAAATATGAAGTTGGCCCCCCTGTCCCAGACATGGGGTCCGGTAAAAAAAATCGGCCCCATTCTAAAATAAGGTCTGATTACCAGGGATACCGAACCTAATTTTAAATTTACTGATAAACCCCTTACGAAAGATATTCAGGGGTTTCCAGACTTTACACTGCATACACAAAGTTGGACGCCATTTGCAAACAGTTAATATTTAAAAAATAAAATTTGCACCAAAGTATTTTGACATTTTCATGTCTTTGCTCTGGCACATAACCAAAATTATGTAACGAAATTATGTGACGAAATTATGTAACGAAATTATGTAACGAAATATTAAATTATAAAAAGAGAGAAGAGAAAAAGTATGTGTCATGCGCACAATAACGAAATATTAAATTATAAAAAGAGAGAAGTGAAAAAGTATGTGTCATGCGCACAATACGAAATTTGGTCAGTTAAGTTTTAGACCTTGAATAGTAAAGATGAAAATGTCCCAATGGTTGCAGACTCGTATGCAAGCGTTTTTTTTTTTTCTTTTTTATTTAACCCTTATCTTGGCAGAGAATGTCAATTTTTCATTTATTTTTTGAAAAAGTAAAAGAGGATGATATTTGGATGGTTGGATGGAAGAGCTCCATCCTGCCATTTTAACTAAAGCGTAAAAAAATAAAATAATTTTAAATGTTCTGTGGAAGAAAAAATGCTTTAGGATTAATTTTGGGCCAATAGAGTAAAAAAAAAACTGATGGTTTCCATATGGACAATTGGACACATTGGCAAGATAAGGGTTAAAGACCTTTCCAAAAATGTATCGCAAAGTAGGGGTTCGTATTTAAAAAAATAAAGTTGGCCCCCTGGCCCCGACATGGAGGCCGGTAACAAAAATCGGCCCCACTCTAAAATAAGGTCCTATTACCTCAGTTCACCATACAAAATTTTATCTTTACGAAGAAGCCATTCGAAAGTTATTCAGGGGTTTCCAGACTTTTGCCCCACCCTGTATATTCTGTCTATCCTAATAAAGCATAATATAATAATAATAATAATAATGATTTTTATTAAGTGTTTTGCAGTCTTCTTTACTTTGTAGTCATGAAACAGGAGCTACTGTAGACACTTGTGTTTTCTATCATAGCTTGCCCATCCTGTAGTCGGTAGTACATAATAATTATGTCTCCCCTGTAATGGGCGAGAAGTGACACACTACGTCTCCTTTAGATGCTGGGTACAAGACATGTGGAGCCAATCTCCGTGGTCTAACACTTGTGACCACGGCTCGAGATCTAGAGGTTGTGAATTCAACCCTCGATTTGGGCATAATTTTCCGACAAGGAATCATGTTAATTAATAATTGTTTAACTATGGTTGGCAGTTCTGATCCCAGCCAAGTTAGGCGAGGTTTGTGTATAGCTGGGTCTCATTCGAGAAAGCACTCTCACTCAAAATCCAAATTTTCCTTTAAAACGTCAGATTTCGTTCAAACAACCCAATCAGAGTGTGTTTTTCACTCGAATACCTAATTCGAGTGTAATTGAAAGGGAGTTTTGGGGACTATGAGAGTGAGGAAGCTTTCTGGAACAAGGCCCAGGAGAAGTTCCCAGAGAGTGGAGGGTAAAACCTCCATCCTAAATAATTCATATCAGGACGTTGAAAGGTTAATACCTAATCGAATTGGACATGGAAGATAAAGCTTAAAAAAAAAAAAAAAAAAAAAAAAAAGCCTGAGCATTTAAACTGGGCGTCCATACAATCCGTTCACCACCGTGAGTTAGGTAACAATGCTCTTCTCTTGGACATAACGATAATGTAAACATCTCACTCGTCATCTCACAACTTCAGTTTCCCTACCCTGTACCTTAGAGAAGTAAAAGTAGAAGTGAAGAAATGAGCAAGCATGTGAGGTGTTTACATTTTCGTCAATTCTATTTTATTTTTAAAGATGAGTTCTTCACAGTCTTTTTTTTCGTAGCCATGAAACAGAAGCTACTGTAGACGCTTGTACTCTGTGTGGTTTGCCCATACTGTAGTATACCTCCCCTCTGAGCGAGAAGTTTACTGTTACAAAATACTTCCCATTTAGGTGCTCGGTCAACACGAGCGCACCAGAAAGTGTCCCTTACAAAAAATTGTAACCAAATTTTCAGAATGGCAAGCGAGAATCTTACCACTGAGCTATTCGTGCACTCAGAGGTAAGATTACTTAGAGCTATAGCTCAGTTCAGCTGAATGTCAATTCCTAATAAAAGAGTCTTGAATTCACGTAATTCTGAATGTAACAGGTAACTGAGGACGACGCGGACGTGACGTTCCTCGGCCAAATCAAGAACGGAGAGAACTACGTGCTGAAATCAGAGGAGACGGGACGCATCCAGATCCTGGACAGCAGCGGCAACCCTGTGGATGTGACAGAGGAAGGCTACACCACCTCCTTCGATGAGGAGACCAACACCACCAGTCTCAAGAATGAGAGGGACGAGACAGTGCTGACCATGGACGGGAAAGTGAGCTTCGAGGACCTCGGAGCATCGGAGACGAAGGAGAGTGTTGAGGATGAGGAGACGAGTGACGAGTCGGACGAGGAAAGCGAGACGGAGTTGAGATTCAAGATGATCCAAAACCCAGTGACCGGCCAAGTGGATATTATCGATGAGGCAGGCAACCTCGTGGAGCAGACGCCCGGCAATTATTTCTTGTTCGAGAATCCGGCAACGGGAAAGCTGGAGCTGGTAGACGCCGCCGGGCGCCCGGTGAGTGTGCCGGCGTTCAAACTCAGGAAGGACCCGAGGACGGGGAGACCCATTCTGGTGGATCTGATGGGCAGACCGCTGACCAACAGGAAGGAGTTTGCTGACATGGTTCTCGTCAATGAGGAAGACGTGCAGGATCTGATGGCGGATGGAAAAGGAGGCTTCAGGAAATCGAAGGGGAGCCCTCCGGGGAGGACGCGAGAGGGGGGATCCCCTGAGAGCAGAACTCTGCAGGAGTCGCCGCCTCCCTCTCCCAGGAGGAATGACGTCACGGCTGTGGAGTCCAAGAGAGACAAGTTGGGGTTGAAGTCTTTGATGTCCAAGTCAGAGTTTCCCGATAAGGTAAGTAGCAAATAAAAAATATTATTAATGTAGGTACTTCACAGACTAAGTACCTATGCTGTCTGTTTTTGAGTTATCACATATCCAAGGATAATCCTTATCTCTCAGATTATCATTTTGGATTTATGTCGCTTTCAACGGCATGATGATATCACGACGGTTGTTTCACCCTCTCAAATTAAACCGGGCACTTAAATTAATATTTAAAATATGAAAGTAGAAGTACCAGTAACATTGTGGAGTGTATGACCATAGAAGATGACATGCACCACTATAATCTAATAATAGATATATATCAGAACCAACCAACCTGAAACACGAGAAAGAGATTGAAAAAGGTAAAGTGAAAGAAAAAGAAGATTTCTATTGGATTCCATTAGCTTCTCTTTTATTACTTTTTCATTGTAATAGTAAATAGATAACTTTATTTTTTTTATACCTATGTCTGCAATTTTTTAAAAATTGCATATGTCTGTTTTATTGTCTTTTATTGCATATATCTGTTTTATTGTCTATTATTGCATATATATCTATTTCATTGTCTTTTAACTCATATTATGTCTGTATCATCCAGGCAGAGGATACCACTGAGAAACCCACTGAGCTGGAGAAGTACTTCACGGATCTGGAGTACGAGGAGGGGAAGAACATTGTGTTCCAGGTATCTAAATGCGAACACTTTAATTGTTATTTTCGTCCTGAACCACATAGAAATATGTGGTTCAGGACGAGACAACTTTGAAATAAAGTTGGCTGGAGACCATCACTCACCCCTCCAGCTGTAGCCAAGCTGGCTACAACAACAACAACATTATTATTATTATTTTTCGAAGATGAATGTTTCACAGCTTTTTTTATTTTTGAGCCATGAATCATTTTTTATTGTAATTATAAATTGATAACTTTACTTATGAAAAAAATATCTTAGTCTGAGGGCCGAACTATGAAACAGGATTTATTAATCTTAGTGGACACTATCCCTTAACTTTCACCTTGACAACAACTGTAGAGGTCATACCTAAGCCGTGCTTTGTAGCTGTATATTATTTCTGTGGCGTAACGAAGCTGTGGCCAGCCTTCGTGACGGAAAATCTTATTTTAGAACACCTATCGGTGTGCTGATAAAATCTAAGGTTCGGCTTAAGATTTACTGATCCTGTTTCATAATACGGCCCTAAGTCTACATTTTTACAGGTTGAATAAAAAAAAAGTAAAAAAAGAGGTGAAAGAAGAACATGTGAAAATGCACTGGTTATGGCAAAGTCTCAATCACTCACACTAAAAGTTCATAATTGATGTGAACTTTGTTTCCTTGTGGCTTTTTTCCACTCATAACCATCCATTCACTGGGAATTCCGTCAGCTACCCATACGAATACAACCCAGCCCGAGTTGGGCCGGAATGGAAACATGCTCATTACTTGTAAAATGAACCGACCTCAGTAGCTTGATCGTAGGTGGCTCCGGCGGTGGACTTGTAATCGGAGGGAAGAAACAATTAAATTTATTCATTCAACGAACTGCTCTATAACGAGTTGCCACATCTGACACAGTTACATAGATATGGGTTTTTTTTTTTTTTTAGTTCTTTGCTAAGTAGTATAATTCTTTCTTTTTTTTC
This sequence comes from Bactericera cockerelli, assembly GCA_024516035.1. Classification (NCBI taxonomy): domain Eukaryota; kingdom Metazoa; phylum Arthropoda; class Insecta; order Hemiptera; family Triozidae; genus Bactericera; species Bactericera cockerelli. The sequence goes on from CM044955.1 coordinate 6,652,161, forward strand.
ATGAGTATAAGTGCTTGTTGATAATATTCAGGGTGTGTTTCATAATCACTTGGGTCAGGTCAGTCAATTTTTTTTTATTGATGTTATGATTGGCAAAGAAGTCCCGGGATAGTTCAAGTCCCGGGTTAAGCAAATATTTAATAAAGCAATTTTGATTTTTTTTTTTAATTTTGGGAGTGAATAATTCATTGGTATTTATTTAAATATAAAACAACTCTTCGAAACGTAAGCCATCAGGAATAGTACCCATAATGCTCACAGCATTTCCTCGTTGAATGGCGATTGATATTTTTTGGATTAAGAAGCTTTTGGAACGTTGATCGCCATTCAAACGAGATAGTTTATTGCCAATCTTCTTTACGAAATGCTGTGTTTCCAGTAACCAGGGCCCCAGAGTTTCAACAGCAAAGGCTAAAGAGATGTTGCTAATCATGATAGATTGATATTTAGCATGCTTTTTCTTTGCTGCATTCTCTGATGCATTTTGATTAGTTCTGATAACAAGATTGTGATCAACACAAATATGATAACTATATTAGTGAAATGAAAAACAACTAATACTTCTTCATTTCACTAGTATAATTATCATATCATATTTGTGTTAATCACAATCTTGTTATCACAACTAATCAAAATGTACATGAAAAAATTCCGCCCCACCGGAGGTCTGACGTCACGACCTCCGGTGCGCTCCGGACCACGAGTCGTAGTTACGTCACAACCGTGACGTCATTGTTCCTGTGACGTCACTGTTCCTTGCAGGTGAAGGCGGCGCCCCCCTCCTCCCGACCCGTGTTCCTCCGTGTGCTCCGTGAGGTCATTGAACTCAACCAGGACCTGATCCGCTGCGTGCTCACGCAGAAGCGCAAGACAGAGACGAGATGCGCGCGCATCCTGTTGCAGGAAAAGCAGGCAAGACAGACCCAGGTGCGCGTCAAAAAAAGTTTTTTCTAACCTTTTTTTAGGTACATAGTCAATTTTTCATAACATTCAATGCCGGGTACAACATTTTGTCTCGAGATAAGAATGGGAAATGTTGCAAAGCGTTCGAAGAAATGTTTCAGTCAGTGGGATCCGATCTAACTTGATTCTAAGGTCCTGAAACAGGATTAAACTTTTATACTTCCAACAAATTTTACACACTTATTCCAGTACATTATACACACTTATTCCAGTACATTTTACACACTTATTCCAGAAATTTACACACTTATTCCAGTACATATTACGCACTTATTCCAGTACATTTTACGCACTTATTCCAGTACATTTTACCCACTTATTCCAGTACATTTTACCCACTTATTCCAGTACATTTTACACACTTATTCCAGTACATTTTACACACTTATTCCAGTACATTTTACCCACTTATTCCAGTACATTTTACACACTTAATCCAGACATTTACCCACTTTTTCCAGTACATTTTACGCACTTATTCCAGTACATTTTACCCACTTATTCCAGTACATTTTACCCACTTATTCCATTACATTTTACCCACTTATTCCAGTACATTTTACACACTTATTCCAGTACATTTTACCCACTTATTCCAGTACATTTTACCCACTTATTCCAGTACATTTTACTCACTTATTCCAGTACATTTTACCCACTTATTCCAGTACATTTTACGCACTTATTCCAGTACATGACGGAGCTGATGAAAGTCCACAGCGGAGACTACGACCACAACAAGATAGAGGCCAGAGTCCTCAGGAAGCTGGATCGGGAGAATGAGCTCCTCCTGGATAATCTTGACGCTCGCATCACTGCTGAGAACAAGCTGGTCATGGAGCTCATCAAGGAGAACATCATGAAGGACAGCAAGAAAATCATCAGGTGATCCAAGCAGCCAATATCTCTCAGGGTTGGGTGGAAGAGATTGTCGCAGGCAATAGCCCCGCCCTTTAGTTAGGACATAAGTACTATTTTCTTCTTTGTTAGTTTTTCTTGTTCGATCTATTTTGTTTTTCTTTATTTTTTCTTAATTTTATACTGTAAATATTTTACATTACACTGTCCTCCTTATAAAGATTTATATAATAATAATTATCTTTTTAACGTGGCTTTCATCTGCATGGTCCTATCATGACGGGGGTTTCACGCTCCATTTGCTGGAAACTCACAAACCAACTACTCAAATAAACCTCACCTAGCCTGAGCGGGACTTGGAACAGCCAGTATTACGAGGGTTCGAATTTGAATAGTCACCCATCCAAGTCCTAGCCTCGATGGACTTTGCTTAACTACAGTGACAGAGAGAGAAGTGGTGTATTCAATGTTCCATTTACGCTGACTACTTTGCATTTACTATTGGTAGAAAAACACCACTTTATTATAATAGAAGTTAAATCCGTCATGATGTGACAAGCCAGCCTCCGTCGCGTAACGGTTGTGACTACTACCGGTAGTCCAGAGATCCTGAGTTCGATCCTCGGTCGGAGCAGATTTTTCAGACAGAAAATGCTGTTCCCTCCGTACATGTGAGGCTGGCATTTCCGGCTCTACCCAGGCTGGGTGAGGTTAATGTGGGTACGATTCCCAGCGAATGAAGGGTAAAACTCCCGTTAAATGAAATAGAATCGTTGGCGTTAGGAAGGGCATCCAGCTGTAAAAAATGTGCCAAAACCAACCATCCTCAACCATGAGGTTGCACAACGTCGAGTCTGCTCAAGCGGGATAAGACAGAGTAAAAGAAGAAGAAGAAGATGTGACCATGCAGTTGAAAGCGACATCAAACCCAAATTAAAAAAAGAAGATAAATAGGTAGATTTGGTTTTGGTATTTATAAAGAAATCATGAGACTTGACGTTCTCATTTTCAGGTACACGAATATTCCCTGCTATCGGAACTTCAAGCGGATCGTGTACAAAGAACTGATGAAAGCATTGAAGGTTGAAATAAAGGAGGTAAGTGGGATCAAACGACTTTTAGAATTGAAGTAGTACAATCTTCAATCACAATGAGTTGTTAGAATATTCTTTAGTTAGAACCAGCTGTGTCAGACCAGAAGATGATATATCCTAGGCGCCCTTAACAGGGTCAGCGTTGGGAATAATACTTAATAATAATAATATCGCCTTATTTATACATTGATACTGCATGATTAAGGCTAATGATCCCATGATTCCAGCAGTAAGCCCAAGACGTATTATTATGTGATGAAATTCCCAAGTGGGAGGATAACTTGTAGGTACTGTTCCGGCTGGGTTTTGAACCCTGGGATTACGAATCAGACGTCTTGACCACTGAGCTACCGGGACAGAAAGGACATCCAGCCGTAAAATTTGGTAGTACAAGTGCCAGAATCAACCAACCTCAACCATGAGAAAAAGGTGTGACAATGCTGACCCCAACTGAATTTGGGAAAAGGCAAAGTGAAGGCAGAAGAAGTTTGTAACCACAAGGCGAGGTTAATGCTCAAAGTATTTTCTACCAACTGACCCTCAGAGTGGTAGAATATTTGCAGTCACAAACTCAAATTAATGAGAAATTCAAATCCAAGCATAGGGTGGGATCAGAATCAGATCCACAGATCACGAATCATGCGCTGGATTGTTTAGCGTCGTAACCACTTCCACTACCTATTCTTGGTTTCACCATTCTCATAACCCCATGTTGTATCATCCTCATTAAGTCATTTATCACAATTTTTTCATTGCTTGAAATTATTTAATAAGGTCTATTTGAACTAACTAATTAGATCTAATCTAAGTGGACACTATTCATCAACTCGGGCGCTGTGTTGAAACTGGACCTAGAACGACCTTGACATTGAATGACCTTGAACTAGAACGACCTTTAAATTAAACGACTGTGATCTAGAACGACCTTGAAATCAAATTACCTTGAAATGGAGCGACCTTGAAATAAAATGACCTTGAACTAGAACGACCTTGAAATCGAATAATCTTCAAATGAAACGATTGTTATCTAGAACCACCTTTAAATCAAACTGTCTTGAACGATCTTGAAATACAATGACCTTGACCTAGAACAACCTTGAAATCGAATGACCTTGAACTAGAGCGACCTTGAAATCGAATGACCTTGAAGTAGAACGTCCTTGAACTAGAACGACCTTGAAATCGAATGACCTTGAATTAGAGCTACCTTGAAATGGAACAACCGTGATCTAGAACGACCTGGAAATAAAATTCTATTATCTAGAACGACCTTGAGATACAATGACCTTGAATTAGAGCCAGAGAGATTGGTGTATTCAATGTGCCATTGACGCTGACTACTATTGGTTGAAAAACACCACTTTATTATAATAGAAGTTACATCCGTCATGATGTGACCAGTCAGCCTCCGTGGCGTAACGGTTGTGACTACTGCCCGTAGTCCAAAGATCTTGAGATCGATTCCCGGTTGGAGCAGACTTTTTGCACAGAAAATTCTGTTCCCTCTGAACATATGAGGCTGGCAATTCTGGCCCTACCCAGGCTGGGTGAGGTTAATGTGGGTAGCTGGTACGATTCCCAGCGAATGGAGGGTAAAACCCCCGTCCTGTCCACCTCAAGTCAGGACGTTAAAATGAAATAGAATCAATGGACATGAAAGGAGCCTAGAAATTGGATCTGGGCGTCCATATAATCCTCTCACCACCGTGATATAGGTATTGATACCTATATCATTTAGGTATTGATACCTAAATCACGGTGGTGAGAGGATTATATGGACGCCCAGATCCAATTTCTAGGCTCCTAATTAGATATTGATCCAATATAAGTATTGATACCTAAATCACGGACACGGAATTATTATTATTATAGAGCAACCTTGAAATCGAATGACCTTGAACTAGAACGTCCTTGAAATTGAATGACCTTGAACTAGTTCAAGGTCATTGTATCTCAAGGTCGTTCTAGATCACGGTTTTTCCATTTCAAGGTCGCTCTAATTCAAGGTCATTTCGATTTCAAGGTCATTCCATTTCAAGGTCGCTCTAATTCAAAGTCGTTCTTGTTCAAGGTCATTCAATTTCAAGGACGTTCTAGTTCAAGGTCATTCGATTTCAAGGTCGCTCTAATTCAAGGTCATTCTAGTTCAAGTTCATTCGATTTCAAGGTCGTTCTTGTTCAAGGTCATTCAATTTCAAGGTCGCTCTAATTTAAGGTCGTTCTTGTTCAAGGTCATTCAATTTTAAGGACGTTCAATTTCAAGGACGTTCTAGTTCAAGGTCATTCAATTTCAAGGACGTTCTAGTTCAAGGTCATTCGATTTCAAGGTCGTTCCATTTCAAGGTCGTTCTTGTGCAAGGTCATTCAATTTCAAGGACGTTCTAGTTCAAGGTCGCTCTAATTCGAGGTCATTCGATTTCAAGGTCGTTCTAGTTCAAGGTCATTGTATCTCAAGGTCGTTCTAGATCACGGTTTTTCCATTTCAAGGACGTTCTAGTTCAAGGTCATTCGATTTCAAGGTCGCTCTAATTCAAGAGCGACCTTGAAATCCAATGACCTTGAACTAGAACGTCCTTGAAATTGAATGAACTTGAATTAGAGCGACCTTGAAATGGAACGACCTTGAAATCGAATGACCTTGAACTAGAACGTCCTTGAAATTGAATGACCTTGAACTAGAACGACCTTGGAATCGAATGACCTAGAATTAGAGCGACCTTGAAATCGAATGACCTTGAACTAGAACGTCCTTGAAATTGAATGACCTTGCACAAGAACGACCTTGAATTAGAGCGACCTTGAAATGGAACGACCTTGAAATCGAATGACCTTGAACTAGAACGTCCTTGAAATTGAATGACCTTGAACAAGAACGACCTTGAATTAGAGCGACCTTGAAATCGAATGACCTTGAACTAGAACGTCCTTGAAATTGAATGACCTTGAACTAGAACGACCTTGAAATCGAATGACCTTGAACTAACACGTCCTTGAAATTGAATGACCTTGAACTATAACGACCTTGAAATGGAAAAAACCGTGATCTAGAACGACCTTGAGATACAATGACCTTGAACTAGAACGACCTTGAAATCGAATGACCTTGAAATACAATGACCTGGAACTAGAACGACCTTGTTCAAGAACAACCTGGAAATACGATGACCTTGAACTAGAGCGACCTTAAAATCGAATGACTTTGAACTAGAGCGACCTTGAAGTATAATGAGCTTGAAGTAGAACTTCCTTGACCTATAACGACTTTGCAACTGTAGAACAACCTTGAAATCGAATGACCTTGAATAAGAACAACCTTGAAATACAATGACCTGGAACTAGAACGACCTTGATCAAGAACAACCTGGAAATACAATGACCTTGAACTAGAGCGACCTTAAAATCGAATGACTTTGAACTAGAGCGACCTTGAAGTATAATGAGCTTGAAGTAGAACTTCCTTGACCTATAACGACTTTGCAACTGTAGAACAACCTTGAAATCGAATGACCTTGAATAAGAACAACCTTGAAATACAATGACCTGGAACTAGAACGACCTTGATCAAGAACAACCTGGAAATACAATGACCTTGAACTAGAGCGACCTTAAAATCGAATGACTTTGAACTAGAGCGACCTTAAAATCGAATGACTTTGAACTAGAGCGACCTTGAAGTATAATGAGCTTTGGTTCTAATACTTGTCTGTTATGTCTGCTTCCATCCTGTGTCATAATTTGCGCCTAATACTTGTCTGTTATGTCTGCTTCCATCCTGTTTCATAATTTGGTTCTAATACTTGTCTGTTATGTCTGCTTCCATCCTGTTTGATAATTTGGACCTAATTCTTGTCGGTTATGTCTAAAATCGAAATTGAATGACCTTGAACTAGAACGACCTTGAAATCGAATGACCTTGAACTAAAACGTCCTTGAAATTGAATGACCTTGCACAAGAACGACCTTGAATTAGAGCGACCTTGAAATGGAACGACCTTGAAATCGAATGACCTTGAACTAGAACGTCCTTGAAATTGAATGACCTTGAACAAGAACGACCTTGAATTAGAGCGACCTTGAAATGGAATGACTTGAACTAGAACGTCCTTGAAATTGAATGACCTTGAACTAGAACGACCTTGAAATCGAATGACCTTGAACTAACACGTCCTTGAAATTGAATGACCTTGAACTATAACGACCTTGAAATCGAATGACCTTGAATTAGAGCGACCTTGAAATGGAAAAACCGTGATCTAGAACGACCTTGAGATACAATGACCTTGAACTAGAACGACCTTGAAATCGAATGACCTTGAAATACAATGACCTGGAACTAAAACGACCTTGTTCAAGAACAACCTGGAAATACGATGACCTTGAACTAGAGCGACCTTAAAATCGAATGACTTTGAACTAGAGCGACCTTGAAGTATAATGAGCTTGAAGTAGAACTTCCTTGACCTATAACGACTTTGCAACTGTAGAACAACCTTGAAATCGAATGACCTTGAATAGGAACAACCTTGAAATACAATGACCTGGAACTAGAACGACCTTGATCAAGAACAACCTGGAAATACAATGACCTTGAACTAGAGCGACCTTAAAATCGAATGACTTTGAACTAGAGCGACCTTGAAGTACAATGAGCTTGAAGTAGAACTTCCTTGACCTATAACGACTTTGCAACTGAAAGACCTTGAACTGGAATAACTTTGATGGGTTAAAACACCGGCTTATCTTAACTTTAATCCTGTTTCATAAATTAGGCCTAATACTTGTCTACTTCCATCCTGTTTCATAATTTGGTTCTAATACTTGTCTGTTCTATCTGCTTCTATCCTGTTTCATAATTTGGTTCTAATACTTGTCTGTTATGTCTGCTTCCATTCTGTTTCATAATTTGGTTCTAATACTTGTCTGTTATGTCTGCTTCCATCCTGTTTCATAATTTGGTTCTAATACTTGTCTGTTATGTCTGCTTCCATCCTGTTTGATAATTTGGGCCTAATTCTTGTCTGTTATGTCTCCTTCCATCCTGTTTCATAATTTGGACCTAATACTTGTCTGTTATGTCTGCTTCCATCCTGTTTCATAATTTGGGCCTGATACTTGTCTGTTATGTCTGCTTCCATCCTGTTTGATAATTTGGACCTAATTCTTGTCTGTTATGTCTGCTTCCATCCTGTTTGATAATTTGGACCTAATTCTTGTCTGTTATGTCTGCTTCCATCCTGTTTCATAATTTGGACCTAATTCTTGTCTGTTATGTCTGCTTCCATCCTGTTTCATAATTTGGACCTAATACTTGTCTGTTATGTCTACTTCCATCCTGTTTCATAATTTGGGCCTAATACCTGTCTGTTCAATCTGCTTCCATCCTGTTTCATAATTTGGACCTAATACTTGTCTGTTATGTCTACTTCCATCCTGTTTCATAATTTGGGCCTAATACCTGTCTGTTCTATCTGCTTCCATCGTGTTTCATAAATTAGGCCTAATGCTTGTCTGTTATCTCTGGTTCCAGGTGAAGGAGGAGGTGTGCAGATTACTCAAGAGTGAGAAGGATAACATGCTCCTGCAAATCACGACTGCGGCGGCAATTACTGTCGAGTGATTATTGAAACTAATTAAAGTAAATTATTGTAAAGACTTTCATATTAAAAAATAAGTTTATACATGATTATTGCAAAATGTACATAACTAAATCGGGCTTGTCCCGTTTAATATACACAATTATATACTATCTATCCAAATACATAAATTGGCTTGGTTCTGGGGGCCCTTGTCAATTATTAGCCTCCTTGTAAAGACAGTGGTAGAAGTGCTGAGTCATTCCTCCACTGTCTGGGTACCATCTTTCACCTTGACGCCACCCTATGATGATGATTAGATAGATGAACAACAACGAATGATTACAAAATAAAATAGAATATATAATCTTTGAATTCATAGAAATACAACAATACAATTTTCACTAACATCTAAATGAGTATTTGAAGTGTAGAACTAGACAAGATGACGTGCTGTCTGGGATATGTTTTCAGTCTAAAAATAGGAATACATATTACTTTTTTATGATAAAAAAATGATTTTTTGTTGTTGTTATAAAAAAGAAATCAATAATAAAACAGATGAGATTCATTGTATGGTGGTCGACTGCTTAAGGTGCTAGTCTGGTGATCTACTAGCATAGGGATCCGTTGGTTCGAATCTCACCCAATTCATGAATTTTCCCTCATTCATTTAAGACTTAGACAAAATTATGTGAACCTAATGTTAATTTAAATTTTAAATTAAATGAAAACAAAAAAAAAAAAAAAAAAAAAAAAAAAATGGAAACTTACAGAAAAATCTATAAGTTTTCTTATCATTTGTCAAACAGCACGTCACCTCTTGAGAATTTACCAAGGTAGAGATAAAGCTTTTCCATTTGACATTTCACAACTCGGGTAAATTATAAAGCAGACTTTGGATACATGAAAATAAATGATCTGTAGATGTTTTAAAACTACTAGGGGACCTGGGACAAAAGCATTGGTGTTCACTGTTTTGCATTGAATGGTCTAATGGGTAAGGCGCTAGTCTGGTACACCAGGTAGCGTGTGGGGATCCGTCGCGTCGGTTCAAATCCCAGCCAATGCATGAATTTTTCCTCTTTTTTGTATCTAATTCATTTATTTTAGTAATGAATTACAATACATCTATTTTATTTTTCCAATAAAGAACTAATATGGGATAAAGGCAAGGGAGATATATATAATAAAGTAAGAAAAAGTATTTAATTTAAAATCTGCCTCCTGTCTAACAAACTGATAGTTGAATGGTGTAATGATTATGTAATAAATAAACATGTGTTAATACCAATAATAACACTCTTTGGTGGAAGGTCATCATCAGGCGAGGTTAATGCTCAAAGCATTTTCTACTACCTAACACTCAGTCTTATTATTATGTGGTCACAAACTCGAATTGACTAGGAAAAATTCATGCAACGGGTGGGATTCGAACCAACGGATCCCTACGATACCTGTAGCGCGATAATCACTTGACCACCAGTTATTTGTGTTATTATACCATGGTCACCTGAGTGCTAGCCTAGCGCGCTACCCACTCGGCCACGGAGATGAAATAATAATAAGTAGCTTTGTCAATCTGCAACACCTTACCAGAGTAACACCGCCGCTTCTAATTAAAAATCATGAAGCTATTTAACTACCACTGCTTCTCTAATGATATCTAACAATTTAACTAATGAAAAACAACTTCATTGACTAAAAAATGGTGATTTATCAATAGTAGATATTTAATCATTAATTTTTACCTCAGCAAAACCTGAATTGGTTTAAACCATGATGGACAGTATATAGTTTTATATTATATTCTAATAATTTGTTTTTGTCTTGTCACATATTAATCCAAATAAAGGTATATTTATTTATTTAATCATTCAATTTTTTAAATACCAGTTAGCTAGGCTGATAGGTCCTAAATCAGAGTTTTATTCAACTGATTTACAATCTTGAGCGAGACAATGTTCCAGGAAAAGCAGAGAGAGTGAGCAAAATAAAAGTATCTTTGAGCAATTTAATAAAATACAAGGAAAAAAACACAACACATCACTCACTCGAAAAATAAAACCTACAGTAGAATCATGTGGAATGATAGGAGAGAGCAATTGCAGGTGGCTTCATATATGTTATCGTATACAATTTCATGGGAAACTATTGTATGTGTTACTGGCCAAACTATGTGTTTCTTAAGGACAAAATAATTTATTCTAGCATAGGTCAGGGCTAGGTTAAATTCCTAGAATAGGTCAGGTTAGGCTCTGTAGTATATGTATTGTATATAAAAAAAGAATTTTTTAAAAGTTATCATATTTGTGTTGATCACTTTCGTGATATCACAACTATTCAAACTCGCTTCACTAAATCTACGCTGAAACCGGGACTTGAACCACCGACCTCCAGGTTACAAGTCCGCCGCTTTATCAATCAAGCTACTGAGGTCGGTCTGTAGTTTATGTATATACTAAGTATATAAGCGATTTGATATTGCTAGATTTTAGTCTAGCTGTAAATTCGGCATCATCCACTCAAGTCGGACCAGCAGCAGAAGCCGCGTGTTCCAAGACACATGCCAAGTACATAAAAAGGGTTGGGTGGAAGAGATTGCCACAGGCAATAACTCCGCCCTTTAGGTAGGACATTATTGTTATTTTCTTTTTGTTTTACTTATTTATTTTGTCATTTGTTTGTTTTTTTTTTTCCTTTCTCTTCTTAATTTTATACTGTTGTCTGTTTGTCCTCCTAATAAAGCTTAAAAAAAAAAAAAAAAAAAAAAAATCTGAAAGACGATGGTTATACATTCAAGGGACTGGCAGTGGGAACGGTGGGTCCATTCTGTAGAGAGATGAAAGATTTTATTGACCTGATAGGTACCTGGTACATGGTTAATTGAGAAAACTGGAGAGAGAGAAGCCAAATACTTTCTATTTCAAAGAATCTCAATTGCCGTGCAGAGCGGAAACACCGCAAGTATTGAAGGTTCTTTCCCGCACCCAAATCTATTTTGTGAACTTTATAATCTGTGCTTTTCTGAGATGTTATCAATAAATAAAATGACCTAAATTAGTTTGTCATAAAATCAGATCGGCCACCAACATATACAATTATCATACATGTAAAGTAAAACGTATCTTAATCAGTTTTAAAAATAAAAATCTCCTGTGTTTATAAAGATATTTTAAAGCCACCTTCACACAATAAAACTATAAAAATCACTGAACACAAAAAAAACTAAACTATATACAGGAAACAAAATTTGTATACATATTTTGGAATGTCGGGTTCTAAATAAATACAGTAGATATCCGAAAGGCATTAACCTTCATGGCAAGAGGGCTCTTTTTTCTTTTATTTTAATTTGTGTTTAACGTCGCTTTCAACTGCATGGTCATATCACGACGGGGTGTTACCCTCCATTCGCAGGAAACTCACAAACCGGATGCGTACATTAACCTCACCCAGCCTGGTTGGGCCGGAATGCCAGCACCACGAAGACTTCCTCTTTCAGCAAATATCTAGAACTTCAATTGTGTATGCAATTGTTAACGTTGCCCCAAAATTTACAAACAAAAAGTTTCTCTGTCCCGGTAGCTCAGTGGTCAAGGCGTCGCCTCGTAGGACAAGGGGAACTAACTATTCTTTCCCCAGGTATCACCCGAGATAGCACTACCATGTTATACATATAAGTTATGTATTGTTAAGAGCCATTAAGCCATGAAAGTTAATTATCCCTCAGTAAAATAAAATAAAACAAAATATGGAACATTATTTGATATCATAAATTTTTGCAAGCTTAAAATTATATGTAGGTACACAAGGGGGAAAAAATGCAGTATCAACTTAAATTAGGATATTAAAAAAAAAAACCGTAGTATTTGTGGACCTTCAATCAGTTTCCTGTACATTTATACATTACCTTATGTTTACAGTAATGTATAAACCTTTGATACGCAGAGTAGATACCTGTGTAGTTCTCATTCTGGAAGCTTGATACCCTCAATACACAGAGTAGATACCTGTGTAGTTCTCATTCTGGAAGCTTGATACCCTCAATACGCAGAGGAGATACCTGTGTAGTTCTCATTCTGGAAGCTTGATACCCTCAATACGCAGAGTAGATACCTGTGTAGTTATCATTCTGGAAGCTTGATACCCTCAATACGCAGAGTAGATACCTGTGTAGTTCTCATTCTGGAAGCTTGATACCCTCAATACGCAGAGTAGATACCTGTGTAGTTCTCATTCTGGAAGCTTGATACCCTCAATACGCAGAGTAGATACCTGTGTAGTTCTCATTCTGGAAGCTTGATAGCCTCAATACGCAGAGTAGATACCTGTGTAGTTCTCATTCTGGAAGCTCCTCTTGATGGACACGTGAGGGTACCTGAGCCGCCACTCCTGCACGTCAGCCTCGCTGATGTGATCACAGAAGGAGACATCTAGGAGCCGCAGGGCGGGGCAGTGGGACAGGAACCTGCAACACAACACCAGGCAGAGAGAATAATAATAATAATAATAAGGAGACATCTAGCAGACGCAGGGCGGGGCAGTGGGACAGGAACCTGCAACACAACACCAGGCAGAGAGAATAATAATAATAATAATAAGGAGACATCTAGCAGACGCAGGGCGGGGCAGTGGGACAGGAACCTGCAACACAACACCAGGCAGAGAGAATAATAATAATAATAATAAGGAGACATCTAGCAGACGCAGGGCGGGGCAGTGGGACAGGAACCTGCAACACAACACCAGGCAGAGAGAATAATAATAATAATAAGGAGACATCTAGCAGACGCAGGGCGGGGCAGTGGGACAGGAACCTGCAACACCCAGGCGAATAATAATTTCATTATTTAATTCTTCAATTTCTAAGGACCATATAGTTAAAATGTTGAATCAAATCAAATTTATTTTATTTTTGACATTTAGCACAATTTCATAACTACAGTTTATATATGCAAAATTATCCTCTAAGTAGTAATAATAATATCGCCTTATTTATACTGCCCCATTGAGACTATCAAAGTCCCATTATTCCAGCAGTAAGCTCAAGACATATTATTGTGTGGTAAAAATCCCAAATGGGAGGATAAATTGTCATGTCCCGGCTGGGTTTCGAACCCACGACCTCTGGAATCTCTGGATTCACAGAGTGCCGCCTTTACCACTGAGCTACCGGGACAGACTAAGTAGCCTAAATGTAATTGATAATATAGATTTTATTTAATAATAATAATAATTACGTGTGTGTGAGATACCCACAGATACCTTCCTATATGTGCACAAGTGGTTAACACTTTAGTCTGGTAATCCAGGTAGCGTAGGGATTTGTCGGGTCGAATTCCACCCAGTGCATGAATTTTTCCTCATTAATTTGAGTTTGTGACCAACTGACCACATAATAATAAGACTCTAAGTGTTAGGTGGTCGAAAATCCTTGAGCATTAACTTCGCCTGGTGGTTACTGGTCCTGGGATATGGAATATGGAGCACGCACCCAACAGGTCTACCTCACCCAACCTGAGTGGGGCCGACATTATCAACTCATGCTTACCTCAGACACACCTCCTGTGATATGGAGCGCACACCCAACAGATCTACCTCACCCAACCTGAGTGGGGCCGACATTATCAACTCATGCTTACCTCAGACACACCTCCTGGGATATGGAGCGCACACCCAACAGGTCTACTTGCTCGAGCCGCCGACAGTTGAGAATGAAAGGGTCGAGATCCTTGTCCAGAATGCCGCGCAGAGCCACCATGAACAGTTTGCGAAGGTTGGGACAGGAGGACGCGAGGAGTGAAAGGCAATCACCGGGGATGCTCACTCCCAGGCTGAGAAAATAATTTAATTGAATTTAATACTTTCTCAGAAAACTATTATTATTAGTATTATTATATAAGTCTATACCAGGAGAACAATGTAACGTAAAAAAATCGAAGTTTGATAATATTTTTTATTTATTTATTTTTTCCTATTCTTCATGAATCCACAATTTATATTCTGAACTCCCCTTTCTCAACATAAATTTAATAGTAATATAGATTGAAAAATAATAAAAATAATATATTACAACTGTACTAACTAAAAATACAAATGGTTATTGTCTGCGGAAATCTTTTCCAATAAAATTCTTAGAATAACTGGAATTTTGATGAAATTTTGTACAAATGTAGACAATATGTTGTCTACTGCCCATGGACTAGTACATGCTTTATTTTGTACCTTAGCAGAATTGTTTTAAGAGATCCTCTACGTATTATATGTATATCGTCATCTGAATGCCTAGATACTGCACATAGAGAACAGTACATGCTTTATTCTTTACCTTAATGTTCGTTTCTTTTTAAAATATTGAATGAACTGTTTGAATTTTATATTGTGTCTATGGGCAACCCAGTATACGGGCAGTTCACAGTAAATATTGTTATTTTTCTCCAGAAAGTGATGTGTTCTTAATTGGCAGTATGTTTTCTCAAATAGTGACAAAAAAGATTTGCAAATAAAAAACATATTTATTGAGAGTAGTTGTCCTCGCATACAGCTCTATTACGACTAATCAGTTCCATTATTCTAGAAGCAAGCAAGTCCAACATGCACGCCTTTAGTGTTCGAAATCCCAAAACAAATCGAAAAATTGTTGTGTTCGGGCTGGTTTCCGAACCCACGACCTCTGGGTTACCAGACCACGATGCCTTGAGCTCTGAGCTACCGAGGCATGGCCCTACATTTGTTTTTCCTAACCCTACTCTACACGATGAGGCATTGCCGTACATCATTTAGGGCCTGAACTCGGCGCCACACCGAATAAACATCCAAGGAATCTTTCAACCCATTTCAAATCTATCAATGCAAATAGCTGACAAAACCAAGCCCAAGAATAAAGACCATGGAGTATGAATACATAGTAACATATGAATTTACACCTGAGTTCTAGATATGAGATCGGGAGAATGGGATTTGTTGAACCCACTAAAAGCATCCGCTTATTGAACCGAGGTGTTAAACAATGTATTTATATTACCAGTACAACTTATTAAACCAATAAAAGAGACTTTGTTTAAACTGGTAGCAAAAAGGGACTCTTTAGTTCTACGCCCGCAGTATACATAAAGTACTTCTAATTGTAAGAAAAAGGTAAAAGTCTGGGAATACTAATATTGCATCCAGAAGAGAGGTTAGAGAGGCGCTTACCACCATCCGAAGTCCACCTCCTCCAGCTTGCGACACCGGGCGATGGCTCTCACCCCCACGGGCGTGAGTGAGTAGGTCTTCCAGAAGTCCACACTCACCAGCTGGGTGTTGTACTCACCCAGCGCCTGGGCCACCTCATCCATGCTAGACACCTGGGGGGAGAATGTACAATGGTAAGTTATCATGTTAAGCTGTCACCCCCACGGGAGTGAGTGAGTAGGTCTTCCAGAAGTCCACACTCACCAGCTGGGTGTTGTACTCACCCAGCGCCTGGGCCACCTCATCCATGCTAGACACCTGGGGGGAGAATGTACAATGGTAAGTTATCATATTAAGCTGTCACCCCCACGGGAGTGAGTGAGTAGGTCTTCCAGAAGTCCACACTCACCAGCTGGGTGTTGTACTCACCCAGCGCCTGGGCCACCTCATCCATGCTAGACACCTGGGGGGAGAATTTACAATTTACAATGGTAAGTTATCATATTAATCTCTCACCCCCACGGGAGTGAGTGAGTAGGTCTTCCAGAAGTCCACACTCACCAGCTGGGTGTTGTACTCACCCAGCGCCTGGGCCACCTCATCCATGCTAGACACCTGGCCGACAGAGACAGGTAGGACAGTTAGGGCCAAATTATTCAACACAATTGCTTTCGATTGCCACCGGAGACTGAGGAGAGCCCCAACACTTTCTACGTCACATTGTGTGACACAAATTATGTATACTGTGCACCTCTCAACAGAATGTTGAGATCCGCAAATAATGATTGTAAGTTTGATTTTTGAGAAGTAGTTTTATGTTTTGTAAAAAAGTATAAGTAGTGCTTTATTTAGACTGTCAGAGCAAGACAGGTAGTCCCATTATGCCAACAGTTTAACAAAGCACCTCTTTATTTATTTGAGTATAAATACAATGTACATAAAATAACAATTAGACAGTAAAGATAATAGAAAACAAGATAATAAAAGATAAAAGTATTCTCCAATTACGATGGTATACCAGGTTTATCTATTCTGAACAATATTGTACTGTATGTTTTATTGTTATATTCACGTAAATAGAGCTTTGCTCGTTTAATAAATGAACCGGTAAACCCTGTGAGATTATATTATTAAAGTTAAGATAAGCCAGACTGTCCCTCAAAAACCTTTGATGATTTAATATATTTTTTTATAAGCCTTATTTATTTCCTAGCCATGAAACAGGGGCTACTTTAGAGCCTTGTGGCCTGTGTTGTAGCTACGAAAGAAAATGCTGGGAAACACACACACACATAAAAAAAATCGGAGCAAAAATATATTTTTTTTACAAAAACGAACACAATACTTCCGATTTCTAATATTAGAAATTTCTCGGAAGTAAAATGTACCTCCCTAGAGACGCAACAGCACCTAAAGTGCACCTAGAGATGCAACAGCACCTAAAG
>CM044955.1:6674269-6755217 GCA_024516035.1 Bactericera cockerelli
GCCTCAGGTGAGTCAGCAGCTTGCCGTTCTCCTCTATCAGTCTGCGAGATAAGATAAGACCAGATGAGATAAAATAGGATAGGATAACCTAAGATAAATAGATAAGTTTGGACAGTATTTTAGTTATCATATTTGTGTTAATCATAATGTGATACCACAATTACTCAAATTCACTTTACTAAATATTTGTTTGACTTGGAACTTGAACCACCGACCTCCAGATTAGCCACCTTATCGATCAAGCTACTGATGTCGGTGATAAGTTTGGATAGTATAATAAAAGATCAGATAGGAAAATATAGATTGAGATATAATAAGTTATATTAAAAAACACTGCCAATTATGGACACAATACTTCCTCGTGATTACTTCACATTGTAAACACTTGCCAATTTTGAGATTTTATAGAAAATTACTTGTATCTCCAAAACGGCTCAACCGATTTTCTTCAAATTTATTTTATATGGTAGAATATCGTTTTTTCTACATTCTAAATACAACAAAAAATTCTGTATCGGCAAGTCGTGGTCCTTATTTTTTTACTTTTTTGTCCAAAATTTCGGATTTTCTTAAATATCAGAGTCAAATTATAATTAATTTAAAAATAAATATAAATAACATATGTAAAACAATAATATGCATATTCTTACATATGCAATTTCATCGAAATCGGGTGTACCGTTCACGAGGTATAAGCGTTTAAGTAAAAAGTTAGTGGTCAGGCGCATGGTCTCTTTCACCCAGAACCGCTGGTATGAGTTCGATAAATTTAAAATGGGACCATCTACAGAATGTTTCCTAAATGTGTGCAAAATTTCATCAAAATCGGTCGAGTAGTTTCCGAGATTTGCGCGTTACAAGGAATCGTTTTAACAGACCGACAGAACGACAGACCGACACAAAACCAAAGTTACTCAGTAGGTTATGAAACGTCCAGAAATATGAAAAAAATTGAAATCGGAGCAAAAAAATATTTTTTTTTACAAAAACGAACACAAAACTTTGCCAGATATTTTATCTTCCAGTGGTAAGATACTCTCTTGTCGTACGGAAGGTACCGGGTTCGAACCCAGAGTCGACAAAAATTTTGTATTCATAATTTGGTTAAAGTTGTTTGAAAGGGATACCTGAGTGCGCTCGTGTTATACAGGGTGGACCAAAAAAACGTTTACACCCGTTAATGGTAGATTACTGACGACATTTCCAGCCCGGATCTGTAATCCGTTTTTTCGGATTCGCCTTTATAACTGCACAAAGTGATTTTTTGCAACTTACCGAAAAAGTCCGACTTTGGCTTATTCTTCAGGTCAGTACTTTTTTCCTGTTAAAGATGAGTTGATTCTGAACAATTCTGCAGAAAGCCAACAAAATTTCGATGTTTCTAGTTACACTACTTTGTTTTTAACGGTTTGGTTTGTCATATTTTTTTACACCTGAACAGAAAAAAACACACGAAAAAACTTTTTTACTAAATAAAACACTCGACATTTGTCCGAACAAATTTTGGCACAGACACGGGCAAGTTTGATAAAAGTTGGCGGCCGTCCCGAGGATGCTAAAAAATAATTTTACGATTTTTTATCACGTGATCTTCTGGGAAAAATTATTAGAAGTTTGCCAGAAACTCTTCAAAAATCCTAAGAGTTTTCTAGCTGTAGACTGTGTAAGGGCGTCTTGTATTGTTTACAAAAATTGTTTACATTGCTTTTTTTGAATACCGCGGTCTCACATGCCTTCATCAGCCAGTTTAGGAAAATTCAAATGATAATTTTCGTGCTTTGCAGATTGTCAGTGGTGTTAGCTAGATGTGGTAGAGCTAAGAGTGCTAATTGCATCACCGAGGTTCAATTCTCGGCGGTAAAATTATTTTAACTATCAAAAAAATCTGATGGAATATTTTATTCATAAATGTATCTGACCTGTTGTATCAAAAACAACTTATGTTTTTTTGGGGGTAATACCATCTGTAAATTCAGTTATATCAGATATGATTGGTATCACAATACACATAATTATTATTCATCTAAGCCCCTGAGGGGACTGCCTTGATAATGGTTTTTCTTATGCTTCCCTAAGAAAGAAAAAAAAACTAGCAAATTTTCCTAACGAAAATAGAGTTTATGAAATGAAGCCAGGTAAATATGTAGGTAGGTTCTTCTATCATAAACAATTCTAATTAAATAACAAATATTTACCGAGTGCCAACTCTTAATAGAAATCTTGAAAAAAAAAACAAGATAATATTTTGTTAAATAATAAACTTTTGCAGTATTTATTATTTTTTATACAATTTTGATATAAACAAAAAGGTATTGAAAAAACATTTTGTGTTAGTATGTTCAATGAGAAACGATGAGAAGCGCACAAATTAGCTCAGTGGTAAGCTAGTCACTTGCCATGCGGAAGATCCCACCCCAGTCCGAACGCCAGAGACAGCAAGAAATTCATGACTACAAAATAAAAAAGACTGTTGCCATTTTTTATTTAGCCATAGTACACACTATGGATTCTCCTCACACAATTTTTTCTAACTCAGAACTGTCCCTCTAACTTCTACCTTCTTGTCTCTCTCTCTCTCTCTCTCTCTCTCTCTCTCTCTCTCTCTCTTTCGCTCTCTGCCTCTCTCTCTCTTTCGCTCTCTGCCTCTCTCTCTCTCTCTTCCCTCTCTCTCTCTCTCTCTCTCTCTCCCTTCTCAATTCCCTCAAAGGAACTGTTGGAAGTGGCGTCCACCTTCCTGGATGCAAAGGTTGAACCTCTTCCTCATGTTCCGTCGAATGTTGCGGAAGATTCCAGGTTTTTCTGTTAGGTCATCGAATGCCAACAGGATTCTTGCTACCAGATTCTGCTACTCTTGCGTCTCCACTGGTATTTCGTAAACTATGTTTTTCACGTGATCGCAAATGTTCTTGTTAGCAGCTCCATATGCTAAATGCATATCTGCCATTTCAGCATCCGAATAATAATAATTATGGAACTTGTACTAAAAAAAACTCAAGAAGTTTAAAGATAATATTTCATAGAATGCAGAAAAATATGCTTGAAAACTATCATCGAGAAACAATCAATCATTCATTTGACTGGCCTTTAATTAATTCCAAGGAAAATAATTATCAGACATAAATAGCTAATTACTCTTTGAGTACAAGACGACCCTACACGGTCAACACTTTTAAGATTTTGAACATCATTTTTTGAGACTTACCTGGTTCGATTTCCCAGAAGATCACATGATAAAAAATCGTAAAATTATTTTTTAGCATCCTTGGGTTGGCCGCCAAC
The DNA here is from genome assembly GCA_024516035.1 of Bactericera cockerelli. Lineage (NCBI taxonomy): Eukaryota > Metazoa > Arthropoda > Insecta > Hemiptera > Triozidae > Bactericera > Bactericera cockerelli. The sequence goes on from CM044955.1 coordinate 6,677,549, forward strand.
TTTTATCAAACTTGCCCATGTCTGTGCCAAAATTTGCTCGGGCAAATCTTGAGTGTTTCAAAGTGTAAAAAACTTACATGAGAATTTTTTTTCTATTCAGGTGTCAAAAAAGATGCCAAACCAAACCGTAAAAAACAAAGTAGTGTAGCTAGAAACATCGAAATTTTGTTGGCTGTCTGCAGAATTGTTCAGAATCAACTCATCTTAAACAGAAAAAAAGTTCTGACCTGAAGAATAAGTCAAAGTCGGCCTTTTTCAGAAAGTTGCAAAAAATCACTTTGTGCAGTTATAAAGGCGGATCCGAAAAAACGGATTGCAGATCCGGGCTGGAAATGTCGTCAGTAATCTACCATTAACGGGTGTAAACGTTTTTTTGGTCCACCCTGTATAAGGAATGGGGGCAATCTGCAACACAGATTACAAACGTACTACAGTAGCTGCTGCTGCATGGCTACGAAATAAAAAAAGGCTGTGAAACATGCTACGGGATAGACAATCTACTACACAGAGCACACATGTTCACATTGACTGCTGCTTCATGGCTACGAAATGAAAAAAAGCTGTGAAACACTCATCTTTTTATTATTATTATTCTAATAAGCTTTATTAGGTACAACAAAAATATATACAGTAAAATACAATGAAATTATAAAGAAAAACAAAAAGATTAAGAAAAGATACAAGAAAAAAAGAAAGAAAAAAAAACAGAGAATGAAGTTAATGTCATTATTATTATTATTTAACTCTTTATTGGTCAACTACATACATTCAACAAAATAGGACATGCTAAAAAAAAAAAAAAAAAAAAAATGCCCTACCTAAAGGGCGCGGTTTTGGCCTGTGGCAAATTTTAATTCCACTACCCACTACCCTTTTCTTCGCCTACCTGGTAAAAGCCCTGGCGTCAATGGTCCCGTAGTTGCCGCACCAGGCCAGATCCAGCCGCTGCAGCAGCGGGGCGCGGGCCGCGAGTGAGGCCATCACGGCCGCGTTGACGCGAGGCCAGTAGGGCCGCAGGTTGAGCTCGGTGTACAGGGTGGCGTCGGTGGCGAGACGGTGCAGGTGGGCGTTGAGCTGGGACACCCGGTAGAGGGACACGAGGTCCAGATAGGAGAAGATGTGCAGCATCACCTCGTCCTGGGGAGGAGACACTAGAGGGGTTATCATGTGACCTGGTGGTCCTGGCGGGGGGGGGGGAGGAGGGGGAGGAGACACTAGAGTATATCCATTTCATTATGATAGTTGAGAATCATCACGACAAAATATGAGAACCAATCAGATTCCAGAATTTCTTACAATGTTGCGGACCTAAAAATATCATCTATTTTCAGTACACTCTCTCACTCGTTACGAGTAAAAGGAGCTCTACCATACAAAGGTCGGAAGGGTACGTTTGGTTATCATAGAGGGGTTATCATCTGAAATGGTTGATCAGAGCTCACTTCAGAGTTCACATAGGGGAAGAACTCCAGAGATATATTATCAGATTAGAGGTCATGTTGCATCTGTACTTGGCACAATACCCAGGGATGAGTGTATATAAAGTATAACAACATTATAGTATACATATAATGTATAGTTGAAAAGAAAAGAAAAAAATATTATCAGATTTTAAATAATTAAGAACGAAAAATTATGGCGTGGTAAGATACTTGCTTGCCAGCTGAAGTCTGAAATTGTGATATCGATTTTGCCTTTCACCCTTATAAATCCTCACTAATCAATTAATTCTGGAACAGATTATAGATATCGTAAATTCTTGCGCATACTTACCGGCAGCATGCTGAATCTGCCATTCTTGCAGCGCGTGACGTCATCCGGCGCCATCGTGCCGGGAGGGGCGGGGGGAGGAAGGGAGGAGGGGGAGGGGGGAGAGGAGAAGTCGCGGTCCATCTCCAGCGTCTTCAGGATCCTGTCCAGATCTCGGACGAGCAGGTTGTGGAACGGGGCCATGTTGAACTGAAGAGGCAGAGGAATGCTTATTATTACAGGTTGTGGAACGGGGCCATGTTGAACTGAAGAGGCAGAAGAATGCTTATTATTACAGGTTGTGGAACGGGGCCATGTTGAACTGAAGAGGCAGAAGAATGCTTATTATTACAGGTTGTGGAACGGGGCCATGTTGAACTGAAGAGGCAGAAGAATGCTTATTATTACAGGTTGTGGAACGGGGCCATGTTGAACTGAAGAGGCAGAAGAATGCTTATTAGTACAGGTTGTGGAACGGGGCCATGTTGAACTGAAGAGGCAGAAGAATGCTTATTATTACAGGTTGTGGAACGGGGCCATGTTGAACTGAAGAGGCAGAAGAATGCTTATTATTACAGGTTGTGGAACGGGGCCATGTTGAACTGAAGAGGCAGAGGAATGCTTATTATTACAGGTTGTGGAACGGGGCCATGTTGAACTGAAGAGGCAGAAGAATGCTTATTAGTACAGGTTGTGGAACGGGGCCACGTTGAACTGAAGAGGCAGAAGAATGCTTATTATTACAGGTTGTGGAACGGGGTCATGTTGAACTGAAGAGGAAGAAGAAGAATGCTTATTATTACAGGTTGTGGAACGGGGTCATGTTGAACTGAAGAGGAAGAAGAATACTGAAGAGGGACGAAACTAATAATCATAAGTCAGGCTCGAGGACCTTAAACAGGGAGAAGACCAGTGTCTCGCTACAGGACTATAAACAGAGAACTGACTTGCCAACCCTAACAAGCAGCTAAACCCTTGTAATGGCTTACAAAGAAGAAGCCTAAGTTCTTGCGGTGATTGATCGCAACACAACTACAGTGGTACCTTCAATTTCTACCAAATAACAAAATATAAACACTAACGATGTATTGGAAATACCCCGAATGGAGCTGCACCTAACAGTAAAGTTGACGTATTGAACCAGCACCTAAATGGGAATTATTGGGTCACTTCTTGCCCAGCAGAGGGTAAGTGTAGCTCCTGTTTCAAAGTTACAAAATAAGAAAGGCTGTGAAACTAACATCTTTAAATAAATAATTATAAACGAATCATTGGATGAGCGGTTGATCATAATGATGGTCGTCCTAACAAACCTTAGATCAGTAGCTGCTGATTCAACGCTACGAAATAATTTTTTTTCTATAAAACACTCATCTTAGACTTAACACAAATAGCTACGAAAGAAAAAAAAAACTGTGAAATACTCATCTTGAAGAAAAAAAAAAACTTACCAAAAATAGCTACGAAATGAAAAAAAAAGGCTGTGTTTCTCGTCTGTTTCATGAAAACTCACCGCAAAGGAGTCACCGATGTGGCTGCTCAGGCGACAGGACTCCTCAGAGGACTGGCGGAGCAGAGCCGCGGTGCCCAGGGCGGGGGGGTGTCGCTCTCCACCCCCCCGCCCTCCATTCCTGAACAGGGGGGAGTCGGGGGGGATGTGCTCCCGGGTGCCTGGGGGGGGGGGGGCATCATGAAATATTATTAGGGGGGGATGTGCTCCCGGGTGCCTGGGGGCATCATGAAATATTATCACACTCAAACCTGGATATAGTTATCATATTTGTGTTATTTACTTTCGTGATATCACAACTACTCAAACTCGCTTTTACTAAATCGCCGCTGAAACTGGGACTTGAACCACCGACCTCCAGGTTACAAGTCCGCTGCCTTATCGATCAAGCAAACTGAGGTCGGTTATAAGATATAAGAGAACTGGATACCGTGTGTGTTCATTAGACATACCGTTCCAAAAACATTCTCAACTCTCGTAATCTCCAAATCTCACTTTCAACAGTCATACAACGCACTAATGTTTCATTTGAACGAGATAACCAATCAGAGTGCGTTGTGTGACGGTTGAAACGGAGATTCGGGGATTTTGAGAGTGGAAAGTGTTTCTGGAATGGCCTACTGGCTACTGGTGGGTTCTTTGCCAATTTCTATCACTTTTTTCCTACTTTAATTCTCATTCTATTAATTGGGTTCTCCCACTCTACTTATTCTAACATTGTTCTTATGTTTTCTCCACCGACTTTAATATCTTGTGTTTCTGTTTCTCCGAGAGCCTTATCCATTAGGATATCTGCATATATGTTTAAAAAGGATCGGGGACAGACAACATAACTGACCAACACTCTCTATTAATATTCTGCTGTTTCCTCCTTACATAGTCAAGTACTTATCTCTTTAACTTTGTATATTTCATGACAAATCTCCTATCCATTGATTTATTCCCATATCTCTCATAACTTTTTGTTATTCTTTCCTATACAACTGTGTCAAAACCTCACTAGCGTCATCAATATGCGCGGACCGTAATCTGGAGTCGTGCTTCGAGTCTGAAGGAAAAACTGGTACCCATACAAACAACATCAAAAGAACTACACCACACTAATAGACAGGACTACGGAAGGAGTCCAGAATATTGCTTCTTGGCGTGAGGGGTTCAATACACCATCAATACTTCCACCACATGACACAAACTTATAGACACGAAAGAAGTAACTACTTGCATTGACACCATAGGACACCAGACAACCATGAGTATTGTATGGAAAGATAGACAGTAAGGGATCTTTAGTGACTTTAGGTCTCATTTGCAGGAAAGAGTATTATTGTAAGGACATTTTCTGAGGAACCAATTGACTTTATAAAGAAGTTAGTAACCAAACTGGTTTGTAACTGGAGATGGAGCGCAGAGCACCTAACAAACGTTTGAGCCTGGCCATTCGAGGAGATATGCAGCCAGCACTCTAGGACTCATTCCCTTTCACAAACTTTTAGATAAGTATTGTTTTATAGTTGAATTTTTAAATAGAATTTTGTGGAATTTTTGTTAACTTAAATTACCCACAAGTAATTACAGCGTCTAGTTCAGTGTTAGTAAATCCAGACTTCGACTGATGGTCAAACTCCAGCCGGATTAACCTGGAACAGAAGAGAGTTCAAACAGAATAATTAGAAGTTTTGAGTGACTTGTTTGGTTTTGTTGTTTTCTTTCTTTTTAATAAAGAAATTTAAATTAATGACTCTTATGTCAGGGAGGTTTTAGTTTTTAGGTGCTGGTAAGGAAATTACCAATGAGTCCAACATAACCTGGCGAGAATGCGAGATCTGAAATGGGTGTACAAGGGTGGATAACCACACTTGCATGTCTATTTTGAGGTATTTCAGGTAAACATGAGCTTTCCTTTCCTACCTTGTTGTATGATTATCAGTAGGTACATATAGTTTCTTTGAAAAAGAAAGAAAAAAAAAAAAAAAAAAAACACTTGGTAAAACAAATAAACATCGAAATAAGTTGAAGATTAATTTAAGTAAAAGAAAAAAGACAAGTGTTTTTTATCTTCAAATTATTTCGATATTTACCTACATTTATTTAAAAAAATAAAAGAAAAAAAGATGAGCTCTCACTTGGTGGGGAAGTTGATGGGCTGGATGCGGGGTCGGAACATGCGACTCCCGGACATGACGCTCTGGGGCGGCCCCTCCCACAGCACCTGCCACCGGCCACACCTGTCCCCCGCCCAGATTCGAACCACGGACCCCGGGTTGTATGTCTCGTAGATGCGCACGCTCAGCGGGTACACTGCCACCTCAAATGACAAGTCTGAAACAGAAAAAAAAAACACAATTCTTATTATAAAAGCACAATATGGTAGAATTAAAAATATGTTGAAAGTTTGTTTGAAGAAAATTATTCTATTACTTTTTATAACCTGTATATTTTTATCACAAGGTAAAAAAAACTTTAGCTGGCAACCTGTGGTGTAATCAGTACAATATGAAGAAGCCAAACAAATATTTAAATGTTCAAATACAAATACAGGGTCAGCCATTGATTATGAACCGTTTTGAAATAACTATAACTGAAGCTTCAAAATGAATTTTTCTTTGGAAGAGTTTCTAAATAGCACAGGTGGCAACGGGAAATTCTTCTACTGGATTCCGTTGTGTCATGCTAATCTAACAAAAATTGAAAATTTAGAAGTTTGTTTTGTATTGAGTACTTGAGTGGTCAAATAATTTTCCTACTCAAGTAATTTTCTGTTTGATACTGAAGTAATCGATTCAAATCATCAGCCCTAGTGATAATGTCTGGGGCATTATCACTCTACCCTAATGATCTCCTAAATATCAATTGAGCTTCTACTCAGTCATTAAATTTTTGTTCCAGTCTATAATAGTTGATTAAATTTTAATCAATAGATGGGTAGGTAGGGTACTTTAATGTTGGTTGCACCAATATTAAGTCCTCATTAAAATTTAAATAGAATCCATTTCACAATAATTTTTTTTTCATTGACAAATCAACCAATTGAGCTTGGTGTTTTACTATAAGTAACAACACAAAAAGTCATGATAAAATGACTTGTTATCTTTTAAATACACAAATATATTAATGTATACAAACAACCTCAAAACAGCTTGGAGACTTGGTTATTTTTGGACAGTGTTATTTTTTCAATCAGATACAAGAAACATGTAAATATGTTTGAGAAAATTATATGAAGAAAAAAAAAAAAAAAAAAAAAAAAAAAAACAATTCAAGAATCCTTACATAGATCAGAGTGAAACAAACAATCTTACCAATATAATCTTGACTAACAATGGGTCCAAAGTTCTGGGGCATAATAGGTACTGGTCTAGAGGGAGCTTCATTCCACCACTTCCCATAAGTTCTCTGTAAAATGATAACAATTTATAGTTGAATAGTGCGCTTAAATATTAATGTGAGCATATGTTAGCAAAAACCTTGATATAAGAGAAAAAATTCTCATATATCCAGGTCTCTTGAGTTCTCTTATATCCAGGTTCAATTGTAATAGTAAATAAAAGTGTTTTTTGTCATTATATAACAAATTTATTTAGTAGCTCAGAATTATAGTACTTTATCCTTGAATATCCTAGTAGCAATACCTATAATTACACCACTGGTTGCTGCTTGCATCCTCACAAGTTAAGAGTGAACCCCATAACATCCAAAGTACATACAAAGCCAAAAATTCAGACTCTGCACAGATTTGAACCCAGGTCATCATTTGTGCAAGCCTAGCATGCTACTCACTTCGCCATGGTGACTACTAAAAGTAATAGGTAGGGTCAAGGGGGGTAATTACGAACGATTTTGAGCTACATTTTATAAACATATCTGTAACCCTGAGTTGCTTTTGTAAAATCCATGTCTTGTGATTTTTTTGGTATATAGACTTATTTAGCATTCTAATGGTGCATTATAAATAGTTTTGTGCATACTGTAGTATCTGTTTAGTGGTGTTCTTATTCACCCCCGCCTCTTCGCATTTACCCCCGCCTGACGGGGGTAAATGCGAACACATTATACAATATTAAAAACGAACTTTTTAATGGCAATATGTGCTTTTTATGTACAAATAGTACACCAAAATTGTACTTTGTGTCTTTAGCCACCTGTATGACAATATGCAAAGTTTATGGACACACAGGATAGTGGTTTGAATCCTAACCACGAAGGTAGTCAGCTCTTATCAAATAGGGTATCTCTATCTTGCAAATAATAGTAATAATAATAATTTCGTGTCCGTGAGATAGGTAAAGATACCTAAATCTTGGTGGTGAGAGGATTATATGGACGCCCAGATCCAACGTCTAGGCTCCTTTCATGTCCATTGATTCTATTTGGTTTTAACATCCTGACTTGAGGTAGACAGGACGGGGGTTTCACCCTCCATTCGCTGGGAATCGTACCAGCTACCCACATTAACCTCACCCAGCCTGGGTGGGGCCGGAATCGCCAGCCTCACATGTTCGGAGGAGACAGAATTTTCTGTGTGAAAAGTCTGCTCCAACCGGGAATCGAACTAAGGATCTTTGGACTACGGGCAGTAGTCACAACCGTTATGCCACGGAGGCTGGTAATAAAAGCATATTAAGAGTAATAGTTAATTATGAGAGCTTTTGAAAGTGTTTTATCTATTTTTTTATTTTTTTTATTTTTACAGATTTTGGTCTTATCAATAGTTTCTAGGTCATTGTCAATCTCAGATTTGTCTTCTTCTACCTTCATTTTTTTCTTCTTTTTTGAAACTGTTCCCCCTATATTTCTTTTCGTTTTCTACACTTTCATTTTTCTTCCTTTCTTTTGCTATGTTCAAGTACACAAATACCTTCATTGGGTCCAATACATTAGGGTACTAATATCTTGGTACTTCTTACAACCTCCCAGTATTTCAGGATTTTGAGCCTTACGTTTGGAAAATTCTACTTTGGTTTGCGGAATCTCAAAACACTGCCGTTGCTCTTCTGACAGCCAGGTTGCCATTAAAAACATCTAATACGATAGCAGATATCATTTGTGCTTCTGTATACAAAGGAGGTGGTTTCTTCATCTTGTAGTTCCGGGGCATTCTGAGTGTTTTGATAAATACAAAAAAATTTATAGGGTAAAACAAGCACCCAAAATATGCGTTCGTAATTACCCCATAGCAAAAAAATGCGGGGGTAATTAAGAACACCCAAAAACTATAACTTAAAAAATGGTTAAAATAATTATTTTTGTAAAATAATAACCAAAAACATGCTTATCAATAATTAAAAGTAAAATAATGATAAAAATTCAAGTACACTTACCTAAAAAATTGTTTTAAAAAAATCAAAAACTTCAAAAATCAATTTTTTTGATAGATCTATTTTCACTAGCTTACTAACTACAACTGAAAATAAATACTATCGAAAACTCATGTTCAACCTGTAAAAACAATTCAAAATAATAGTATTCAACCACCAGATTCGAAATATCTTATCCTGTTTAGGTACAATGACCACTGTTTGTAATTACCCCCTATTCGTAAATACCCCCCTTGACCCTATATATATTTTTGTGTTTTGCCTAATCTCAGTACTTCAATTCATAAACCATTTCAAGTTTTGCAAAATTTTTTAGAAAAAGGCAATTTTGAGCAATTATAATATCATTTTTATTTAACACTTTGTGCGCCAAGCCCAAAATCGTGATTTTCCCCTGGGGCCACGATACAAAGGATTGTCTCTCAATATGCTTCAAAACTAGATAGGTGAAAACCAAGCACACTCTGATCATCCTCAGGAGGCCATGCTTCAAATTCTCAATACAAAATACACAGTAGTGTGGCCCATACTGAGACACAATGCTTCAAAGAGAGGTCTAGTGTCTCTCAAAATGAGATACGTGGCCCCAGCGGGAAGTCGCTGTCGCTCATATTGAGCGACGTGGCGCACAAAGTGTTAATAAACAAAAAGATAATGACTATTATAAACATTTTTTCTTCTTCCTTAAACATTTTCTAAATTCTTGAAAAATAAAACTGACAAATGGTCACTCTAAAAATCCCCAAATCTCCCTTTCAACCATCAAAATTTGTTTGAGTTCCAATCAGAAGTGTTTTTGAAAGGGAGATTAGGGGATAATAAGAGTGAGAAAGCTTTCTAGAATGAGGCCCTGGTGTATTCAATGCACTTCCTCTGCAGGACCATCATATGTGACTAATCAATAGTTTAGATAGTTAGGTATCATATTTGTATTAATCATGATGTGATATAAGAATTACTTAAAATAATTATCGTAAATCTTTGCTGAACATAAGGTCTTGAACCACCAACCTCTGGTTACAAGTTCACTGCCTTATTGATTAGATTTTAGATTAGATTAGAAAATTTTAGTTGTATTGAAATAAATTTCGTTACAAGAGTTGGCAAAAAAATACAAACAAAAGAAATAAAGAGAAAGCTACACTATTTACATAATAAATTCAAAACAGTACTTTTAAAATGAGGGATTATACCTATAACCTAATGTAAAACAAAATTAAAGGTCAATTTTATAAACATATTAAATAAAATAAACATATTAAAACTGCAGTAAACCATAATAACCAGGCCAATAGTTGCTTTGAATTCCAGCAAAATGAAAACATAGTTTTTTTTTTCTTCAATAAATACCTATATTTTTTAAGAGAAAAAAAAACTGTAATCCACATAATAACAGGCCTAACCAGGCTTTCTCAGCAAAAATAAAAAAAAGTAAAAAAAACTGTTATCAACATAATAACAGGCCATAATAACTAATAGCTACTTCGACCAAGACTATAACCTCTGCTAAGTACATAATTATATTTGTGTGATCATTTTTACCTATATCACAATTTACTTGAATTTTATATAAAAAATCTATTCTTGTACAATAAATGCCCTAATTTTGAGAGCCGATTTAACAAAATAATAGACATTGTTCATGGCCTCTCTAGATTGCATTGAAAGAAGGTTATTCATTTTATCGCCTATTTGTTGTAGGATACTGTGAAGAAATTTAGCTCTGATTGGACTATACTGAGGACATTCTAATAGAAAATGAGAAAGAGTTTCCTTGGCCTGCTGGTTACAAATGCTGCACAACTCCTCACCATCCCAAGAGTAGCCAATATTACCGATATAGAATCTAATGTGGGTACCACATAGTCTCAACTGTGCTGCAACTCGGGTCCGGTCTATTGGAGTTCTCCAGAGAAGATAAAAAGACGTTGTTTTATCTTCGACATCAGCAATCACCATCTGCGGCTTCAGCTCCTTGTAAGGTCCAAAGTAGTTTGATTCAGATAAACTTTGCCAGTCCTGTTCAATAAGCTGCAAGTAATATTTGTTTAGAATATCCTTGAAATTATTTTCAGCTTGAGATGGGTCCCGCCAGACTCCCTCATATCCCAGACTGCAAAGTTGAGTTTTTAATTGTGTGACCCAATTATATCTAAGCGAGTTATACGACCTGAGTTCATCCACTTTTTTCAGCTGGTTGTAGCATACTTTCGGGATTCTGTTGTCCGACATCTTGAGGAGTTTAGCCCACCAAGTTAATACTTGCTTGAAAACAAAAAAAGACAATTTAACAACACCCATCTCAAGACGGAGCGCATAATTTGGTGTGTTGCGAGCTAAACAGAAAATAGACTTGAAGAAGTAGGTTTGACATTTTTCTAGGAGATCTCCGTACCTGAATCCCCAGACCTCGGAACTGTACAACAGGGTAGCTTTAACTACAGAACTGTATAGTTTCATTCTAGAGTCCCACGAGTCCATCTTAGAATTGCACATAATTTTCCTAATGTTTGCCACGGCTATTTTCCCTTTGGATAGAGCTTCAGTGGCCGCTTTGAAAAATACTCCACGGGAAGAAAAAGTGATGCCCAGATAATTATAATCGCTGCAGATAACCAAGTCTTCATTGTTGTATTGGAATCTATCAAGCCGAGATAATTTTCCTCCTCGTCTAAAAATCATAACTTTTGACTTCTTCGTATTTACTATCATCTTATTAGTCGCGCAGTAATCCTGTAACCAGTCTAGTTTATGTTGCAGTTCGATTCGATCCGAGGAAAATAAAATCAAATCATCGGCGTAACATAGTAAGTTGATCTCGGTTCTCTCATTGATAGGTACACCGCGGGCGCCCTTTAGCTTGAAATAATCTTCAAGGTCATTGAGAAAAAGCAGGAAGAGCAGTGGGCTAGCGGACTCCCCCTGCAAAACGCCTTTGGTTACAGCAGCTGGCGGCGTAAGTAAATTGTCAATTTTTATTTGAACAGTGGTGAAGGAGTAGATAGTGCGCAGTAGTCGTATAATCTTTGCTGAAATTCCAACTGAAAACAACTTTGACCAGAGAAGATTTTGATTGACTTCTGAAAAAGCGGCCTTGAAGTCAATTAGAGCTGCATAAAGCTTCTTCCCACTCATAAGATGCAGGTTAACAATGCATGACAAAGAAAAAATGTTGTCTATACAGCCTCTTCCGCTTCTAAAACCACTCTGGCATTCAGTCAAGATATTATTATTTTCACACCAGAACATCATTCTCTTATTTAACATTTGTGTGAGTAGTTTCAGCAAATTATTCATCAAAGCAATGCTTCGATAGTTGTCCGGGTCTTTACTATCGCCTTTCTTATGTAACATAAAAAAATATGATTTTATCATCGAGTCAGGAATTTCACCTAAGTCAAACAGATTATTATAGAATCGGAGCAGTTTCTGTCTCCACTCGTCTCCTAGACATTTAACATATTCATTTAAGATGTTGTCCGGCCCTGGACTCTTCCCATTTTTTAGATGTGCGATCCCGTCATCCAATTCTTTTCTACAGAAATCAGAGTCCAAGTCTGGCCGCAAAACATCAATGAATAACAAGTGCTGATTTTGAATAAGTGTAGGAAAGGATTTTTGTAAGAAATTAAACCATTCTTCCAATGTGATTTCTTTACATTTTGACTGGGGCCTGGATTTAAAAATCATAACAGTTTTCCAAAATTCGGCACTGTTTTTAACTTTACTAAGCTTATCTTTAATGGTCTTTTCATACTGTACCTTTAGATTCGTACATAGCTGAGAGTATCGCGATTTTGTCTCAAGGTAATCCTTTAATTCTTCATGACCTCTATTTCTTTTCCACTTTCTATATTTATTTTGAAACATTTTTTTTAACATGTGACATTCGCCACTGAACCATGGCTTCTTGGATTTTCTATAATTTTTTCCTTGGTAGGATGTTTTCATGAGCTTAAGGTTTAGGGCTATGGCTGTTTCTTCAATTTTAGAACATAATATACGGTAGAGACTATTATTATCTTGATCTTCTATACAAATATTGTCATTTAATTTTGATAAAAAAATAGTTTTACTCTCTTCCTTCCAAATATAACGATCTGATGAAGGGGAATTATTTTTAGAATTCTCACCAAATGACATAACGGTGGACACGGTGGTGCCCATTTTGAGATTCGTAGAGACAATAACAGGTAAGTGATCTGAAGTAAGAAGTGCATCCGAAACAACCAAATTTTCAACAGCTCGACAAAACTCGGAGTTTCCCCAAACCAAATCGACAGTGCTCTTACCAAGTTTACTAACAAACGTAAATTGGCCGGGGACATCTCCATCTGTCCTTCCATTTAGAAGTAGTAGACCGCATGACTCCATCACCTCCGCCAATACTTCGCCCCTGCTATTTGAAGTCTCGTCCAATGACAATCTCTTAGAGTTCACACCCAGCTCATCCGCCAGCGCCTCATCCATACAGCTACCGGAACCGATGCGAGCATTCCAATCCCCACCAACACATAAGTAGGTACAGTCCTGAATTTCAGAGCTCAGCATCATGTCCTGGAATAATTCGAGTGCAACATGCATATCATACGAGGGTGGGATGTAAACACTTGCGAGAAGTAGGGATTCTTCATCAATAAAAACTTTAATTATAATCCACAAATTAGAGACATCAATAACATGAAAATCCAACCCTTTCCTTATGAACGTGATTAAGCCGCCACTGGCCCTGCCTCTTTGTTTATCCTTCTGAGCAGAGGAGAAAACCATTTCGTAATAATTTAATAACTCACTCATACTATTAGGTTCCTGGGTAAGCCATGTTTCACAAAAATTTAAAATGTTATATTTCAAAATAAATTGTATTTCTTGTGAGTTTAGTTCTTTTAGTGTTCTTATTCCATGTAAATTCCAAAATGCAATATCAAGGGTATCCTGGGCTGGGAGAGGATACCCACTTACCCGTTTTTTTCATCCTGTGGTAATTGCGATGGTTTACTTTGCAGGTAGTCTGAAATAGATGGTTGGGTATTGCTGGCTGTCGATAAACGAGTCAAAGAATTTGAGCGAGAACGAGTAGCATCCGTGCTCTTGGTACGCTGTAGATTGGTATTACGACAGGGATCCTGGCTGAAAGAAGCTTCCTGAGAATGAATATCGTGCATGAATACATCTGACGCATTAAAAAATTCTGCATTACCGGTACGAGTTATCTTGTTAGGCATGTCCGGGGATTGAGAAGGGGCTCGCTTCTGCGAGCTTGAGCCGCGCTCAACATCAGCATCTTCACGAATAAAGAGCTTATCGTATACCAGTGAAACTTTTTTACCTTCTGCCTTCAGCTTCTTCATTTCATCACGTAGATCTTTTCTTCTAGCTCTCACTTCCTCAGGATAATCTTCCCTTACTGATATATTGCTACCTTTTAACTTACTGCAATTTTTGAGGATAGCCCATTTCTTCCTCTCAGTAGTCAGAGCTAATAGAATGGGTCTAGTTTTGCCTGATGTTGGTACTTTGCCGAGCCTCCGACAAAAATCGACATCTTGTGAAAGGCAAAAATCGGATACTAATAGTTTTTCTACTATTATTAGAGTTATCTTATTCTCAATATCTGAAATCTTTTCACCGGCCTCTTCATCAATATTAAATATCAACAGATTTTTCCTTCTCTTTTCCCTCTCAAGTGAACTCAAATGTTGTGTATTCTTACCCAGCTGCTCCTTGATATCCGGCAGTGTGGAATGCAAAGCTTGCAGTGAACCTTTGACAGTCTCATTATCGCTAATCAGTTGGACCTGTGTTGTTTGAATGCCCTGGATGCCATCATTCATCCTCTTCATCTCCATGACTAGATCTTGTAGAGTAAAGTTTTCCATTTTGAAGTGGACTACAGGAATATTATGTTGAAAATAATTTATTACAGCTCCTTGAATTTAAATTCCGAGTTTTAATAATTATTAATGAATCATTTCAAGCTATTACATTTGTATTGTAGATCGTCTCACTGACCCAGATAATAAGAGGTCAGTGTACTCAGTGTGTGCTTTCAGTTTATTTGGTAATAGATACCTATCTTTTTCTATTATGGTACTTGCATCTGTTATCAATTTTATGTACCTACTTCCAGTCTTCCATATTACGTAAGATCACAAAATTACATTTAGAACTTGAGAATGAGGATTGACCGATGACATGCGCATCTCGAGTTTATCTACTGGGTTCGGTACGGGAGGTAAGGAATGGACGATTAGCTTGAAATCACGATGACTGTTCAAAAATTAATTATCAAAATTGAATATCTTTTTAAATAATGATTATCGGTTTTAAACAATACTTAACACAAAAGTAAATGTTTCAAAAAAATCTAATGGTGTTTATATTGACACTAAAAAAACTTGCATTAAAGGATATCCGTATTTCACTTTGATTTAGATAAAAACACAATGCACATTTTTTAAATCACACTTTTATGAAGTGTTTGGCTTGCCACCATCTTACCAACTCCTACAAGTTCACTGCCTTATTGATCAAGCTACTGAGGTTGGTAGAAACTAATTAACTAACGATGGGCTGTGTTAATAATTAGTTGAGATACTTAAGCTCTAACTACTAGCAGAAAGCAAGAACTTCCCAACAAATCACAGATATCCATCAAATGTTACATTACAAATATTAAATGATTTTTTTTAATAATGATTATTTATTTTAAGAAAATTGATAGTGAAAAAAAAAACACTGTGATGGGTTAAAGGTCCTTCAAGCTATGACCCAGCATGATTCACATAGTTCTTATTTCTTAAAAAAAGGTAATTGTGCCCAGGAACCTCTGTTTCATTACTTCAGGACACTTAGGGCGGAATTAATAGACAACATCAATAACTTAAGTCATTGCTAAGTGTCAGTTTTCCCTATCTTACACAATACGCAATTGGTGACTTAGCGCCACAGAGGTATTACAAAAACATCTATTAATTCCGCCCTTAACCTTAACATCCATTCAAACCCGGATTCAAACCCATAACCTTGGGGTCAGTAACCAATGCTCTTTACCACTGAGCCACAGAGGTAGACACAGTTCCTAGTGGACTTGATACTTACAACAACAAAGGTCTGGGGAAAGTCTCCATAGTCTGGGTACTTGCTTGGCTTGCCCAGGATATTATAAGCCGTGTAGGAGATGCTTATGTCACTTCCGTACTGAGAGCTGAAGTCGAGCACATCCTGAACGTACTGCTTGTACACAACTATGTTGTCTTTGGTTGGGGTTGAGTCCAGGTCCCCATCAGGATAAGTGAAATCAGAGAAATCATTCATGCTGTCTCCTTGTCAGCCAGGACACTGTTCACAATAGAATAAATAGCCAAGTTAATAATTAATTCATTTTCATTGCTGTTCTTGTCACACTGAAGCCACAAAAGTGGAGTTCCTAATCTAATAAGAGCCAGAGGATTGAGAGTAGAAAGTTACCTGACTTAACAAAGCAAGACACTCAGCTCTGGACTAGAAAAAGTTGAAAGTTCATTCACACACTGCTTTACAATACAGAATACAATCAGTGTACACTACTCTGTATACTTATCTAAATGATAATGATAATATTGATAATGATAAAACTTCGATGTCGGTGATAGCTGTGATTGTAGTGATTAGGTTTGTGGTTTTTGTTTACGGCAGTGTTGCCAAATTCAATCGTGTTTGTTTGTTTCACTTTTTAAAATCTTTAACTTCAAACTGCTCTACCTCAACCTCCTTGGACGCAAAGCGATTTGATTGATTTCGAAGTGTCTAGAAGCCCGCCGATTGAAACTGAGGTTGACCGCTACGCAGCGTTCGTGTAGCATCCTTATTATTCGCGGAATTTTGCTCATGGTTATGTAATACTTATTTTGACACTCGTTCTCAACTGTTGGGTAGCGATGCGGTATAAGCATGTCGCTTGTGACGTGCGTATTGAGGGTATGTCTTCAAATCATGCTCTCGTCAATTTTTTTTTTTAAATTTTTTAAACTGATGTAACATTTTTTTTATTAATGATTTTTTCTTTTATTATTATTATAATTTTTAAACTAAAATAATAATTATTTTTATGAGACTTAATGGGCAAAGGTAGGGTTAGGTAAAGTTAACGAGGTGAAATTGCACGATAAATCACTGACTTCAGTTTGTTGGGTAGGATGGTTGGGTGAGGGGCTTAGGTTAGGTTGAAATTAGTGCAGGGTTAGACCGGGTCGCTGCGCGACCCGGCCTAACCACCTGCACTAATTTCAACCTAACCTAAGCCCCTCACCCAAGCTATCCTAGCTGGCTAACGAAACACAACATTTAGACTGAAAAATTAATAGTAATTCCGCGAATAATGGAGCTGTTCGGCTGACATCCAAAAAAATAAAAGCAACCGTGTTCGGCTTTGGAAGCGCTCCCAACCAACTAACCATTCAGCTGCCAATACTCATATTAGGAAGCTTCAAACTTTGAGAGGATGCTACACGAACGCTGCGTAGCGGTCAACCTCAGTTTCAATCGGCGGGCTTCTAGCAACGGCCAAGCGATTTTCTCTGTGACCGAAATCAGCTGTTGATTTCTGTCAAGATTTCATAAATCTGAGCCGCCATATTTGTTTTCAGTAATTAAGGCGTGTATTAATAAATTAAATAGGAAGAAAAGTGTTTTTAATTGAACATCAAAGTATATTTTTCAGTTATTTCTTTACAGATTATCTCGTTATCTTTCTAAATTTCAAGTTGTTGAAGGTTTTCCAGTTGTACCAGAAGAGTTTTCATCGTTCGATGTAAGTATGCGACGAACCCCGGTCTACTTTCTCTTGGGTCTATCGACCTAACTGGCTAACAGGTTTTATGTATGAACCATTCTCGGAAATAGCATTGCAATGACGGTCAAGAGGAATGTCTGGATTGCTGCATAGCTGAAACCACTCTGAGAACTGGGCTTATCCTGGACGCGCCGTTATCTGAGCGCTAAAAACTCAACCACATATTGCTCTTGAGTAGGGCTCTCGAAATTTATCTGTTGATTTTTTGTGATTTGTCAACTGTGGTCGGTTTTGGAAAATTGCGTTGAAACCTGAGTTGCTGCTTCATATCTACTTGAGCCTGATTAGCAAGGTAATGTTTGTAAAGTAGACTGCAAAATTTCAAAACTCACTGAGTTTAAGTTCTCTGCAACCAAATTGAGTTTGACAGAGAAGTATATGTGATTTAACATCATTAAGATGCTGCTTAAAGTTTTGTGACTCACAAGAACTGATTTTGATCTTGTGTGAAATGAAATGATTATTTAAAAGTAAATCTGCCCAGATATGACCTTGCCATTGAAAGTGATGTGAAAATTCCCAAAAATGCAAATCTGGATTGTGTTGCTGTTAGTTTCACAGCACTTGGTGGTATTTAAATTATCATCTCTCACTTGGGAATATGTTTTGGTTCTGCTTTTATTCAGGCTGTACACAGTACTATAATTTTTTGTCATTCTTGAATGAGATTTCTAATTAATTTGTTTTCAGTGCTTTGAAGCACCAAAAAGGGATAATAAGTCCTATAATCAATGCAAATAGCATTTTTTTTATAAGCTGAAAAGAAATTATCCTTGTGTTTAGCAAAGTGGTCCTCAGTGCAACCCAAAAAACTTCCGTCTGCAAACTCTAAGGTATCATCAACAACTACTATCCACTATTACACTGGTATCAGTTATCCAGTTTCCTGTGTGTATTGTTGCTTATACCATGGAAAATAAAAGTTATTATACCATGCACTTGCAGTTTAGTGGTTAATGCACTAGTCTGGTAATCCAGGTAGCATAGGGATCTGTTATTTGCATCCCATCCAGTACATGAATTTTTCCTCATTGATTTGAGTTTTTGACCACATAATAATAAGACTGAGGGTTAGGTGGTATTAAATCCTTTGAGCATTAACCTGTGATTTGTAAATTTATCAATGGCATCTTTAGGAGAGAGAAACAACAAAATATGTTGGGGCTGTGTTTTAGACCCTATGATTGCTCTTAAGTAGGTAATATGTTAATGTTGGTGTTTTTTTTTCAATGTTAAAAACTTATAAAATCACAACACCAAAACTAGCTCATTTGAATCATAATTAATGAAAAAATAAGTAGTTATATAGATCTTGCATAGGTGGAATTTATATTCCAAGACCTTTATAGCATTTTATTGTGTTGTGGTCTAATGAAAAATTAATAAATTTAGCAGTAGGTACATTTTTTGTTAAACCTAATCAAAACAAAGTAGAAACATTCCAGTGACCATCATCATTTATGTTGCTGAGAGGATTTTTTATCTTGTATTATTTTGTGTCTATCATAGCATTTTTTTCTGAAATAGAAATGCAGAAGCCTCATAGTACTGATAGTGAAGTCAATGTACTATGTCAGTTCTCCTTATCAAGTTTTTTGTTTTGTTTATTAACCCTTTGAGTTGATAACCCTGGATGAAATAATATTTACTAGCATTAGATTTTTTGTACATTGTTTATCATTCATACCAGTTAATAATACAGAAATATGAATATTTTAGTAATTCCAGTTTAAAAACAATCTAGATTTTGTAATACCTAATTTTAATATTTGAAACTGAAAATAAATTTCTACTTTAAATGAGTAATTCATTGAATTGATTTTTTTTTAAATTAGAAATTTCACTGAATCATGTATCCCTGTTAGTATCTTTGGTCAATGATTTGTTGTGAGTCATTTGCTCAATTTTTATTTTCATACAATGTTTCTCACTGTGTGGGATTTTTTTTACTATTTTTTATGGATAGGTAGGTATAAGTGTAAAATAATAGTTCATTATAGGACAAATTTCAGTAAAAATGAAATAAGTACATAGACTTACAAAAGAGGTACCTGATTTAAAAAAAATCTTATTTCAGTATTTATTGGTTATTACTTTTAAATTAACCATAGTTCCAGGATATATATGATTTTATTTCTTAAAAGGTATTTTTCAAGATTATAAATTTTTTACTGTGATATTTGTTTATTTGGATTAAATGTCTTTTTTCTAAATTGGATTTAACATTATTTTCAAGTAAATGGTCATGTCACAATAGGGGGGTGTTACCCTCTATTTACAGGAAACTCACAAATCTTCTGCCAGAATGCCAGCATCACAAAGTCTTCACCTTGCTGGACATTGCTTAACTTTGATGATTCTAGAAGAACCAGTGCATCATCAATGCTGGAACATCAATTTTAACTACATGGTCACTGGTCATATCATGATGAAAATATGATTTTTATTCAATCAAGTTCACATGAGTTTTCATGTCCTTGAGATAGGTTGCTATTGTAGCCAAAAATAAAATAATTTATTAAAATACTTCCTTTTGTCTCCCACAGTTGTAACTCTGAGACAGACTTGCATCCATCCATCACTCACCTGCTACTGCTTACATTCTTTCCGTCTGCTCACATTATGAGGTGTGCTCTGTGGGCGCTATGTTGATCCTTGTCTGGACCACAAGGAGCACAGTACAGCTTGAGCAAATATAGTTGAGATAGACGGCAAGTGCTATCCCTTTGTGTGTTCAGGACTTATAAGACTCTAGCCAGTGCTATGCGGGAATACAAGATAGTGGTGCTGGGCTCGGGAGGTGTTGGCAAGTCTGCACTTACTGTTCAGTTTGTGCAGGGTATATTTGTTGAGAAGTATGATCCAACCATTGAGGACTCATACAGGAAACAGGTTGAGGTAAGTTATTTTTATTCCAATTCTGTAAGAAAGTAACTGATCCTATCTCATAGTACTAGTGCTAGAATTTCTGGGGAATGTCTGGCTGGTGAACATTAAACAGGCTTATGACCTGTGTCTTTCTAGAGGACTATAAACAAAGAATACACTAGCCTATCCTGACAAGCCAGTCCAGCTTGCAGTATTGTCTAGGGTTTAATGGCTTGAAAAGAAAAAGCTAAGTTCTCAAGCAAACTTTTCAACCTATGTTGGCTAGAGACCATACGTGTCCTGTGGCCAAGCTAGTAACAAGAACTTAGTGCTTGAAATATAACAGTTAAATTGATTGTCTAGTCACCTTCTATATCTTAAAACAATGAGGAGAGGGTGTTTTTAAATATTGGGCTATAAAAAAAAGTGAATCAGTAGTCTGGACAACTATGAAAAGTGAGTAGAACATTTCCTAGATGGTAAGAAAGTTAATTAAATGATTTAATCATTGATAGTGTTGAAACTGTCTTGATTCACACAAACTATTAAAATTAGTTGAATAAGAAGAGGAAAAAACTTAACTCATCTCTGTTTAACTAAGGTTAAGTGGAGGGTGACTTAGGCGTTAATTTTGACCTATGTTACAATAAATATTGTTATGAACATTTATTAAAATAAAAACATTTTATGTACCTAAGGAACAATAATTAATTGTTTATAGATAAGCTTGACCTGAACATGGATAATATTGTTTATAAAAATACATGTACGAGTGGCCTAAAATTTCCTTTAGTAGTGAGAATATTATGTTAATCTTAATTTTTATCTATTTATGTACTGTATTAAAAAATATTTTAGTATGTATATTTTATCATAATATTGTAGTTACACCCTATCATAGATGTAAATGCAATAGTATTATTGCATGTCTATACTTCAATTAAAAATAATAATAATGATGAGATAACTATCTGTACTTGGTCAGGTGGACGGGCAGCAATGCATGTTAGAGATCCTCGACACAGCCGGCACGGAACAGTTCACTGCCATGCGGGACCTCTACATGAAGAACGGACAAGGCTTCATTCTTGTGTACTCCATCACGGCTCAGTCTACATTCAATGACCTGGGAGACCTCCGGGAGCAAATCCTGCGAGTGAAGGATGCGGAGGATGTGCCTATGGTGCTTGTCGGGAACAAGTGTGACCTTGAGGAGGAACGGGTGGTGGGCAAGGAGCAGGGAGCAAGTCTGGCTCGGGCTTTCGCTTGCACGTTCCTGGAAACATCTGCCAAGGCCAAGGTAACATACAGTACCATAGTTAATCACTTTTGCAGTTACTCAAACTCACTGCTAATTTTTTTACCAAATTTGGGACTCAAACCAGTGACCTCCAGGTTACAATGCCTTATTGATGAAGCTACTGACAGAGCTAGTAAAGTGAGTTTCAGACATGATATCACAATAAAATTGTGATTAACACAAATATTATTACTTTATCTCCCTCTAAGTGTCCAGAGTCTCAAATACTGCAAATTTTGAAAAATGTAATGAGTGAACTATAAAAAATAACATTTCGTTATTTATTACTTCCGATGAATTTCTAATATTAGAAATTGGAAGTATTGTGTTTTTTTAATAAATATTTTTTGCTCCAATTTCAATTTTTTTCGTATTTTTTAAAATAATTTTACAAAGGTAGTTTTCTTGTAAACTTGAAAAATGCTTTTTAAAAAAGAAAAGAAAATCAAAAATGTTAAGTTAAGTTTTCATATTTGTGTTAGTTAATAACAAGTAATATATGACAATTACTCAAACTCACTTTACTTGCTAAATTTTTTCTTAACTTGGGACTCCAACAACCAATTTCCAGATTACAAGTCTGCTGTCACAAGTTAAGAACTTGAAAATGTTTATTTTTATTTGTTGTAGACATTGTGGCTCATTGATTTAGCATGCTAGAATGTTGGATGTTAGTGGTCCACTGATACCTAGTGAGGAAAAATGAATAGCTGCATTGTTGTGAGCAGCAAACAGTGGTGGAATTATGGGCAAAAATAAGGTGTTGAAATGTTCAAGGCAAAGTCATATAATTCTGCACTAGCCACTGAAATTGTAATATAATAATACAAAGAAACATTTATGTTTATTTGTTTTCATCTCTCTTTTTCAGGTCAATGTAAATGATATCTTCTACGATCTAGTGAGGCAAGTGAACAAGAAGTCTCCGGAGAAAAAACAGAAGCAGAAGAAGAAGCCCATCTGTGTTCTGCTGTAAGGTCCACCACTCCACCCGTCTCTCAATCTCTACTTGTGTAAACTGAATCCTGGGGCTCCAGACTGTGTAAGATTCACCATCTCTCTACTTTTCTAAACAAGGCAGTGACTCTGCCAGTCTTTCCGTCTCTCTACCAAACTCTTGAATGTGTATAGCACCTGCTGAGTCACTACGTGACACGTGTTGAAAATACCCCCGGCTGCATGATTGTGAATGGACAAATTTATCCATATCTTTATGGTCAAATGTTCACAATCAAATGGTCAGTGGCCAATTAAGTGTACGGTTAAGTTTATCCATGCTCAACCATGCAACTGGCGGTTAATTGTGTATAGCAACTGTTGAGTCATTACATGACCCAAGTTGGAAAGGTCAATTGATATCACCTCTGCCCTGTCTGTATGTGTGAGTTCCGCTTGAATTTCTGAGAACCTAGATTGACTAACCAAAGCACATGACAGTGCATTCTGGTACATATTTTTGTTTAATATTTATGTTTTTGTCAATGAATTAGTATACACAAATGAAAATTTGTACGAATTTGGTTATCAGAACATAACTGGACATCTGTTTTGAGTTAATTGAATCTGTGCATCTAGAGGTATTACCATGAGAGCACAATTGCATATTTATCTTAAAATTATAACCGGGTGATGAACTTGGAACTAAAGCAGCTTCTGGATGAATATATTGAATCAATATGTCAGTAACTATTGCATTCATTCATCAAGAGAGACAGTTGAAAAACACACTCTCAGGAGTCTAGGCATGCATTTCTGTTACCAAACAAAAGCCAGGCTGAGATACTCATGCTAGGACCAGCTGGCATGGACATAGACTCTCTACCAGAGAGTACTTAGGCTAAGACCTGATGGGATGCCAGAGTTAGAACACTGTGATTGGTGAAAATGTCTTGCTGACTTTGAGCCTGTAGCATAAGAAAATCAGATCAGGAACAAGACCATGGGGAATTTTCCTCATTCATATGAGAAAACATTTGAATCATCAGTTGATTAATTTGTCGGTTATGTTATTATTATTATTGATAATAATACTCTTTAGTGGAAGGTAACCACCAGACGAGGTTAATGCTTAAAGCATTTTCTTTCATCTAACCCTCAGAGTCTTATGAGGAAAAATTCATACATTGGGTGGGATTTGAACCAACAAATCCCTATGCTACCTGGATTACCAAACTAGCACCTGAACTACTTGACTACCAGTGCACAATATGTTCCACTAAAGGGTCTATTTTATTTTTTTGGAAGAAGCAAAGTCTATTTACAATTAGTATCACACTTAGCCCAAAAGCTCTTCAACAAAAAGAGTTTACCGGTAGCATCTCCTGTTTAATTGATCGTTGCAATTCTCTGCTTTAAATGGGACTTCACATTTTTTGTCTTCTGTTTTTTTACTCCAGTCTCTTGTTCTAGAAACCACTCTCACTCTCATAATCCCCTAATCTCCTTTTCAACAGTCACACTA
This sequence comes from Bactericera cockerelli, assembly GCA_024516035.1. NCBI lineage: Eukaryota > Metazoa > Arthropoda > Insecta > Hemiptera > Triozidae > Bactericera > Bactericera cockerelli. Next base: position 6,701,585 of record CM044955.1, read on the forward strand.
CACACTCTGTTTGGTTAATTTGAACAAAATTATCAATCAGAGTGCGTTGTGTGACGGTTTAAAGGAAGATTTGGGAATTATGAGAGCAAGAGTGGTTTCTGGAATGAAGGCCAGGGGCCCATATTTTCGAAGGCTTGAGTCTTATTATTATTATCATTATGTTTTATTTTTATAACCGTTGTCGGCATTATGTTTGTTCTTCACTAGAGAAGTAATTTATTTTTACGTTTTATTTGTTAAGTGAAAAACCACAAATACATCTTGGCCAACATTACAAACTAAATATTATTTGCGATATTTGGGCAAAAAATAGATGCAACAAAGAGTATTTAAGCTCAATTTAAATTATTTTAAATTCCTAGTTGATGAACGTTAACTTAAAAACTTTCTGAGTATGACACTTGTAGGAAAAATTTCATTTTGATGAAAAGGTTTTCACTTGGTAATGATTACATTCAAAGTGCATTTTGTTGGCGTATTTTGATATACCTATTACTTCAATTTTTTTGCAAGCAAAAATTGTCAAAGTTCAACTGAAACAGTTTAGCAGGATATGGTAGACTAACATTTTTATTTATTAAGAATCTCTTTTTTTGTGAATCTTTCATGAGATTTTTAAAACTCATTTTGATATTTCACTTAATATTTCAATGAGAGCAAGGCAGATAAATGCATCATATAAGAAATATACCTTAAAATTTCTCTATGAAACATTTTTTATACATATTGTATTGTTGTACATACAAACATGTTGTAACCAGCTGTAACCAAGCTGGTTATAACAGCAACAACAAAAACAACATATACATTTTTTCCAAAAGCTCATAAACCATTTTTCCCCCCATAGCTTCATTGAGTAATGACCAGTTTCAGTCAAAAGATTTGACTTTCATTTAGCTTTGATTAAGATGTAAGAAGCAATAAAAAATATTTAGATCTTTAGAAGGATTGTCTTTTTACATATAATCTAACTAGTGTCATGGATTTGCTTATTGTTACCGGAAACAGTTAAAAAAAGTTCTATTTTCAATAACTAATTTCACAGTTTACCCCTTGAAAAAATACTTGGTGTGATGTATTTAGGGTATGTTTATCAATTACATTAAGAGGTTGATAAATCACTAATCAGCTCATGCTGTCCCGGTAGCTCAGTGGTAAAGGCGTCACTCTGTGAATCCAGGACATATCAAGTTATCCTCCCATTTGGGATTTTTATTTATGAATTGATTAAATAAAATCAATTGATTCGTGTGATTGATAAACACACCCTTTGTACTACTTTTTATTTTTGTTTGTTACCCTCTTTTGAGCATTTGGGCATTCACCTTCCATCACTTACCTGAGAGATTGTATAGCTTTTCTTAATTTTATTATCAATCTCAAACGAGAATTTGTAAATGCTTGGCACAGGGGTATCAATTGACTTCTCAACTCAGAAAGCTTAGGAAAGCGGTACTTCCCCTCTGGCTAAATTTTTGTCTTTATCTGGACTCGATCCTCAAACCCTTAGATTAGTAGTCACGCTAACCACTTCACTTCTAAAGTTGGCATGGGTGTATGGAATACATTGTTTGGCAAAACGCGACCTTTGGTAATCCAGAGATCGCATGTTCAAAACACACCCGCCCGGGTTTTGAACATGCAAGCGTACTTCACTCCTCCTACAGGACCAAATGAGATTGAACTGACTTCGCAACGCTTTGCAACGTTGCGAGATAGAAAGTTGAGCAACCTAATGTTGCACGCAGTGGTAACCTGGCATGAACTTTCACACACCCCTCTGCCTATGTGTACTCTTATCTCTTTTTTTTTTCATTGTTAAAGTTTATTTATATGAAATGAAAATAATAGTAATTATATTATATTAATATATAGTTCTTGTATTTGTGTATTCATCGTTCAATTATTAACTTTTACTCTTCCTCCGGTACATTTCTCCTTAGGGATGTCTCGATAGATCGAAAACCGAAATTTATATCGTTACCTAATTTTTTGGTCGACATATCGATGTTCACATATCGAAACGAAATCCGATCATTTTAACGGTGTATTTTAAAGAAAAAAAGAACCTTTATAGCTGGCACTGTTGGTAATTTTCATAAAACAAACACATATTATTTTAAAATATTTTAGAAAATATAAATATCGATCTCTTTTGAACGATATATCGATATATTTTAGAGGATCTATGTACCTATCGATATATTTTCAAAGAAGGACATCCCTTAATTCTCCCAAGATAAAACTTTTCCTATTCCATGTAGACAAATACTGGGTTACACCAATAATGTTTCTGGCGATTAGAGCTTGCGAATGGAGGGTAACACCCCCCGTCGTGATAAAACCATGCAGTTTGAAAGCGACGTTAAACCCAAATAAAAAAATTAAAAAAAAATATTACAGCAGAACATGGATATAAAAGATCTCAAGGGACCGGAATGTTTTCTCTTGTATCCAGGTTTCACTCATACAGAGGTTATATTCCCTTATAGAGAGGTAAATTGTTACTCGATTTTTTCTCTTATATCCAGGTTTCTCTTGTACCTATTCAGTTCACTGATATCTAAGTTCGACTGTACTCAAATCTTGAAAAAAGTTAGGGACAAACACTATGAATGTTATAAAACTCTCTTTAAATAAATGTTCATTAAAAAAAGGAAAGTAAACAAGTTATGTAACTCTCCGGGGTACAGAGCCCCAGATATTTTTTTGTAATTTTTCTGAAGTAATAAAATGAAATATATGAAATATTTATTACAGAGCATTGTTTTAATTTGAATAGTGTGGTACTAGGGCCCGCCTATTGCATTGTTATCATTACTTGTAAGAAGGAAAAAAAGTAAATGATGGCCAAATAGCAAAAATATCAGCCGGTAATTTTCACCTGAAAATTATCGGCTGATATTTTTGTCGGTCATCCACAGGTTTAATATGATACTAATATCAATTTTGGCTAATGAACAGATTAAGTGAATCAATTTGATACACAATCAAATGGCTAATGACCGTGCTTAATCAGCCTGTTAGTGACTATGCACTCCAGTGTAGGATTCACTGTCATCTGGACGAATTCATAGCCACAAGATTAAAAGCTTGACTTGTCTATATCATAATATCTTGACTTGTCAATCTAAATCTTATAAAGTCTATGTGATATAGATATAGACAAGACAAGCTTGTGGCTATGTACTAGTCCAGATGACAATGAATCCTAGTCTCATATTAATAATATAATTACATGTAATATTGTATATTAATTTTGTTCAATATAACCTATCACTTTAGTGTTGAAAACAGATTATTAATATAAAATATATTACAAATTGAATGTCAGCTTGTTGAACTTATTGACGAAGCCTTGCTAGAGATAAATGTCCTTTTTTATTCGTTGAAATCTCCTGGCTCTTTAATCGCCGATTTTTTTCTGTTGTAACTAAGCACAAACAATTTCCCCTAAATAATCTGTGTAGTGTTAAATATATTTACGTGACATGAAATCCAAGATGTTTTCTTCTAGTGACTTCTAAAAGTCTCCTGATGCAATCTTTAACTTACTTAATTTTCATTATTAAATTCTTGTTAAATAATGAGTCATGTTACATTTTTTTTTAAATAAGAAAAACGTTTATTAAATTTAAAACGCACAAAACATTAGATGTCGCGCTTAGGGGGTTAAGGGTTTAGTATCTCTCTCCTAATGTGCGTACCGAATTTTTTAGCCAAATTTTACTCTAAGTATAAATATATCTCAAATTTTAAGCGAAACAATATTGTATGAATAATAAAACTTTTACCTAATTTTTGTTTGGATTATTACTCTTACAAATGGCATTATTTTTCTTTATCAAAGTTAGTTAACCCTGGTTCGAATTCATATTGGTTTTATTCGCATCTCAATAGTGGGTTCGACTCCCGGTTGGAGCAGACTTTTCACACACAAAAATTCTGTTCCCTCCAAACACGTGAGGCTAGCATTTTCTGTCCTACCCAGGGTTGGGTAGGTTAATGTGGATAGCTGGTACGATTCAGTGCGAATGAAGGGTAAAAACCCCGTCCTGACCAACTCAAATCGGACGTTAAAACCAAATAGAATCAATGGATATGAGGTCTGGCTGGGGGACGTTAAACAGGGAGAAGACCAGTATAAACAAAGAACAGACTAGCCAACCTTTACCAGCTACCAGGCTAGCTTGCAGTTTCCTAAGGGTTTAATGGCTTAAGAAGAAAAAGTCCAAGTCCTCACGATGGTTATGTGGAATATGTGGTTCAGGACGAGCCATCTTTGAAATAAAGTTGGCTGGAAACTATCATTCCCCCCTCTCCATTCGCTGGGAGTCGGGCCGGGAAACATATTCATTGAAATGAAAATCTACAACTACATAATGTCTACTCCTAAAACACTTCTTTCATTATTTTTATAAGATAGTAATGATAATATTATCGCCTTATTTATAATGCCCGATTAGGACTATTAAAGTCTTATTATTCCAGTAGTAAGCCCAAGACATCTTGTTGTGTGGTAAAAATGCTAAATCGGAGGATAACACTGAGCTACCGGGACAGGCATTGATGAGTGTTTCACATTCACAGCCTCTGCTAACTGCAGACGCTTTTGGTCCGTGCTGTAGCTTGCCCATCCCGTAGTATGCCACCCCTCTGATGGGCGAGAAGTGACACACTACTAAACTTCCCGTTTAGGTGCTAGGTCAACACGAGTGCACCGGAAGGTATCCCTTACAAACAACTGTAACCAAATTTTGAGTACAATTTTTTTTGTCGGCTCTGGGATTCGAACCCGAGATGTTCCCCATGGCAAGCTAGTATCTTATCACAGTTATCACTGAGCTCATCGTACGCTCTTACTGATATTGGTTATAGTTTGTCGACTCTGGTACTAAACTTGTATGAGATGTCTTGGCCATCAAGCTTGCTTGTTTGAGAATAGGTAACAGATAAAGAATTTATTAGTTTGATTTTGGTATCAGAGCACAGCAGATCAGTTCATCAGTTGTGGATTTGTGTTGTTATCCATAGTATCCCGTTCTCTGTAGTAGACAGATAGAGTTTTTCCTTGACTTTCTATTATCTGAAAGAGAGCTAAAGAAAGTATATTTTTCGGTCTGATTTTTAAAAACTCGGCTGATAACATTTTGGACAAATTATTTTTTTTTTTTTTTTCATCTGGATATATTTTCGAGTGCAGTGACCAAAATTTCCTTCGTAGAGTCCAGAATCGTAACTTAGTCTAGCTTGAAAAGTTTGTGAATTTTGTCAATATTTAGAGTTTTTTTTATATAGAAAACACTTGTCAATACTTAGGAGTCCTAAAAAAACTACTCGTTTTTCTTTCCCCGGCCAATTTTGAAAATTCAAGAATACTGCAAGATTTTCCGAGAGATTTTTATGCGTAGTAAAGTAGCACTTTTTTTGTTCAACATTAGAGTGCTAAAATCATTTGTTTTTCATGTCCCGACAATTTTGAAATTTCAAGAAAAGAAAAACTGCTAGATATTCGGCGGATTATTCAATTTATTGTGATGTATAAAACATTAATCACAATTTACAATCAACGAATGCACTTTTTTGTTTAATATTTTTTTGTTGTTTAATAGTCCTAAACTCACCTGTTAATTTCATGGCCCGACAATTTTGTAAATCCAATAAAAGAAAAACAGTTCTAGATTTTCCGAGATGTTTTTTACGGAAGTAAATTGACATTTTTTAAATCGCCTTTTTTGCGTATCGCCTAGGATTCAATTTTTTTTAATTTTAAATAATAATAACAATAACAACACTCTTTAGTGGAATGTAACCACCAGGCAAGGTTAATGCTCAAAGTCTAATAATTATTATGTAGTCGCAAACTGAAATTAATGAGCAAAAATTTATGCACTGGTTGGGATTCGAACCAACGGATCCCTACAATATCTGGATTACCAAACTAGCCCGTTAACCACTTGACTACCAGTACCAATAGGTCATTCTCCTCTGTCTCTATTTAGTAAAATGTCTATACTCTATAAGAAAATGTAACTTTAATAAATTTTGGAACCAGTCTAAAAACTAATTATAACAACTGAATTCAACCAAGAATTTTTTCGCTGAGCTATTCCGGAAACTTAAAGTATATCTGAACATTTTTAAAGTTTATTTTTTCAGTCGAAGTCTGCGTGATTTTTAGTCAACCAAGTGTTTCATTCAAGAGAAACAGACGAAAAATGATAAGATACCCATGTTCTTTTTATTTTTTGCTTAAATTTTTTATGCCAAAAGAGCCGCTTTTAACCGTTTTCAATTTTACGACGCTTTTAACCGTTTTTTTGGCCATGTCTTCACAGCAAGAATATGAAACTTGTGGCAATTCCTTAAACGGTCCATTATCATGCCCAGTGGAGTACAAGCTTACAAAACAAAATACTTACCAAGTCAGTTTTTCTACAACCACAAACCAACAGAAAAGTTCGCGAACCAAGAAAAAAGGTTTTTTTTTTTTCTAATTTACGACGCTAAAACTCTGGGAAAACTCAATGGTTTTTTACTTCCGCTAATTTCGAATACTTACCTAGAATACCTAGGTATTAGAAATTTGAAGTACCCATTTTGAGTTTTTTTTATTTTAAATTAAACTTGAAGGAAGGATCTCTTGAAACAATTTAAAAGAAGCGAACCACGAGAAACTCATATCAGAAACCCGAATAGTATTGTGGTTGTTTATTCATCAGTCTACTTGAAGATAACTTCGAAACAATTCAAAAGAAACGAACTTCGAGATTTTTTTTTACACCAATATTTTTCGTTTCATTTTAAGACATTTTTTTCGGCCATGTCCCTATCTCGCGGAATGAAGCTGCCTGAGAATAATTAGTCATAATGTTTAAGTTAACCACAATCGTGATGTTACCACGATTAAACTTATTTATTTTCACTTTATTTTTTTATACAAAACAATCAACGTTAAAAATATTAACAGAGACAAAAAAAAAAATTAACAATATAAAATTTACAAAAAAAAAATATTTAAATTTAAATGTACAATTGTCTTGTAATCCGGAGCGAAGTTAATGCCTTAGGCATTGTCTACCACTTAGCCCCGGATAAAAAACTTGATACTTTAAACTTGCCCGACTAAATCTTTGTCGTACTTGTGATTCGAACCACCGACCTCCAGGTTACGAGTTCGCCGCCTTACCTACAACATAAACCTAATCCAAGTTCTGTCATTTTTTTCGGCCATGCCTCCACGCGGAGTGAATAAATATGAAACTTTTTTTTTGGAGAGAGAAACAGTTAAAATTTACTGGCTGCCTTCTGAACATAGCCATTAAAATCAATCATGGACATTTTTTTTTATCTGAGTTGTAAGATTGTAAGTTGATGTTTTAGTGGGAGGCACTTGCGTGGTTCACTACCTATTAGAATGGGTCTTTTGATACGAATACCTCAACGCAAACGGTAATACATATCCCACAAAAACAGTACCGTTAAAAAATGATCGCTCTGAAAAATACGCATTGGATAATTTCAAAATTTATACGTCCAAGATTTTTTTACTGTTAAAAAAATAGGCCTTAATTATTTGTCCCCTTGTACAGGGAAACGGCTAGTTAAAAAATAAATTATCATATATTATTTATTAGTTATTTCATTATGGGACTTAAACCACCGACCTCCAGATCAAGCTACTGAGTTTGGCTGGTTAAAAGAGAAACAAGGGAAAAGGAAATTCTCGCAAGTATCCAAAGAGGAATCTCAGAAGTCTGTTTCTAAGGGCGCAGTCAACATGAGCACATTATCGGGGGCTTAGTGGAAGACTCTGCTAATGGCAAATTATTTGTTATTTACTTAATCTTTTTTTTAATTTATAAAAAAATCATATACCTACTTACCTATATTATTAGGACAATTATACACTTTGGACGAGGAAAGTATGACTTGAGATGGGAACTGTTCACTTAGATTTTTTTTTTTCTTCCTAATTCCATAATTTGGAAATTACCATAATATTGTCAGTTGTGTTTCAAATTATTAGTCTAACAGACCCCGGCTTCATAAACAATATAGAAATGCTCCCTCATACGTAGTAAAACCCCACTCCGAAATTTTCTATAATTGAGCAATTTACACATTCCAAGTCCTGTTTCTTATTCTATAATTTGGAAGTTACCAAAATACTCTCAGTTGTGTTTCAAAATATTTGTGTACCAGGCCCCCGGCTTCATATAAGTATCACAATATGGAGATCCTCCCTCGTACGAAGTAAAGCCTCCACTCCTAAATCTTCTATAATTGAGCAATTTACACAATTCTCTCTTTTGCTCCCATCTTGTTTTTTATATTTATTTTCTTTTATATTAAATTCCTTTTTATTTTTATTCGAAGATTTCGAAGACAAAGTATATTGAGAAAAAGAAGAAAGTTCCAGTGGCGAAGTCGTGGTCTCTCGCTCTTGTTATGTGTTGAGAAATATTTTTATTTTGTTTACAAGTCACCGAAGCTTGCTCTCATGATTCATACAGGGTGCAAGTTTTTTTTTATAGAAAATTTCAGAATCAACTCCAGGAAATATTCTAAGACTAAAATAATCTTGGGTAACTTTTCGAATAACGAAAAAAAAAATCACTTTCAAAATCTGTAAAAAAACCCCCCGGAAAATGGTTTTTTTAGAGGAGGCCAACGCCTGCGTTTGAAACAGCAAATTTTTCCTTACCCAAAACAAAAATAAATAAATAAGTACATGTAGGAGCTTAGTCAGATTTACCGTGCTTCATTAAGATAGAAAAAAAATATATCCTGTTTTCTGTATGCAACTCCGAATTTATGAACTTTTAAATGGAACCCCATTTTATGAACCTTCTTGGTCCCAATCAGTTCATAAATTGGGATTCCACTCTATAAGTAGGTATCAGAAAATTTCCCAATTCAGAATGGATTCAATGGGCTCTCTCTTCTCCACTGCATTCCAAGACAAATCCTGTACGATAGTCCCGACACTTGTTATTTATCGACTTTCACTCGGGCGGGCTTTCGTAGAGCTCTATGTGGGTTCTAGATGAATCGGAAGGAGGAAGAAAATAATGAGGCTGGACGCAATAGACGCACTCATTTGGTTGTCGTTGTGATGATCTCAATTCAACTTTAGTTGAAAAGTTAGCTCGTCCTGAACCACATACTCGTACAGTGGAACCTGGATGTTAGAGAACTCTAGGGACTGGAATTTTTTTTTCTCTCAAATCTAGGTTTCTCTTATTAAAAGATCATTTTCCCTTAAAGAGACAAAAATTGAACCTGGAAATTTCTCTTACATCCAGGTTTGACTGTATTTCTACAGGGTCCGCCAAAAAAAAGGAACCACTCGAAATATCTAGAGAACGAATTCATTTTTTTAGAATCATTAAAACAAGCGTACCATTATGTTGAGGGGAAAATCTTTTCTACTAGATTTTGATTTTTTATCATTACCAGGGGGGGTCAACTTTGGAATCTTAAATGGAACCACCCTGCTGTTTCATCATATTCTTCAATTTATCCATCATCCACTGCTCGAATTTGTCTCTAGTGGACACGAGATCAGTGTGGATGGTAGAGAAGAGTCTGAGGCATTCGTGGATCATGTCATTCTTGATCCTGCCCCCATACTTCCGCTGCACCATGATTTGATCGAGTTCTTGGATGCACTCTTCGATGCTGTCAAATTCACGTGGATCACCATCGATTGTTTGAATTTAGAAAATCCATGGCTGGTTTAGGACTCCAATGTGGTGGATAGTCTCCGAACGTTTTTGCCTTTATATAAGGTATTGGAATCGACAATCACTGCTGCAGCCTTACCATTCGCTACAGTGACCTGGGGCCGATTAGTACCTGTCACGTGAGTGACAGCCATGATACGACCCCGTGCCATATACCCCAGCATTCCACCACTTCCTCGGGCAGCGGAGCGTTGACGCCGGGAGCCTACATCCTAGGTGGGCTGCATAGGATCATTTCTCGCAGACAGGCTACTTACCGCGTAGCCTGACGAAGATGACCGTACCCGCTTCCCTAAAAAGGATGTCCCATTCAGAATCGAGGTATCAATAGTAGCCAATGTAAAATCAGAAAGAGTTCGGTCGTTATAGGGAGAACCCGGAAGCACAAGACCGGTACCATGATTCGACCAAGGTCTCGGAGAACAAACCTGTCTGGACTTGGTGTTGCCACCGGCGCCCGGGCTTCCGCCCTTATCCCGTCCAGGTCGTCTCGTCGACGCTCACCGGAGTGAGGTTGTTTTCTAGAAATCGACACCACCGCCCAGAACCAGAACCGTGCACCATCCGCCTCCATGGAAGGCTAAGCGCACATTCCAGCAACCAATCGACGAGCTATCGCACACGGGACAGGCTATGTTTTATGGAAGGTAGGTCGTACACTGGGTGTACCCCTTTATTTCGTGCTATCTGCATCTCTGTTAGCAGCCGTGCCCCGACCCTTTCAGGGTTCGCCACACTTCGTCTATCTTTGGATCTCAAAACAGTCCTCCTCAGGACTTAACATTAAGTATTGACACTCAACACAGAGCGAAAACACTTAACAATAATCGTGAACATTTAAACATGTATTTCGATATAAAATAAATCTCTATACATTTAGAACGTTACACTTATTCGACATACAATAAAATATATATCTCTCTACGACACTAAGCGCACATAAAATGTTACATTTAACATGAAACATATATCACACTTATTCGTTAGCACTTGTGAATAACTCAAGACTTCTCCAGGCGTTGATTCTCTTAGGAATTTCGCCTGGATCTATTTCTTCCCCTGCCTCTAATCCAAGAGTTTGCCTGAGGTGGGCTCTGGCCTCAGCAAATACGGTGCACTCTATCAGCCTGTGCTGTATAGTATCGGGTTCATTGCACTGAGTGCAATTCCCGTCTTCGTCCTCCAGTCGTAAAATATGCTGTCTATAATCACCGCATGCTAGGAAATGTCCTGTAAGCATTCGGGTAATTTTGCGATTTAGCGGTAGGTCTTGTAAACCTAGTCGGGACATCACATTGGGGAAAATCATGTAAGTGTTTCTCCCTGTGGTGCTGACGTCCCAGTCCGCTTGCCATTTCTCCAGGGTCTTGTTTCTGAGAGCCGTTTTAAGATGCGGGCTCAAGGTGTATCGCTCACCTAGATGTGTTTCTTCTGTGGAAAAGCCAGTTACCAGTCTTTCCCTGGCGCATATTTCACTTACCACATTACATTACATTACATTACATTATATCTGGGGGTCTTTTCTAAAAGAAATTCCTATGTGCTGCGTCCATTATTTAGAACTATTGCACCCCATTCAGCTCACTCATCACTTTCAAAAACGTCTGCTGCACTAAAAAGTTTAGCAGGTGTTATATAAGTTCACAGTGTTTGTTTCCAGCTTTTGTCCTGAGTATACAAGAGTTTGGATTTTTGTGAGTGACTTGATTAGGATGGGAGAGGGTGTTCCCTCACCACATTTATCGTACTCAATGGTGTCATTGTATACTCCAATGTTGTTTCTTAGGAAATAGTGACCTGGTAGTAAACCAACTATTTCTCTGGTGTTTGTTTAACCTAGTCAACAAAGGTGTCTGAGTTATTTTATTTTATTATCATTATTTGATTTTAATTCCAACCAGTCTACAAATTTTCTGAGTTGTTGCTTATTCTTTGATGTTTGTTCAACCCAGTCTACAAAAGTTTCTGAGTTGTTGTTTTTTTTTATGTCATTCTCTGATATTGGTTCAACACAGCCTACAAACGTTTCTGAGTTGTTAATATCATTAATGATCATTTTTTTTCTTTTATAATTTTCATATGCGTTGTCATAAGAAATTATAAAAGTGTTTGGTAAGATATACCGCTCACCCGGTCCTTAATAGAACTTAGCCATGTCATTTGCTTACATTCCAAGATGCGCAATGCAATGTTACCAGCCCCCGGGGACATGCACAAGCACGTGCACGTGGACCCGTCTAATAAGAGTTATCTAGGTGCACACAGTTCCGCATTACACCCCCTGTGTACCCTAGACCGAGGGCCACTTACCACATAGTTTAGCGGTGGTTCGGCTGCCAGGATCTGGGTGGCCGTATGGCTGACAGTGCCTGACGATGCAATTATCGCTATAGTACAAAATCGCTGACATGTCAGCAGTTTTCGTCGACAGAAGTCGTTTCTTTGAACGCTTCCGCCCCAAACTGCTGCTGCGTATGTGACTTTCGGAACGATCGCCCCACGATATATTTTCGTGAGTGCACCGGGCCTATCTCCCCAGTTATTGAAGAAAAATCTTCTTAACATGGAGAAATTTCGAATGGCCGCGGCAGTCACGTTTATTACGTTCTGCTTGAAAGTCCTCTTTTCGTCGAAAGTGACTCCCAGATATTTAACGTCGTAAATCGTAAACGCGTTTTAATCTGGAGTCGGCAAGCATGACTCTGGGGCCTGCCCATCTGTGGAACGTACCCTTGAACATGATATAACAACACTTGTCGATCGAGACTGACAAGTGGTTCAGGGTCATCCACTCCTCGATTTGCGTCAGCGCCAGTCTGGCCTTGGACTCGAGTTGCGTCCGAGAGTTGCACTCTATCGTGATAGCTATGTCATCGGCATACGCTAACAAATTGGTTCCTTCGGGTTGTGGTCTTCGTAACAAGTCCGCAACCACGAGGTTCCAAAATTCAGGCCCCAGTATGCTGCCTTGAGGACATCCCATGTTGGCTGACTTGCGAACGGTCTCACCTTCGGCATCCAGGACTATTAGCCGGTTGCTAAAATAGCTGGCCACTAGCTTTATCAGCTTGGCAGGCATATTGATCTCTATTAGTCTTTGCAGGACCCTGTCCCACTTGACATTGTCGAAGGCTCCCTTGATGTCAAGGAAGACTGCCATAACATATTGCTGATCCGAGTCCTCAATTATTCTTGTGAGTTTCAACATTGCATGGATGGTGCTCGATCCTCTCACGAAACCATATTGGTTTTCGGGGGAGATGGGCACCTCCGCGGCCTCGTGCATTTTGGCCTTTATAACTCTTTCCAGAATCTTCGAAAACTCAGTCAGTATCGTCAGTGGCCTGTGCGATGTCAGGCGGTTAGGATCCTTGCCAGGCCCCTTAGGAATGTGTTTCAGCATTCCTATTTTCCAGGAGTCGGGGAAGTATCCCTCCTCCAGGCATAAATTGCCTAACTCCAGGAGAGCACCACCAACTAGGTCCATGGACTTCGCGATGGTCTCGCCCGGAATCCGGTCACGACCAGGGGCCTTTTTTGACTTTATGCTCTGCACAGCTAGGGCTATATCTCCTTCCGTGATCTCAATAGGGTTTCCAGCCCTGATAGAGTTGAGATCAGGGAACACGGGATCTTGGTGGTCGCTAGGCACCAGGGTGTTCAAATAGGCTTCAATAGTCTCCTTTATGCCGAGAGTGCCGGTTTCATCGCTATTTTTAACAGCCGTTAGCATTCGTCTTGAGTTAAACTTTCCAGCCGCCAACTTATAGAGCATGCCGAACGTATTGGTCTCGAGATCGTCAAGGGTAACCCTTTCGTAGGATTTTCTCTTGGCTTCCTTTATTTCGGCCTTATGAAGGTTTCTGAAACCCTGCAAGTTCGCCAACCTCGTGCTTCTCAGAGTCGGGTCTCTCGCTCTCTGGAAAGATTTCCTGAGTCGAAGACAAGTCTTCTTCATCCGCTCGAGCTTACGGTTCCGCCAAATGGTTCGCCGGTGTTTTGGTGGATTTGTCAGGGGGAGCGACTCCTCACAGGCTGCCTTATAGGCCTCCGTAAGCTTATCAGTAATATAGTCGATCTTTTGGCGGCGAGATAGATCATTGTTCATTGCAGGAATTGATCGCATCTTTTCCATGAGAGCGGACCGAAAGGATCGCCAATTTGCGTCTCTGAGATTGTAGCCTCTCAAGGTGGAGCCGCCGTTCTCGCAGGGTTCAATCACTAGATCGTAGGGGCCCGACAGGCTATGCCAGTCGGGCTCATCCCCCATTTGGGTCGTGCCAAAGGCGGGATCTGGCATTAGTATCCGCTACTATCAGATAGTGGTCCTGTCCTATGGTCTCCAAGATGACTTCCAGTCTTGCAAGCACTTCTTCAGTTGACGTACTGAATTTGAAGTACACGCAAATTAGATAGAATTTGACTGGGTTCGCAGAAGGCGTATTTACCTGCGTAACCACAACAAGGTCATCAGAGAGTTCGGGTATGTCCAACATTCCTATTTCTCGATTTTGAACTAGTATCGCTACGTATACTCTATTATCGTTGCTCACTCTCCCAAGGGCTACCCTGGCATTTCTTTGTAACAACGGAATCCGCCTTCCATTCGGATTTGCCGTCGTGTATGCCTCGTTTATGCATATAATATCGAGGTCAAGTTGCCTGCTCACCTCCGCCAGTTCTGCGGTCGGAGTTCGTGAGTTGTCAATGTTTATTTGACCAATACGTATTCGGCGCTCACTGCCTGAGGAGGGTAGACGATCAACCATAGTTGATCGTCTGCTTAAACATCAGCACTTTTTTGGCATGAGTCTGGCAGCCGGCGCTGCCTGGCTCATGCTTAATGTTCTTTTTGACGCCAGCATCCGTGCATACTGCTCATCTTTGTTTCTAATTGGGGACCTTACAGACCTTTCGGTCATGGTTCCCGGCACAACGAGAACAACGCCCCGAACTGTGGGAGCACTTAGCCGCAATGTGACTGTACTTCAGACACTTATAACAAAGTGTCAGACGCACACGGTCTGCGACCCTGCAGCTGCTCCACCCGATAAAAATCCGGCCTCGGCTCCGGATGTTCTTTCGGGTTTCGGGGTTCACCTCTATGACCCAGTTAGAGGTGTCGTTGCGCCCTTTATACCGGCCAACCACCTTTATATCAGTAACACCGTTCTGTTTACGAACGGCGTCGATCACACTACCTTCATCTATCGTCTTAGCGACGTCATAGATGACCATCCTCGGCTGGCGGTGATCCCCAAGGTCTCCGCAGACCAATTTGGTCTTCTTTGAGACCTCTTCTCTGAGGATGCTCACTTGATCCTCAGATCCCTTTACCTCCACTCGGATCCCCTCCTTCGAGGATATAAGGCGGTTAACCTTAATACCCAGTTCAGAGGGGTTTACCGAGGCGCAAAGGGACTCCTTTAATTCCTCAATCGTCTGACCCGAATTGGGCCGGACAAGGAATCCCTTGCGAGGCGAGGTGGGGACCGGCGGGAGGGGTCTTCCATCCGGGCCCTTAGGTCCGGATTTACCCCCTCTCCGTTTATTCTGCCCCTTCTTCTTGGTTTCCTTGCTAACCTTTGTTTTAGGCGGCTTAGCTACATGGCGGGTAATGCTCAAACCCGCCTCGTTAGGCCGCTCAGCCAAGGAGGCGAACGTCGCACCCTGGATGGAAGCGGGAAGTTCCACCTCCATGGTCTCTACCCCCTGTGAGGACGATGCGGGGATAGGGGGGAATTCGGACCGGGAGATCAACCCCGGTCCATTCTCCTTGGGCCTTTTAGTGACCTTCGGGGAGGCGGATTTGACTCTCGCCACTGCCTCCTCCATGGCCTTTGCGAAAGCCGCGGCCTGGGCGTTTTGTCTCTGGTCAAACATCTCCTCCTGTTTGGCCATGGCTCTCGCATTTTCCTCCCTCTGGTCCTTTATGGCCCTCAGGAGAGTCTTCTCGACAAGTATTTCGAACTTCTGTTCTAGACTCGCCTCTATTACTTGGCGCATTTTGGCAACGGTACTACGCAATCGGTTAGCAAGGTCGCCATACCGGTCCCTCTCAGCCTGGGGCAGGTCGAACTTCCCTTTCTTGCTTCTGCGGGAGACAATCTCCTGCATGGACGCTATAATGTCGTCCATGTCCTCTGGGTTCGCCAGTTTCCCAGAGGCAAGCCTGTCTGTCGCGTCCGTCGAGGCGTCTTGTAATGTTCGCGGCCTCTTAGAGTCCGGAATAGGGACAAGCCGGGCCTCAGGATTGTCTTTCCTGAGACTCACGCCATAAGCGCCTGATTCGAGAGGCGGGCTATCCGAATGCTTGCGCTTCGGACCCGAATCGCTCTCGGACCCAGCATCCAATCGCACGACTCCTGACAACGCCACCTGAGTGATGTCGGCATTTGCCACGCGATTGGGGTTTTGCGGGGTGGTGAGGTCTAACGTGATCCCCCCACCAGGCGGGGTTCTGTTGACCCTGGGACTGCTGGAAAAAGGATTTCCAGCAGTCGGTATTGGGGTGAGGACAAAGCCCTCACTACCCAAAGTATTAGGTATGTGAGTGGGAAGGACTCCTTCACTCACTGGCAGGATACCAGAACTCGAAGAGCTCTGGTTTCCAGAAGCCGAGGCTTCTACGCCCCCCGAAGGGGGTAACTCCGAAGAGTTCTCCGAAGATGGATGACCTTGCGGCCCCCCATCAACAACGTCAACGTTTGTGAGATTAAGAGTCATAATATGTCCCACGAGAAACGAGCGCTCTGGTTAAGCCCCACACCGGCGGCGCTCTTGCAAGGTGTGGGGTCTCTCTGCGTTTTACCGCATTTGGGGAACACTTGTGGTCCGGTATTCGCCCCGGCCCCCTCTGAGCCTGAGACATGACCAAACCCAGAGGTTTCGTTCCGCCGGTTCCCCTCGGCGGTGTCTGTATTTGGCGCCCTACATCGCAAGCTCGACAATTCCTCAAGGCAGTAGGGAAACCCTGAGGAGGAGGATAGCACCCCAGTGACCAAAAAGCGGCCGATCAAATTATAGTATAGTTGTTCTTTTTCGAGCGGTTTCAGATTGGGTCCCCTGGGACGGTCTTCCCTCCCTTATCCCAGGGGAGATCCCCTGTCTTAATGACAGATTGAATGAAGGCAATATACATAACATCACTTCACTGGTGGTGAATCCTGCTGAACAAGTCAGCAGATCGCTGTTCCTGCTGATCTGTAGATCAGCAGATCGTTTGACAGAATGCGTCCTCGGTCTGGGGGGGCATAGCTGTCCCAATCGCAGAATTAGATCTAGGAGGTTTCGCCCAGACCGTGGGTGATACCTCCGACAGTTATCAGACCCCGTCAGCTACAGCCTTCAGGTTCTAAAGTGCGAAGGGGGCAGGTGCGCGCTTTAACGATTTCCCCAAAAAGCATTAGCTGAGTTTTTATGCTGGTCTGCATCTCGACTTTATTCCATGCGCATTGCTGCTTGCTCTCTGCCTCGCCATCAGGGATGTGGGCGGGAGCAAGCAGGTGCGGGACCGAGCCCAGGAATGCTGTTCAGGTACTTTCCAGCGGCCGCAAGATTTGCAAACTCCCAAAATTTCAGATTGGTCTGCTGACTCCGTGAGGATCAGCAGCTGACTCAAGTGGTAACTCTTGAGACAGACGTGGTCTGCTGACTCGAATCGAGTCTGCAGCTGACTTGAGTGGTTAGCTCAGTCACCCGTTCCGTGTAACGAACCATGTCCTGCTGACTCAACTTCGTAAAGTTGGGTCAGCCGCTGACTCGGTTGCCAGCCGAGTCAGCTGCCCTTGGACTTTATAATAGGGTTAGGTGATATACAATTAAGCCCATGCCTGGGGTTTATAGAAGGGTTAGTTAAAATACATTGAAGGCCATGCATTTGAGGAAAAAAATACTATAACCTGATCATCAAAGCAGGTACTTGGGCTACATGACCTTTTTTCAATCGGACCCAACTCATACATTTTTTTATTTTTCGCACCGAACTCGTACATATAGGCATTATAGGCGTCCCTTCTCTCCTGAGTGCAACTATTATGGGAATAATGAATGAAACTTTCATTAAAAAGAAATTTTAGGACAATTGAAAATTGAAGAAAACCCAGATAGACCTTATTTTAGTTATTTTTAACATGCTAAAAAATAAACAAACCATGCAAATGAAAATCTTACCTCGTTTTAAAAATAAAATAATTTAAAAATAAAATAAAAAATATATACTAATATATATATATAGATATAAAAAATACTAATAATAAAAATATCTATTAACACAAATATCACAATTTTAGTGGCTAGCGCAGAATTCTAGGTGTTTTCTGTTACTTTAATAACCCAATATCTAATTTTTGCCTATAATTCCGCCACTGGTCGCTGCTAATATTAAAGCAGCTACTCATTTTTCCTCACGAGGTATGAGTGGACCTTGAAAACCCAAGTACAGAGCAGAAAAGATCCTGCCCCGCTGGGGATCGAACCCAGGTCACCGTGCGTGCAAAGCCTAGCGCACTAACTCACTCGGCCACGGTGACTACGGTCGAGTGTAGAGTGGTCGATTTTTTTTTATTTTATATAATTATATACATTATATTTAACGCTATACCCCGGAAAAGTTGTGGATAGTTGAGATAAGATTTTTTTTGGACCACGTCTTCCGGTCGCGCAAAGGCTTTCAAAATGGCGAAAATCCAAAAAAATAAGAAAATTAAAAAAAAAAAAAATTGATCCGAATAATCCACAGAGATCAAAAAAATATAATCGGACTAACCCTTCCGCTTATGCAAAGGCCTTGAAAAGTTATCCTCTAACTCTATGTACCTACTTTATGCATAGCATTTAGACCATCTTAAAAATTGACCCAGAACTGACGTAGAAGAGTTACGAGTAGTATACGATGAATTCTATCCAGACCCTACCGCTAGCTCAGTAGTCAAGACGACTACTGGTAATCCAGAGGTCGCGGGTTCGAAACTGAAACGGGACATATGCGTATGGAGGGTAACACCCCCGTCGAATTTGAAAATGCAGTTGAAAGCGACGTTGAACCCTAATAAAACAAAAACAAAAAAATCAAAAGGGAGGTTATTGTCATGTCCCGTCTGAGTTTCGAACCCGCGACCTCTGGATTACCAGTAGACGTCTTGACTACTGAGCTAGCAGTAGGGTCTAGATGGAATTCGTCGTATACTCGTAACTATAACACTCTTCTTCGTCAGTTCTGGGTCAATTTTTAAGCTGGTCTGAATGCTATGCATAAAGTAAGTAGGTACATAATAATTATATTATATTATGTAGATTTATGTGGAATATGCAAACCTTCATGCAAGTTGTAATAATTGCTATAGGGAGACAGAAAATATAAATTTTACCTCTATTTCTCAATTAATTGAAAAACGGCAAATTTTAGTGATTTTTTGTGAAATTCACAAATTTCAAGGCCTTTGCGCGACCGGTAAAGGTGATTTCATTGGTGTTTTTTTAACTCTATATACTAGTCTGGTCTTTTTTAACTACTGTATGCTATTGCAAACCAAAAGAGATCGAGTCATTTTTTGGATTTTCACTATTTTGAAAGCCTTTGCGCGACCGGAATACGTGGTCAAAAAAAATTATTTACTCAAAAGTCTTATCTTGACTATACACAACTTTTCCGGGGTATAGTAGCGTTAATTAAATAAAATAATTTTTCGACGCACTCTACTAAATAGGTCTCACAAATATTTTACGTAATATTTATTTTATTACAGCACAAATTAACACAGCACACCGACACAAGAAGAAGGGAGTACTCAGTGCAGTCAATGCATACAGGTCCGAGAAAAACTCGTCACAATCTGGAACCGTCCTGTTTATGGGTTAGGCAATGTAGTCTAGTACCGCAAGCCCAAAAATAGCGAAATAAATGCAAGTTTTGGTGTAGTTTTGATTTTTTGTACCATAGTGTATTTTGAGCTGCTGAACACGAATCTGAGGTTTGCCAACAAAAATTTTACCGGCAAATTTTTTTACAGGCAAAAAACAGGCAAAAAATTGGACTATTTTTAGTTTTTCTGAAATATCTCCCAAGTGATTTAATAAACGCCAACACTAACTCCATACAAAGTTGTTCACAACTAAATTTCCTACATTTTATATTCTACAAAAAAAATTGTGCGACCAACCTTTGAGCTTTGAGGGCGCCCGCAAAATGCAGGCAAAAAATCAAAAGTGGCCACATTTGCGATTTTTTAAAATTTTACTTCAAAATAACGCTCCTGACAATATTTTTGGCAGTTAAAGACGTCATTGATGGCTTACAGGCTAAAGTTTCAGACTTTTTCAGCCTTTTAGAAGGACCTTTGCAGCCTTTTGGAGTGATCACAGTCACCTGTGTCTATCTAGAACCCTGGTTTTAAAACAAAAAGTTTTGCTGTACTTGTGATTTTTGGTAATATAGTGTATTTATAGCTGCAAAGTATGAATTTGACGTTAGCCAACAAAAAAATTGCCGTCATTTTTTTAACAGGCAAAAATGGCCTGAATGGAGCTTTTTTCAGTTTTTAACAATATCTCCGAAACTGTGCATTTCAAAGCAACGTTGGGTGAATACTAAGTTCAACATAACTCAATTTCCTACATATTATGTTCCCAATATTTTTTTGTGCAACCAACTTTTGAGCTTTGAGAGCGTCCTCAAAGCCCCGTTAAAAAATCAGAAAAGGCAAATTTGGACTTTTTGAAGTTTTACCTCGACATAACCTTCTTGGCAGTGTGTATGATATTGTTTAGTTTAGACTCTAAAGGTCTAAACTTTAGAAGCTAAATTTCGTGACCTTTGCAGATTTTTTGTAATACCTGGATCTAGATCAGGATCACTTGCATCAATCTAGGACCCTTCCTTCTTTAACAAAGAGTTTTGTTGTAGTTTTATTTTTTGGTACACTAGAGTATTTGAACTGCTGAGTCCCGAATATTGTGTTTGCAAAAAAATAAGTTGCTGGCCAACAAACTATTTCCTATTATTCTTTCAAATGTCATCCTAAGTGAGTATTGCTAAATTTTGCCGGTTCCAATCAGGCTAGGTGAGGTCGATGTGAGATTAGTTTGTGATGGCAACGCCTATCTATTCCACTGTCCTATATTTCTACATTATAAGCAGTTCATTTTCAATTTATATATTGGGCACCTGATTTTAAAGGTTTGATGTTTCTAATGGCTGACGCCTTACTCATGGTCGTGGTGTTGGAGAAAGCGTTCTCATAAGATGGACAATGGGGATGACATCTATTCAGCATGTGTCAGAACAAATCGAACATTTCTGTGGTGTTTCGCTTTCTAGCTCTGATCAACACGTTGCTTTGAAGGATGCAGGAGTAAAAAGAGACAACAAAAATAGAATGGAGATGTTCGAATGGTCCCCGTGAATCCCACAACTTTATTCCAACGGATTTCATTTGTTAAGCATTCCAACGAAAAACTCGAAAACTTTTTGAGCTACGATCTAGGACCTTATTCTTTGTCACTTTTTGACAAAGGATGCATGAGAAAAGGAACAAAGTCCACTCTCTACAAAGATCTTAAGCCCCTGACGAACAAGCACTTTACTGGTCAGGTGCAATATGTAATTGATTGGGGATTCCTGTTACACAGAGTTGTCTGGCCTACAAATGCATCATTCTCTTCAAACTGTGACAGATACATGCAGTATGTCATCTCCAAATATCCTGGGGCAGTAGTTGTCTTCGATGGCTAGCCTGAAGATATTCAAAGAGGAACAAAGACAGCTGAGCGTATGAGGAGAACGAGGACTCTCTCATCTGCAGACATGCTTTTTGATGACACCATGACACCAACAATGTCAAAAGATAATTTTCTAGCAAATCCAAGAAATAAGAGTCGTCTCATTGACTTACTTGCTACCAAACTTTCAGAAGCAGGTTTGCAATATAAGCAGGCAGAAGAAGATGCAGGCGTACTGATTGTTACGACCGCACTCAAATGAGACTGTTACTATAGTAGGGGAATATTAGTAATCTTGATTGTGCTCTGTGAAGTTGACAATGTCTGCTATTTAACACGTATGAGACTGCGTGCCCACGGGTGGGTCACGTTTTTTTTCAATTTCCCTTGTAACGTGACCCACCAGTGGGCACAGATAATGCTATTAATATATTTTTGTACTCGCCCGTCCCAATTTTTTTTTGTTGTTGTCATATTTGGAACACATACCCTAATTTGAAGCCGTTCCAGCGTACAAACTATAGAAAATAGGACCCGTCTCATACGTGTTAAAACCTGGAAAGCAGACCATTTGTCCAGCTTTGTATTCACCCCTTGAAGCTGCAACTTCCTCATGCGTGAAAGAACACATCCTCTTTCTACATGCAATGAGCAGGTGTGATAAGACGTCGGCTCTCTTTAAACAAGGAAATAGGGAAATTTTTAAAAACCCTTGTAAGTCCTAGTCTTGGAAAAGTTATAGACGTCTTCAAAGACTCTAAAGCGTCCCAAGACTCTGTAGCGGCAGCAGGAGAACGCTTCTTAATACATTTGTATGCGTCCAGTGGAAAAAGTCCGTCTTCACTTAACCATCTGCGATACATATGTTATACCAAGGTAGCCTTTAGAATCAACTCCAACATTGCTGCGTTACCACCGTGTGCACTCCCTCAGGGTGTACCCTGTACCATCAAGTGCAACAATGGTTGGGAGTAAGTAAAGCTCCTGAAGAATGGGGATGGAAGCAAACTCAAACAGGTCTAGAACCTATATTAAATCTCTCTGCCCCCGCTCCCCCCGAATTGCTGAAGCTCGTTTCCTGCAAATGTACAAGAAACTGTGGCTACAGGAAAGCAGGACTCTCCTGCTCCGCTCTATGCTTGCATTGCGATATCATGCCATCAATGGAGGACCCTGATCCAAGTCCCTCACAAAGATGTACTGTAAAGGTCAAAAAATTTAGCCTTTAAACCATTATTAATATCATTCACACTGCCAAGAAGTTTATGTCGAGGTAAAACTTCAAAAAATTCAAATTTTGCCTTTTCTGACTTTTTGCCTGGGCTTTGAGGACGCTCTCAAAGCTCAAAGGTTGGTTGCACAAAAAAATATTGGGAACATAATATGTAGGAAATTGAGTTATGTTGAACTTAGTATTCACCCAACGTTGCTTTGAAATGCACAGTTTCGGAGATATTGTTAAAAACTGAAAAAAGCTCCATTCAGGCCGTTTTTGCCTGTTAAAAAAATGACGGCAATTTTTTTGTTGGCTAACGTCAAATTCATACTTTGCAGCTATAAATACACTATATTACCAAAAATCACAAGTACAGCAAAACTTTTTGTTTTAAAACCAGGGTTCTAGATAGACACAGGTGACTGTGATCACTCCAAAAGGCTGCAAAGGTCCTTCTAAAAGGCTGAAAAAGTCTGAAACTTTAGCCTGTAAGCCATCAATGACGTCTTTAACTGCCAAAAATATTGTCAGGAGCGTTATTTTGAAGTAAAATTTTAAAAAATCGCAAATGTGGCCACTTTTGATTTTTTGCCTGCATTTTGCGGGCGCCCTCAAAGCTCAAAAGTTGGTCGCACAATTTTTTTTTTAGAATATAAAATGTAGGAAATTTAGTTGTGAACAACTTTGTATGGAGTTAGTGTTGGCGTTTATTAAATCACTTGGAAGATATTTCAGAAAAACTAAGAATAGTCCAATTTTTTGCCTGTTTTTTGCCTGTAAAAAAATTTGCCGGTGAAATTTTTGTTGGCAAACCTCAGATTCGTGTTCAGCAGCTCAAAATACACTATAGTACAAAAAATCAAAACTACACCAAAACTTGCATTTTTAAAAGCCAGGATTACTAGACTAATGGTGCGTTCGACAAGACTACTATGTACCGGCTTATTTTAACTTTTTCTCGCAAAAGAAATGTATGAAGAATCCTCTTGATAATTTTAGCGGTACATTGTTATGATTTTCTAATTTATTGCTTATGTGAACACTCAAATTTGAACCCTCGTGATGTTGGCAGTTCTCGACAGTTAGGCTGGGTGAGGTTATAGTGAGTAGTTGGTTTGTGGCTTTCTAGTGAATGGAGGGTAAAACCCCCGTCGTTATATGATCATGCAGGTGAAAGCGACTGTTGGGTGCATGTCTTCTGGCACTCCCTGTATATCCCCTCCTATGCGTCTCTTACGTAACTGATTGAACTTACCAAAATCACCTATTATCTGAACTGGTTGCACCTATGACCCCAGTCTTGTCTGGTTTTAATAACAGTCAACATCGTCACCGAATAATCCGTAAAAGTTCATACCTTTCTTGTCGCGCGTTCAATACCTTACTTCTCGCGTTAATAATTATATTATCTTTTGATGAGTGTACTGCCATACGAGATCGACGCCTGAGGACTACTCATTGCCAAACAGAGAATCTTTCATCGTTATCATCGCGGACTTCATAATCAGTTATTCATCACCAGCCTTTATATGCACTGACCACACTGACCAGCTAAGAGACGCCTCCGCGGCCTACCACCTCGCCTTAACAGCGACATTAAATCCAACTCAAGAAATGTATGTACCTATTTAAGAAAAGAGACTACAGAATTATTAAGGAGTTCTTTTTCAAGTCTAATATCATTGCCGGATTACCCATATGGCGGATTTGGCAGATGCCAAGGGCCCCGCGCTTGAGCAGCTTACACTAGATATTATGAGATTTTTAAAAAGCTTTCAATAGGTATTATGAGTTTTTTAAAAGCTTAACTAGGTATTTTTGGATAATGAGTAAGAAGAAGAAATAAAAGGGGAAAAAACACACACACAGCAAAGTACATAAATTGAAAGAAAAGCGTGGGGCCCCCTATTACTATGTGATTGATCATTGTTGATTCGCAATGCTCAACCACATGGACACTAGCGGATTACCTACTCATATGGTGGATTTGGTAGATGCCAACCGCGTTTCGGGTAGCTTACACAAATTGTAAGTGTTTTTGAGTGATTTCCACGATGAGAAAAAATATGTTTTTGCTGTTCCTTTTTTGCACGCAATGAATGTTTGAACCTCCCCATCAACTACTTCACTATAGCACTCCTTTTCCTCCCTAATTTTCCTCCCTCGCTATTCTTCTTCCTGATCATCCCTCCCTAGAAGTGCATTGCTGCGTTGTAATGCAGTCACGTTCATGGGAGAGAATCTGATGTTTATTTTAAGCTTTGAAATGCGGGCAGGAGCTTGCAGGGGAGAGGTTGATTTATGTTCGTCTTTTTTTGACATTTTTCAGAACTTTGGTTCAATGCATGGGCGTGCCATGAATTGGTCTTGGGCAGTCAGTGGAGTTGTTTGAAAGAAGAAAAGATATGAGAGATGGGTTTTTTTATATTTTTTTATAAATTGTTGTAGGTTTTTTTAAGGTAGTTGTGACCCAAAACCGCTTTCGCATTCAGTATAAACAGAAAACTATTATAGGTTTACAGTGAAATTATACATGGACAGAGTGCTAACAATGAACATGTCTTTAGAAAACGTTTTTTCCTTTCGATTTAGACATCATGTACACCGACCATTGTTCACCTAGCGATAGTTAGATTTTTTTTTTCTCTTCATTTTAGATAGTTTCACCGACATTGTTTTGTTGAGAATTCACTTGATCAGTGATGTCTTTCACTGAGGTTTTTTTTTAATATATAAAAAGTCATGGAATACGGCATGGCCAGTAACTACTGATACAATGTAAGATTGAACATTTTTTTATATAAATAATTGAGTCCTTCACCTCCTAATCCTACAATAATGGGAGATGGTGTCTTCTTTTGGTGTACATTTATGAATATCTTATAAATAAATTATTTTGCATGCATTCTTATTGTATCTTAATCCTATGATTGTATGTCTAGTCTTATGATTTAAATATTTCTATGTTGTTAGATTTTTTTTTTAATTTTTGGTCTCCTTTTTTTTTGGTTTTGTTTTTGTTTTTAGTTTAATGTTTATGCTCCACTAAACTAATAGGTTAAGTTTAATGCTCCATTAAACAGGATGATGAGGCAGCAAATGTCAGTGATTTTAACTTCACTTGATTTTTTTTCTTTAACTTCACTTGATTTTTTTTATATATATATAACTGTGATATGATTGTTTTTAAACCTTTCTTATGTGATATATTCATGTTATTTGTTTTCTGTTTGTAAATAGAGGTAAGCTCGTAAATATACACCCGTGCTGCGGGCATTTATTATTATGATTCATTTTTACTTTTAAAAAATGGTGCTGAAATTACGATTTTTTCATGTTCAGTCACAGTATTCAGATGGGTTCTAAAAAAAAAAAAACTCTTAAAGAATTACAAGAAGAAATAAAAGCAGTAAAAACTCACACCCTTTCTGTCCACAGCGAAATCCTCCTCTGAATTAATCCTGGCCTGTCTCCCTTTAGCCATTGATTAGACTTGAAGTTGAAACAGGTCGGGAAATAAACTCGATTGACTAGATAACTGGAGGAACATCAATAGGTTTCATGGAAAATGCAGGAGGGGCAAACCAGCAGGAGACAAGAGGACGACAGAGGGGCTAGGGGTGGATCTGGACGAAGCGGGTGGGAGGTTTCTGATTGAGGGCAGAAAGGATGCAGGGCATGGAGGAGCTGATTAAGGAGAAGAAGAGAGGCGAATGCTGGCCAGAGTCTCAGTGGTGAAGTTGAGAATGCATAAACTCGAGTACAACAGCACTGGGACTTTGAACCCAAGAGAAGTTCTTCATCAACATCCCAAAATAAGTACTTTAGCCTTTGCTGTTGAAACTCTGGGGCCCTGGTCACTGGAAACACAGCATTTCGTGAAGAAGATTGGCGATACTATCTCGTTTGAATGGCGATCAACGTTCCAAAATCTTCATAATCCAAAAATATGAATCGCCATTCAACGAGGAAATGCTGTGAGCATTATGGGCACTATTCCTGATGGCTTGCGTTTCGAAGAGCTTTTTTATATTTAAATACATTATAACTATCGTGAGCTAGTACCATAGCGTCTTGAATTAAGAAGTTTGGAAACCACCCCCCCCCTCCCCCCCGGCCTGCACTGTGGCGTCCTCAGCGCTAGTATCGCAAAGGAGTCTAATCTCCTCGTGAAATTTTGTGAGGGAAATTTCTTCCCCCTTTTCAAATGTAAACGATAAATTTTGTGAGGGAAATTTCTTCCCCCGTTTCAAATGTGAACGAGAAATTTTGTGAGGGAAATTTCTTCCCCCGTTTCAAATGTAAACGAGAAATTTTGTGAGGGAAAAACATAAACAGTTCATATCGAGACAGACCGCGAGAAATATTCTACTCCTTTGCGATGTGTCGCGTTATGTGGCGTTTCCATGCAACTGTGGTTCGTTTCCTCACTTCTTAATTATACACGCTATGCTAGTACTTATAGTTCTAGAATGCCCACTTATGCTAGTAGTATGAGATGAAACTATAGGATCTGCAGCACTAAGGAAATCAGGGTGGCCACTTACCTTATGCTTGGGTGTTGGGTAAAAGAGACTGCCATACCATAAGCAATTACCCCGGCCTTGATAGTGACTCGGAAGGGAAACGACTGAGAGCTAGCGGAAGGTTGGAATCCTAGGCCCATTTTCGGTCATCAGGTCGGCAGGTTTCTATCTATTGGCGACAAAGGTTAGCGGGTGGTGGCCTAAAGAAGGTTCATCAGAAAGAAATCAGACGAGGTGAGGTCTGCGCGTGGGTTAACAGTGAGTCTTGCTGAAAGACAGGATCACTCATCTACCTTCAAATTATCTCTTTTTTTTTCTTCTCTTTTTTGTAAGGTGCTTTAACAACAGCTGGTCTTTTGCACCGTTTCCGTTTCAAACTAATTTGCTTCCGTTTCAAAAATGGGTGGCCATTCAAATTCGAACCCACGTGATGCTTTTCCCATTCTCCCGTCCCGAAAAGCCTCACATTTCCCATCTCCACTTATACTGGGTGAGGTTAATTTGAGTTGCTGGTTTTTTAAGTTTCTAGCGATTGGACGGTAAAACCCCTTTATAATAGAATAGAATAATGTTTATTCGTAATATGTATTACTAGCCGTTTGCCCGTGCTTTGCAACGGGACTCAATTTCAAATTTACTAAGGCATGGCCGTACTGCTGGACAGCAATGCCTTTTTGAACTTTTTATAATTTTTCTGGACAAAGCGATAATGGTTTTGGGGGGTCAATTCTGAGACATTTTTCGCTATCTCTTACCGTTTTGGCTAAACAACTCCGGACAGACAAACAAACAAACAAACATATACAGGGTGATTCAGAAAAGTACCGTCAAACGTTAACCATATATTCTATGGGCTAGTTAAGGAGGGGTCAACTCTATAAAAGAAAGTGCGCAAATGCCTCCTAACGGAGGTACACGCCCCTTAAGGTGTTTTTAAACAATCGAAATTTTCATTTTACGGCTTACCTATTTGGGATATCGCGATATGGTAAAAAAATCACTGTCAATACTAGATGAAACCTTTCTTTTGGCATACAATTTAACAGCATTTCAATTTCAGGGGCGGTCTGAGGAGGGTCAGATGGAAGAAAAAACGTTCTAACTTTTTAGTCGTTGCTTGTAATTGAATTTGGTTTTCACCATTTTAAAACCTATGTCATTGGCTACAAAAATGTTCTGAGTAATTTTTCCCTCAAATTAACAAAAAATCTTGAAAATTGAAATTGAAGATTTTAAAACAGCATTAAGTTTTGAAACCTATGCAACTAGCATACAATTTTAGAACAAGAATTTTCAGCCAATTCATTATTTAACTTTTTACTTTGTTTATTTACATTATTAATTTAAGCCAATTCATTATGTTAAATCTTTAGTTTACCAAACACTTGTACCTGATCAAGAAGCCCTACGTAATCGAATCATCGAGGCCTTTGATACCATTAGAAATACACCTGGAATATTTGAACGTGTTCGTCAATCTTTTCGAAGGCGTATGGAGGTCTGCATTGAAGCCAGAGGAGCCCATGTGGAACATTTGCTGTAAATCTTATTTCGGCTTAAGCCCTTCAATTTCGATTTTCAAGCGTTTGTGTTGGTTTGAGAAAAAATTATTCAGAACATTTTTGTAAACAATAACAGACGTTTTAATAGGGTTAAAACCAAATTCAATTACAAGCAACGACTAAAAAGTTAGAACCTTTTTTCTACCATCTGACCCTCCTGAGACGGCCCCTGACATTGGAATGATGTTAAATTTTGTGCCAAAAAAAAAGGTGCTATCTAGTATTGAGAGTGATTTTTTACCACATTGCGATATCCCAAATAGGTAAGCCGTAAAATGAAAATTTCGATTGTTTAAAAACACCTTAAGGGGCGTGTACCTCCGTTAGGAGACATTTGCGCACTTTCTTTTATAGAGTTGACCCCTCCTTAACTAACCCATAGAATATGTGGTTAACGTTTGACGGTACTTTTCTGAATGACCCTGTATAGAGATGTTACGATTACCAGAAAAACAATGTATCGAATGAGATAAACCCCTTTTTAAAATGTAAAAACGACATCGAACCCAAATTTAACAAAGCTCGCAGAATAAACTATTGAGTCTGATGTGCAAGTCCGCCTCTGAGTTTGATTTGCAAGTCCGCCACTGAGTCTGATTTGCAAGTCCGCCACTGAGTACGATGCCAAACATTTCGCAAGTCTAATGAAATCAAAAGGATTGGGAGGAGGAGGGAAGGAGTACGATGAGTAGTGGTGTATAATATAGGTCAGTTCTCTCCTCCTTCCTCAAGTCTTTCCCATCCATCTACCTTCCCTCCTCTATATACCTCTTCCTTGATTTTCTCTCATCCTTCATTCTCACCTCTCCTTGCTCTACTCCACTATGTCCATTTCGCAGTACTTCTCTCCAAACTCGGATAGATATTCCTCTATTCTTCTAACTCATGCACACATTCTCTGGTATTCATCTTGCATTTTCTCTCACACACATACTGTAATCTTCCTATCTCGTATTTCTCCTTGGGGTTTCTCAAGCCATCGTTTTCTTCTCCTTATCTGTATATCTGTAAAGATCTCGGTTACTCCAGTATTGTATCTCTCTCTCCAATCTCACTCATCTACATATTCTCTGGTATTCCTCTGGCGTTCTCTCTCACACACATATTATCCTATCTTCGGGCAGAACTAAAGGGAAAGAGGATAGCCACTTACTATATGCTCAGCTGGCCCAATTCAGAGCGGGGATTAATGTTAAGGTCTCGTCTCGGTAGTGGCTTGAAAGATAATGTATGGCCGAGTGCAAGAGGAAAGAAGGTTTCTTTGCTCGCACATAGGAATATGTGCTTCAGATCAAGCCAACTTTTCAACTTAAGTTAGCTGGATACCATCACTCTTCCAAGCTGTAGCCAAGTTGGTACAACAATGACAGGTTTTGTTTTGTTTTTGCGACAAACAGTACCGGGTGTCCTTGTAAGTTTAGGTTTAGTTGATTCAAATGTTTGGTTACATTTCCCAGGTATCAAGTCAGCCAATGAGGATCAGAAACTTTGGTACTTTTCCTTCGTATAATACAATAATTTCATTTCTTCGTACAAGTGAAACACTGTCAGTCTCCGTGGCGTAACGGTTGTGACTACTGCCGGTAGTTTAGAGATCCTGAGTTGCAGCACACTTTTCGCACAGAAATAGACTGTTCCCTCCGAACACGTGAGGCTGGCATTGCCAGTGAGGGTGTGTGACGTTTATGTGGGTAACTGGTACGATTCCCAGCGAATGGAGGGGACAGCTCCATTCGCTCTGTCCCCTCCATTCGCTCCTAATCAGGACATTAAATGTAATAGAATCGTTGGCGTTAGAAAGGGCATTCAGCCATAAAAATGTGCTACAACCAACCAACCTCAAACTTGAGGTTGAGCAATGCTGACCCCAAGTAGGTTTGGGAAAAGAAAAAGTGAAACCAGAAGAAGTGGGACACTTTGTCCCTCGACAGCCAATGGACTTTGCCAAAGTAGTTCACATCAAAAGTTTCTTTTTCTTTATTTCATGTCAAATTACGAACAAGCAGTTTGGAATTTTTAAACTAATTACAAGTATTTTAGGGCTCGAATTTCTTGGAGGCTTAATTGACTGAGACACTTAACAAAATTCACAATGGCTAATGGTGCATTGTACAACGACTTCTTATAATTTACTAAGAGTCATGGGGTGATGAGAAAAATGCAAAAAATCGAGGACTGTCCAAACTGTAACGCGTGGACCGCGTCAATGACCTCCCCCTCCCCAGAGCATGCGTGTCTAATGGTACTAAACTCTGTACAGTCTTGCTGAAGAATCTCCAGGTATAGTATGGTATAGTAGTGCTTTATTTAGACTGTTGATTTTTTATGAGAAATGATGAAAAATAAACTGTTTTAAAAGGGATTAACACTAACACAGAGAAGATAGAGCACTTGTGTAACAGTTAGTATTAGGATAATTATGAGAAAACTGTATTTTAATTTGATAAATTACTTTTTTACGGAGCGATGTTACTTTCGACTGCACTTAAGAATGGCGGCGCGTGGTCACTAGTATTAATTGTTCCAAGAGCGTGTCTAATGGTACTGCAGGAGGTAAGGTTTCATTATAATTCCAATTGATCTCTAAGAGCTGATGGCAATGTCGACTTTTAAGAGACGTCAAGCATAAAAGTTTTGCATGAAAGTCTTTGTACAGCCCCTGCCTAATATTTGTAGAAAGTCTGAACTCAATGTGAATAATTATGATGGTAATTATTATTAATCACAACATTAAATAGTTAAGAAGTGATAGGAGAGAGAGAGAGAGTGGGTCAATAGCCTTTGAGATAAGAACATATACACGTGGCCTTCAACTATGAACGAGAGAGAGAGAGAAATAAACCTTAGGAGTTAGAGAGAGAAAAAAAAACCTCCCCTCCAGCCTTGTTATCTATGTACGGGAGGTGAAGAGAGAGAGAAATACCCCCTTTCTGTCTACTATGTATTTATGAGGGTAAGAGAGAGAGAGAGAGAAACCCCCCCCTTCCCGTCTATGACGCAGGATGAAAGAAGAAAAAAACAACCCCCATTCGCCCTCCTCTGTTTCTATCTACGAGAGAGAGAAAGACAGAAACACTCTGGGAGATATAATATATATCTCCATATATGCATAGAGAAATTACACCCTCTCCTTTCCACTCGTTATCTAACTGAGGGGGTTGAAGAGAGGGAGAGAGAGACAGGAGACTTCACTCTGTCTCACTCTACAAGCTGATGAGAAACGAGGGCTGTGTGCTCATTCTGAGAGAGATGAAGAGAAAGAGAGGAGTTGCTGAGAGAGACGGGAAGAGGTGGAGGGGATTCTAGATAAGGGAAAAGAGAGAGAAAGAGAGAGTTTCTGACAAGATGAAGAGGGGTGGGGGGTTGGAAGATGAGAGAGATAGAAGCACAGAACGTTTCTGACGATAGAAAGAGACAGAGGATGAACATTGAACAAGGATTTTCAAAGACAGCAGGAGAGGGATAGAGGGTTCCTGAAAGAGAAAGAGAGAGAGAGAGAAATGTGGATGGGGCTACCGAAGAGAAAGAGAGAGAGAGGGATAGAAGAATTGTGAAGAGAGAGGCGTAAGGGGTATCTGAAACATAATGGGGAGAGGTCGGGGGGGGGGGGGGGGGGGGGGTATCCAAGTCTAGAGTGATAAAGGGGAAGAGAGAGGGGGAGGGGGGGATAGGGGTATCGAAGGATCGACAAAGGATGAAGAGGGGGGGGGGGAGGGGGTGGCGAGTCTGCGCTCCTGAAGGCTTCTTCTCCGCTCAGGATTGCGCACTGCAGCAAGCCTCACCCCCCCCCCCCTCGACTGCATGCCCCTATCCATTCTGTTATCGGAAAGTAGTTCTCAAAGTGGCAACCTTTTCCATCGGGGTCAGTAGATGTTGATAAGACAAATTTCGTGGAAATGAAGATCCCGACCAATAACACAGATCTGTATAAAAAAATGTACTGACATACTTGAAATTTAATGCATTCAATCCTAAAATGAGTTCTGTTTTCATCGTTCGTTTCAAGGTATGTGATTCTGAATCATTTTTCTCATTCTATGTAGAATTAATTTTTTGTAGGTCGCGAATCTTTAATTGTTTTACAGGAATTCATCAACAAAGTTCAATGTAAAACAGCCTTATCTTGATAGATCTCGCTGTTATCAAACTCTTCATTGTTGTTGTTGTTGTAGCAACAAAAGCTATGCCGAGGGGGTGTGATGGTCTCTAACCAGGTTAATAAATAATAATAGCGCAGATGGAGTATGGTTCCTTTGCCATTAATTTAAGCAGTTCCAGAGCATTGTCTTGCTATTTCCAGCTCGTCCTGGCCCACTCTTAATTCGTCCGAAATCTGGACCTACAAAAAATATTCAGTTTTTTCTCCGACAGGTCTGGAAGTTTGGCACCAAGTAGTTGAAACACCCTCTGTCTTATGAAAGTGATTTCACAAACTGTTTCAAAAGATAAAATTTACACGAAGAAGAAGAAAGAGAATTTTTGTGGTAGGAAGTTTTTGAGCAGAAAATTGAGTTTTCACCAAGAAGAACAATTAGACTATGCTTTTGAGCTAAAAAAAAAGGCAGAACAAGTTTTTAAGCAGTATTGCACAACTGTTAGCGTCCTTGGCTGCCACTTCCTTTTGGACCAGTGGCTTTTTTCTGTCTACTGTCCCAGGGACATTAGAAATAGTTTTTTCAGGAAGAAGTCAACATTACCTTCAAAGAAGCATCTCCCCTCTCAGTTTTCCAGTTTGAGTATATTCTTGCGGAAAGTGACGACGAACCATTATCACCTTGAATTAATCAAGCCCTGAGAATGTTTGACTGACTTAAAAATGAGCAAATGTCCTCCCGTAAACAGCTATTTTGCTATATTTCGTTAATTCAGTTGCACATTTTTTTTTTTTTTTTTAAGTGGGGTTTAACGTCGCTTTCAACTGCCATGGTCATATCACGACGGGGGTTTTACCCTCCATTCGCAGG
Source organism: Bactericera cockerelli (assembly GCA_024516035.1). NCBI lineage: Eukaryota > Metazoa > Arthropoda > Insecta > Hemiptera > Triozidae > Bactericera > Bactericera cockerelli. Next base: position 6,735,320 of record CM044955.1, read on the forward strand.
AAACTCACAAACCTGCTACTCACATTGACCTCACCCAGCCTGAGTGGGGCCGGGAAAAGCCAGCGTCACGAGAATTAGAATTTGAATGGTCACCCATCCAAGTCTTAACCTCGCTGGATGTCGCTTAACTTCGGTGTTCTGGAGGGAACCGGTGTATTCAACATGCCATCGACGCTGGCTGCACATTTTTAAAAAGATATATTTCTAGTAAAGTACAACTTCTCACTTTTCTGTTTATACTGATATACTGACATTAAAAAAAATAATATATACAATTATACATATCTTTATCAAAGTGAGAATGAATAAGTTTAAGAACCACCGCGCCTGTTTCGCGTGATAACATCCCGACGTCCCTTCTCTCTCTCTCTTTCTCTATTTATCTTTCTCTCTCGCATTCGGGACTTTTCGCCGTCGTTTCGACTTTTCTCCCGAACGAACTCAGGACTTCGCGATCCCGACGCCAGTTGTCGACCGCGTGCGACTTTCGACCGATCTTTGCGTCGCCATCGAAAATCAGTGTTGCCTTTCTTCTGTGAAAAAAGATTAATCTAAAATTCATCAAGATAAAAAGGAAACTCAAATTTTGCCTTGATAATGTGCTATTTTCAGTATGTGAATATTAAGAAAAAAATCGGAAAATTCCTCGCAAAGGCGTAACAGTGAAAACTCTTTTGGATGTAAAAATATTTTGAAAATTTTTCGTCGTTGTTGTGTGTGTGTTTTTTTTCTCGTTCAAGTTATTTTTATTGATCTGTTTATGTGAGTGTGTAAATAGAGCAGAAGTGAAAAGTATTTCATGTTTTTTTTTGTTGATTTTCGATGTAAATATTTCTTTCTTTATTTTTCTTCTATTATTACTTATCTTTAGCAACCATTTGATTTTGTCCATTTTTTTTCAATTACTATGTCGGAGAATAAGGAGCTGTAGGATTTCGAATTTTCAAAAAGTATTAGCCATTTCCTGACTGATAAAGTCCATCGAATTCATTTGAAATCGTTAAAGGTTATTGTTTCTTCTGCGTTTTTTTCTTGGAATACAAATAGTTCTAAGAATGAGCTCTTTCAGAAATAAATACAATATTCCTAGCAGACCCGACCCTCCTGTGTTGAGCATACGGAGGGGGATCAGGGATTGATAGGACGGTCTGTTTATTTTTGTTTACATCTACACGTGTTCTCTCTTATTGTGTTAACATCCCGGTACTGATAGAGCAGACAAGCTGGCTACCAGTCAGTCACCAATCACTGGGTAGCCACTAGTTAACTACTCATGTTACAGTTTTTTTTAATTTTCACTGTAACGACATTAATCTATTGTCATTCGTGCCATAATGTTTCAGTTAGATTTGTTATCCTAGAGAAAGTTGACTCCATTGTAGATAGAGTTGGGTAAACATTACCCCTCCCTGCATATAAAAAGATTAAAAGTCAACTGTCAACTTTCACTGAAATCATCTTTAACTGTAACAAATAATTATATCGAACTGGTGGCTGCCCGGTGCTTGGCAATTGTTTGTTTGTTTGAACCACAACAAATTGAATTCAGAAGTTCTATCTAGTTTTAGAATGACTGTTTCATAACTTATACATCTATGACCACTGACCAGTAGCAGTAAATAAAATGAAAATCTCTTCCACATTAGGAGATGGGGCTTACATTTTTTTAATTTGCTAAGGATATCTTCTAAATTAGTATTTCTATGTTATATATTTAGCCATCATCCTCCAAAAAGTCTTTCATTTGTAGAAATTAATAAACTTCCCTTTTATATGTTTTCAAAAAATTATTCTTTATTCTTCATATGATTTTTCTCATTCCGTGCAGTAAATATACAATTTTCCATTAACCCTCAGAATAATGTATTTATAATAATTCCTTTTTCCATCTGTGTATTAAAATACAATTTTCGATTAACCCTCAGATAATACCTCCATAATGTATTTATAATATTAACTCAAAAATTCCTTTTCTTTGTAATTAAAATACAAAGTTGTTCCGAGAAATCTTCCCCATGGAGGTGGCAGTGCCATGGGTGAGCAAAGGGGCTTCCTCACTTGTCCTCACCGGACTCCTCATGAGTATGCTGGTCTGCTCAATACACTCCGCGTGGCAGGACAATATTCGGCCGAAGATCACCGTCAAACTAGGTGAGTTTTTTGTAGGAGCTTGTGAACATCATTTTTTATAATTTTTAATAATTATTTTTAAATCAAGTTGCTTTTATTATAGGTTAAATTTATCAGATTGCCAGTCAAAACAACTAAACATATTTATTTCAAATGAACAACAAATTACAAATAAAATATTTCCTTCAGAGAACCGGTGGAAGGCAGAGATCCCAAACTGAAGCACCAGAGCAATTCTTTCAAAGGGGATATGGCTGACTTCTTTCAGAATTTAAAGTTATACGTCAGTTCAGAATCCAAAGTCTTACGTCACAGGCCGCTAAAATTGAATAATTTGTACGACTTTGAGACAGTCGTCAGTTCATTACTTATACAGAGCAAACTTGATTTCTCAGAAGAAGAAGACGTTTGAATTTCCAAGAATGGGACGTTTGAATTTCTCTGAACAAGGCACTAAAGAACGCAATGTTTTCCCTTCAAGTAACAGTTCATTTGTAGCTCTTGAACCATTACTAATGAAAGTTCTGTTCGCTAGAGTTCATCCCAAGCTGTCCTACCTAAGAAAACATCTGTTTTGAGACTGGATAATTATTGTTCTAGCTATCAATAGTTATTAATATTATATATTTCAACATAAACTATAGAACAGATACTTCATCTAAAGAATTTATGAGAGGGAATGAGCCCGCCATGCTGGCTGCATTCCCCCTCTAAATGGCCAGGCTCAAACGTTAGGTAGGTGAGGTAGCATGCAGCTCTGCCATCTCTAGTCCGCTCAACCAGTTAGCTTCCCAATTCTTGAGTAAATCTATTGGTTTCCTTTGCAAATGTCCCCATGGTCTCAAATGCCAATCCTACCTATTCATTATGGGTAGAACGAAATGCTTTCTTCTGTCCTGTTTCTGTGTGTTTGCAGTAGAATTGGATAGAAAATTAAAAGAAAACTCTTGAAACTAGTACTAAAGAGAATTTTCATCAACGTTGTTTTTAGTTCGCAGTGGCACATCTTAATGTGGAAGAGATATAATTGTATAAATAAGTATTTAACATCTTTCATATTATCAGGTGTTACCCATAGTCTTTTAGTTGTTTTATCCTTAATTCCGAAGAGATATAATTGTGTACATAAGTATTTAGCATATTTCTGCTGATATGGAAGTACAAATACTATCAACATCCTCACTTCTTGATGTCAACCTTTGACGATAAAGATGTTCCTCTGTCAGTGTCTTATCTCTTTCCGTTTGCAGCTTGCAGGAAATCCCTATCTGAGTGACCTTGAGTCTGGTCTTGGAGGTACAGACCTCTCAGTCCTTATCTTTGACAAACCAAGCCTTCCTCGTAATATTAGTATCATTATGGATAAATATTCTAGAGTACTAATATAGCAACAAATACGAGTTCAGTACTTCAGTCAAACAATCAGTCCAGATTTTTTTCTCTGAACCCAAGGGATAGAGCAAAATATCCATTATTAAGAGGTTTCTAATATTATCAGTTCTCCATTACACATAAACAGGTGACGCAGAGATTTGAGATTTTTAAAGAGTTTTATATCATATCCAGGTTCCACTGTATTAATGCTTTGTGTAAGTTAAAGGGAAAGCTGGACCATGTGGTCATGCAGTTATATGTACAGCCAACTAATAAAGTTAAAAAAAAATGAAGAATGTGGAAATTAGGAGAGGCTTGCAAGTGCCTCACTTTAAGGAAGCATTACTTACATACTCGTACTTTACGTCTCTATCTCTTTTCTCTGTCAAAATTTGTTCATCCAACAGGTAAAAAAATGTACATCCAATTTAGTCTTAGGGTACTAACAGATTGGACAAGCGTGATGAGGTGTTAAGTTGGTGGAAGAATCAAGTGACTGATGAAGACGCCATTACTACTAGATGTCACTAATAGTTTTGGCTTGTCTTAAATTTGATTTAGGTTTTCATGATTAGTGTTGAATTGCTTGTCAAAAATGCGCAACTTACCGTTTTGTTTTCATTGTTAAAGAATTGTTAAAATGTCTGTTTATGTCCTACCTTACAGAGATGCCTTACCTTTTTCTGTACTTAAAACATGGAAAAATTAGTAAGTTCTTACACATTTGAACCTTTTTTTGTGACTTTCATCACTGAATATATTTCCAAACTTACTTGTGGTCGGCTTTGCTACGTCACAGGTCACTGTCCAACTCAAGTAAGTCAAGTGTCACTTCTCGTGTGATGCAAGCAAGGTGGCTTGTTTGATTCATCAATAGGTGTCCTAATATTTCAATTGACATTTCCTCTTGTCCCCGCATACTATTTCGTTCAATCTCCCAGCTTGGAACAAGAAGTTTCATATATGCAGTTGCATGTTCTAATTCCAACTCTGGGAATTATCTGCTGTCTAAAGAGACGTTAATTTTTTTTGTTTAAGTTATCATAAATACCTAAATAAATAAACCTTTATTTGGAACAATAATAATACATACATCAAAAAAAAAAAAAAAAAAAAAAAAATACCTACTTCCGATTTCTAATATTAGAAATTTCTCAGAAGTAATAAACATCAGAACGACTGATTCCAATTCAGCTTATTCGCTGAGGACTCATTATTCCTAGTTGGTTAGCATAATAATAAGGCTACATCCTACTTACATAGTCTATCCTGGATGTAAGAGAAACCTGAATGATGAATAGATATTTGAGAATGATTTCAAGTTCAAATTTACCTCGCTAAAAGGGAAGTTAACCTCTTGATAAAAATTTATAATATTTGTGTGAATCACTTTCGTGATATCACTACTACTTAAACGTGCTTTACTAAATGTACGCTGAAATCAACTTAAACCACCAACCTCCAGGTTACAAGTTCGCCGCCTTATCGATCAAGCTACTGAGGTCGGTAAGAGACGTTAATAGTTAATGCAAATGCATTGGTGGTTGAATTTGTAGAGGAACTAGTATTGTATTGTCTTACATAGTGTAGAGAACAGATTATTCTATGCACCGATACTTATGTACATACGAGTATCTATAGTAAATAAAGTATATGTACGTATGTATATTATAGTAAATTACACTCTTGAGCGAGCACACTTCTGGGTCCTGTAATTCAATTACAATTATGGTTTGATGAATATTACCTTGAAATAAACCCGGACTACTTTCCAACTCATCCGCGCTCGTCAGGACCGGGTTTATTGACTTTATAGTCAAAACAGACAAGTGACAAGTTGTTGTGGATACAGTCGAAACTGGATGGATATAAGAGAAAAATTCCAGGTCCAATTTATCTTTATAAGGGAAAATAATCTCTTTATAAGAGAAACCTGGATATAAGAGAAACCTCGATGTAAGAGAACTCCGTGGTGTAACAAGCCAGCCTCCGTGGTGTAACGGTTGTGACCACTGCTCCGGGCCTACCGAGGCTGGGTGAGGTTAATGTGGGTAGCTGGTACGATTTCCAGCGAATGGAGGGTAAAACCCCCGTCCTAATCCAGGACGTTCAATCAAAGTAGAATCGTTGGCGTTAGGAAAGGCATCCAGACGTAAAAATGTGCCAAAACCAACCAACCTCAACTATGAGGTTGAACAACGTCGACCTCCTTAAGCGGGGTAAGACAGAGTAAAAGAAGAAGAGAACATTTTCCAGGTACAATTTATCTTCATAAGGGAAATTAACCTCTTTATAAGAGGAACCTGGATATTTATGAGAGAAAAAAATTGCGGCCCCTTGAGTTCTCTTAAAGCCAGGTTTCGACTGATTTTTTATTTATTCGGCCATTTTGCTCGATTGTTGAAAATGGACTGTTATCGTAGGAAATAGAATCAAAGATATCTCCAAGACTAAACTTGCACCAAGAGGATAGAATGTTATCTTTTTCAAGGCAAGATTTACACCTGCATGAATACTTGAGAATTGTGGAAATCGTCTTCAGGTAAAAGAACTATTACTTCAAGACTTGACCCAGGAGAAAAGATAAATTAAACGTTTGGTGACGATTCTGAAGGCAGTTTGCTGTTAATAGAAGCTTTTATCATTAGCTTAGGAAAAGAACCTTTGTAAAAATCCAATATTGTTAATAAATTATTAATTGTTAATAAATTGTTAATAAAAAAATACCTAAATAAAATGTTTAAAAAAAAAAAAAAAAAAATACCCGGCAGAATTTTACTGTTTTAAAATAGAAAGAATGAATTCCTGGAATATTGACGACAGTATTGGTTAATTGGTGCTATGGTACAGTAATTATTATTTTAATTACTTACATAGTTATGTACATAAAGTATAGTTATGTACTCTGATTGACGGAGGTTGTATAGAGAGGTAAGTACAAGTATATTGTTACACAATGTATTACACATGAAGTGTATTATTATCTTTGTAACTAAACACAAGTAGGGAGAGACGGGGTAGGTTTGGACACGAAATTTTGTCGATTATTTTGTAATGAACATATTTATTTTTCCTTCTTTTTTCTTTCAACCCTTAAATTTTTTACTTTAGAATATTAAATATAATCATCATCACCATAGGATTGCGTCATCGTGAACGATGGTAGCCAGACTGCAGTGGAGGAATGACTCAGCACTTCTACCACTGTTTTTAGAAGGATAATAATAATTTAAAGTAATGCCTGAACGAAATAAATAAACAACTTTTATAGTATTTTGAATTACAACGTTGCATCCCTGTCCAAAAGTGTCCCATTGTCCCATAGCCCGCGGCGCCTTTGGACACAACGTGGGACACCACCTATGGACAGCACCCGAGCATATGATCTTTGAAATTGACCCGGAGAAACTGGAGGATCTGTATTGCCAGATATATAGATATGATTTATACATAATATTGCCCGATACACTCACAATACAACAAACTATTAATAAAATTACAATAACATTAAAATTAAGGGTAAAAATCAATTCTCAAAAAATTACTTTAGCAATGAGAAAAGATGTAATAGATTGATAATGTTATAATGTATTACAGGGGATGACAAACATTAAAAGTGAGGATTTTTTTTAACTTAAAATGTTACGTACCTACTAAATTTTATAAATTAAATAAAAGATGGGGGTTTCTATTAGAAAAAAAGTTAGTCAAACTTTTGTTGACCCTAAATTTTTTTACAGACTTTGTCCATTGTCTAAATGATCATCACTAATTTTCAAGAAAATTGCCGTTTATTTAAAAATTCCAAGCCATATGCGAGATATTTGAGTGGATAATAAATTCCAGGACACCCCGTTTTTTGTTATAAACCTTTCGGTCCACATAAAACTACCTTTGTCCAGATTTGACCCGTGTCTACATCTACCCCGACTTCCCCTAACAAGTTGGTAAACATAGCATGCTTGAATCACATAGGTACATGGTACAATTGGTACATAGGTTTTCCCCATCAGGCTCGGTGACAGATAGAATGGATTTTCTTTTTTTTAATAAGATTTTAATGTCGCGTTCGGGTAGGATAGATAACAACTTTTTTGTTTTTTTTTTTTTCTCTATAAACATTCATTTATTTATTTAATTAACTCCCATTCAAAGACCATTAATATTCAAATTATGAAAGTTAGCTTTCTTTTAATAGTAAAAGTTTTTATGCCAGCGTCGCGCGTCGATGGCGCGTTGAATGCACTGCTTCTCGTAGGTTAAGCAACGTCCAGCGAGGTGAAGACTTCGTGATGCTGGCATTCCGGCCCAACCCAGACTGGGTGAGGTCAATATGCGAATGGAGGGTAAAACCCCCGTCGTGTATGACCATGCAGTTGAAAAACGACGTTAAAATCTATCGCGACGGTCACATCACGGCGGGGCTTGATTATTAATTTATTAATTTCCACTAAAAAAGAGTATTCATCATTTGTATCTTGCGTCCCTGTTTGGCACAATCAGCATCACTTAACCTGCTATCGTTCAGTACATGGTGAATCAGTGTTACAGGTATGTGTATCGGTAGAACAGCCTGTTAGAAGTAGAATAATAATATAATTATATACTAGTCTATATGTATACATAGACATTGTGGTAAAATGAAGTGGTAGAGGTAAGCCATACAAGTGGAGACCTGTATCAGTACCACTGCTATCAGTGAACGAGTCAACTCCTTCATGTCCTGTTCTTTGTTGCTTGTGTGACGGAATTTTTCTCGAGTGTTTGTTAAAAAGTAATGAAAAAAATGTAACAATTCTTGTTCTTCGATAGTTTAATGTAGGATTTAAATATAAGAAAAGTAATTCTATGATGGAGTTAATATCAATGAAACAAGGATGTTAAAAATAAATTATCGAAAGGGTAAATTAATGATAAATAATAATGAGACCATTAAATGTAAAAGTTGATAATAAATAAAGGAATAAGTAAATGGTAAGCTAAAATTCCAACAATAAAGTTAATGTAACAATTTAATATTAAATTGAAAAAAAATGGACTTAAAAACCAATATTGAAGTACATGTAACAAGTTAATGAGAAATCAAGAAATAAGTGAGAGGAGAAATAAGGTAATAAAGGTGATGCAAGAAAAAGTTAATAACGAATCAAGAAAAAAGTAATAATTAACTAACATATCAAAAACAAAATAAATAAGTATACTTAACAAGTTAATTTTCAAGTTATTAATTAATACATTATAACGGAACAACTAAATAAGAAAGAGATAAAATCAATAATAAAGCAACACTTTGAAAAATTGCAAAATGAATAAGTCTGTAATAAGTTAAAGAAAAAAGTTATCATATTATTTATGTTAATCACAGTTGTGATATCACAACTACTCAAACTAGCTTCTCTCAATATTTGCTGAACTTGGGACTCGAACCACCGACCTCCGATTACAAGCTCGCCGCCTTATCGATGAAGCTTCTGAGGTCGGTGTCTATAACAAGTGACTAAATTAAATGATTAAACTGTGTGAATTGTGTACTTAATTGGTGAAAAAATTGGAAAGTTTGGAAACCATCACCATGTTGTAAATTTTCAAACAAATCGGTTCTCCACAAATGAAAAAAAAACGAGCAAATCTGGATTAAAATGAATGCATTGGCCGGAATTCGAACCCACGCACCCCGGTCCCCTGACTTCCAGACTGAGCCTCAGACCACTCTAACTAGTTGCATTGTTTCTCTATTCATATTATTTTATTTATTGTTTCCCAATATTTGTTTTGCCTTATTTAAACTGTAAATATCTCCACGCGCTGTTTATAAAAAAAAGTAATCATAAAAAAATGCTATTTTTTTCAAAGTTTGCCAGTTTTTTGATTTTTTTTTTTTTTGTTAACAGACAACACGTGTAGCTAAGCACATACAAACATACACGTTTTTTCTCCGCTCGCTGTTTTGTTTGCATTAATGCTGAAGTCAACATCAAATTGTTTACCTATTAGTTGATTTTATCTTCTTTTATTTTTTCAACTTCTTTATTTTAGTTTGTCCCTGTAAGTGGTCTAGGTCTGGTAGTCCAGAGGCCGCGGGTTCGAAGCCCAGTCGGAACATGACAAGTTATCCCCCCCATCTCAGATTTTGACCACATAATATTACGTCTTGGGCTTACTGCTGGGAATATGGAACTCATTAGACCTACACCACTCTCACTCTCACAACGCCCAAATCTCCCTTTCAACTCTCACACGCACTCTGATTGGTTAATTTGAATGAAATAACCAATCAGAGTGCGTTGTGTGACGGTTGAAAGAGGTTTGGGTATTACGAGTCGAGTGAGAGTGGTTTCTGGAATGAGGGCCTAGTTAGGCAGTATGAGTAAGGAGATATTATTATTAGTCTTATTATTCAAATTTCCATTGCATGAAGCTTTCCTCCATTGTAGAGTTTGGTGGTCAAGTGAGTGAGGCGCCAGACTTGTGATTCAGGTAGTGTGCGGATCTGTGGGTTCTAGCATCTGGCAACACCGACTCTTATTTATTTATTTATTTAGAAACTCTTTATTAGTAGAACATATATACAGACAAATAATGGTAAAAATTAAATATAAAATTGACAGTATTAATAATATAAACAAGAAAAAAATAAATAAAATATTATACATATGTCCTAACTAAAGGGCGGGGTTATTGCCTATGGCAATCTCTTCCACCTAACTCTTTATCTGGCAACACCGACTCTTACTTTCCCCTGTCTTATCATGACAATTAGTAAGTACTATCATGCTGCTCTATTGACCCGGAGTCAATGCAAAGGCTCTGGCCTTGATTTGAAAGGTCTAGTTCTAGACCTGAGATGTCTAGGCTAGGTGAACTAGCAATAGCTTCTGGCTCAGCAGATTACTCTCGGAGGTCTGGTGAAGAAGCGGCTGTTCAGCTGAAACCAAATATATCTTGATAACATTGGTAGATAGTATTGCAAAGGCTCTAGTCTTTCCAAGGTAAACTAGCTGTTTTTTTCTATTCCTGAACTAAAAATAAGTATGTTGGTATGTATTACCAAGTTTGGGTAGTTTGACATCACTCTTGTGATCAATACAAATATGAAAACCTGATTGTTCCAAATTTTAGATTTGTTTATTATTATTTGTAGATTCGTTCTATTATCAAACCACTGGTGGTTGCTGTTTCTCAGGAAGAGGAAGGCATTGTGAACCAATGTACCGTGGTAGCGTGGTGCCGGCTCAGATCTTAGTTGAACCGAAACGATAGTGGCACTAGTATAGATCTAGTTATTGATTTTATTAATTTATCTATGAATGACTTCATTATATTCAAATATCGTATGATAATTACAGTAACTGTACATTCATAATTTTACAGATTGGGCAGTCTGTACCAGTAGATTTCCGATTCATATGTGTGCAAAGGTGTAGATACTTTTTCGGAATCAGTATCAGGTCATGCAAATCATCGATCTATATTTTTTTATCTACTACATATTAGAAGACATCCACTATGGGATTTCAGGTGGCGGCCAAGAATGTTCGCAGATATCCTTCAACGACACTTACGTAATCGTCTTTGGTTAAACCCTTTACAATTCTTCTTCCACTTTGCCTTTTCCAAACCTACTTGGGGTTGGCATTGTTCAACCTCATGCTTAAGTTTGGTTGGTTGTGGCACTTGTCGCACATTTTTTTTCACGACTGGATGCCCTTCCTAACACCAACGATTCTATTTGATTTAACGTCCTCATTAGGACGAGGGTTTTACCCCCTGTTTTGCTGGAAATTGTACCAGCTACCCACATTAACCTCACCCACCCTGATTAGGGCCGGAAATGTGCCTCAGAGGGAACAGAATTTTCTGTGTGAAAAGTTTGCTCCGATCCGGGATCGAACTCAAGTTCTCTGGACTACAGGCAGTAGTCACAGCTGTTTATTTATACTGTCGAGGCGATTCTACGGAGGACTAAAGAGTCCCTTTTTGCTAGTAGTTTAAAGAAAGTCTCATGTATTGGTTTAATCTCATTTATTGGTTAAACCCTTCTTCTTGTCCTGTAACTTCCTGCGAGCAGGACGAAAGAAGATGTACCACCTTGACACAGGTCACACATTGATGTGGTGCTCAGGGCTTAGAATCCTATCTTTGCAGTTTTTAATTTTTGGCACAGAATGGACTTCAGGCCTGTGGACAGGGAGAAAAAATCTCTTTAACAGTGTTGATCATACAGATCATCAATCTCTATTTCATCTACATTTATGTATTTAGATACAATAATCAGGCGCACCCATTGCTGACTATTACAATATATGCATGTCCTAACTAGCTTAATGTATAATTTTTACACTACTTGTTATTAAAGGATTACAGGGAGTCATCAATTGTGGAATTGCCGTGTAGATATTCATTCATGAACGAGGGTTATTCTCCTATTCTATTTCTATATCTTCTTTTTTCCCATTTCAAAAAAGAAGGAGAAATAGAATAGGATTCATTGTCATGGAGTTAAAACGATGAACGCACTACCTAATATCCAGACATCTTCTATTGTGATGATGCTGACAATTATAGTGTTGATGGGCTTACTATCAATGTTGTTGTTGTAGTTATTGTTGGAAAACCTCCATTGTGACGGAAACAGTTCATTGTTAGATTTTCCTTTCTTCCGGAGTCAATGTCTTCTCTGTATTATCGGCAGTAGTGTAGAGAGCATTGGTACCGTTAGGCATACGTAGCGGAACTATCCCGTCGACTAAACGTAATCTGGAGGTCGATGAATCGAGTTCCAAGCATGGTAAATTTTGGTAAGGCCAGTTTTTGTGATTGGTTTGAGGTATCATCCGAAAATAGAAGTTTCATAATAAAAAAAAGGAAAAAAAAAAAAAAAAAAAAAAAGATATATTGGACTCCATAAACGTAATCTGGAGGTCGATAAATCGAGTTCCAAGCATGGTGAATTTTGGTAATGCCAGTTTTTGTGATTGGTGTGAGGTATCATCCAAAAATAGAACAGTTTCATAATGAAAAAAAAAAAAAAAAAAATGATATATGGAGTCCAGAGTGGATCTTCTTGGCTTATCGATTGAAACTATAGCAACATCTAAACAAGAGAAAATGTACATTATATTCTGAGACAGAATTTTCGCCTGACGTTCGTCACTGTTTTAAACTCGTTTACCGGTATTGTTCAGGTTCTCGTTTTTTGTGTGTTTGATTTCTTGGTGTTGTTTGGTTTTAATGTATTTTTCATATTTCTTTTGTTTGTTTTCAGTTTAAAATGATTGCCATGATGTTCTTCACCGTTTCAGACTTGTTCTCCAGTTAATCGATATTGTTCCTTTCTCGTTTCAACTATCGGTCTTTACATTCTTTTAATTTGTTTTTAATCCATATTTTATTTTCTATACCTAGTGGTTCAACCTCTACTCAGTGCTGCCAACTATGCCTGATCATTGTGCTTACAGCACATTTCGGTTGACGCACTGGTCTCCTTTGTTCCTCATTTAATATTTGATCATGTGTGAACTTCTTTTGTGTGTATGTGTAAAAGAGAGAGAGAGAGAGAGAGAGAGAGAGAGAGTGAGTAAACTTATTTTGTGTATGATTATTTATTTGTGTGTCACGTGTCACTTACCTCTCAGCATTGGCATTGGAACTAATTGTGTTTTTGTGTCTAATTTCTCTCTCTGCCTCGTCGGCTGATTCATGAATTCGGTGTAGGTACGTTTGTTAGGTAGACAACCTCCTTGTTTTTAAATAGAACTCCGTGAAACCAACATCTGAGATGCTGAGATGATGAGTAAGAAATTAGTATTAATTCCAAGCGAGTCAGTACGTTCAAGTGTAGTGTTTATTCTCATCTGCATTCAGAAAACTACACATTTGTGAACAGTATTATTTTAATTGTGATAAAAATGCGAGTTTCTTAGTTTGTGTATTCTTAGTAAGATTGGTGAAAATATTTTTTTAGGACATTATTTTTTACTAAAGGATTTAACATTTACTTATGTAAACTAACTTTTTGATTTATATCTTTAAAAAGTAATGATTTAACAATATTTTTGTTAGGTAGTCTATAGCCAGCTAATATTACGAAAATATATAAAATTATTTCATTACCAATATTTATTTATATTTTATTATTTACTTGGTGCTCTCCTAAATTAAAGCTAAAGAATTGACTAAAATCAACTTGATTTTTTTTCCCAACTATCAAACAGTATATTGATGTATTTAGGTGGGTTCCTATTGTAGATAAGTATGCAATATGCATACTATGCATGTACCTATAATTTTGAAAATATAGAACCAGATTTTCAGTATTTCTCTATTTTTTCAAAAAAATATTTTTTTTATTGATTAATCTTTTTTTAACATCTAGAATCAAGATCATTTGAGATACCTACAAACCAGCTACCAACATGAACCTCACCCATCCTGGGTTGGGCTAGTCAGCATCTAACAAGAAATAATAAAATGTAACTTTTGTGTGTGCAATGTGCATTGTGCATACTGCATACATATCAGGCTGAATTTCTGAAAGTAGCTTCCTCAGATTTTTTTGCATAGATTCTTGAAATCCGTCTACTTGCTCTTGGTGATCCGAATGAGTTTTGATTTCTTGAGCACAGGAACCCGGTGGACACTGCTTGCAAGAGTTTTGGTTTGGTATGTATTCGTTGTTCTTATCATATTCCTTGTTGATAATGATTCTTTTTATCATGCCAATTATTTAATTTTCAAATTAACAAGTCCATGTGTTGTTGTTCTTGCTATTTCTGATTGTTGTTGAAGTGTTTCTTGTTGTTGGAGTTGTCATGATCTTTGTTGATATGAATCCTTTGTTATCATGCAAACTGTTAATCATATTAATGAGTCCAGGCCAGGTCCCCTGTATGTCTCCGGGTGCATTCAGTACTGGAGCTTTGTCTGCAACAACTTTGCTGCCAAGGTTACTATGAATACACAGTTCTATGGTTATATGTACGATGTAAATTCTATATTTATAGGTACAGTGTATGTATACCTATTTATACACAGTGAACAGTTGCACATAAAGTTCATGTATGTATGCATAGCGATTTATTTACAGTTGTATAATTACGTAATTATGACTTATTACTTTATGTATTCTCTTCAATTCGTCCTTGTACAGTAGCACTATAACTCGTTCAGTTTTTGTTCTGATTGTCATGGTCATTATTTCTCATTCAGTTTTCTTGAAGCTCTACGTTTAGAACTTGAAACACGAATTTAGAATTGTGTAGACCAAGAAAGTTGATATTGAGCTGTGCTTTTCACAACTCGGTGGGTGGAAAATTCTTCAAAAGTCTGTTTTCTATTAATGACTTTGAAATGTACTTGTAAGAGCTTACGAGAAATATCACTATAAATATTTGTTCTGCAACAGCTTACAGTAGATTGTACTGTCGAACGCTGTAATAATTGATTCGGATATAATAGAAAACTCTATCTCAGGTCCCTGCGTCACCTGTTTATGTGTAATAGAGAACTGGCTATATTAGAAACCTATTTATAATAGACTTTTTCTCTGTTCCTTGGATTCTATTCCATCCAGGTTAGACTCGATTATTACACCATGTAACGTAAACTGGAATCTTGAGAAAATAGTCAGAGATATACATTATCAGTTTATACATACACACATACGAGTATTGTTTGTCAGCTTTGACATCTTTGACGTAAGGAAATTGATAAAATAACTAACGACGAAGCCATTATCAATGATAGTAATGCCCTTAAACTGGCAATAGGGTGGATTAAGAAGACAGATCAAATATGCGATTTATTATTTGAATTCTTTTCTTGCTATTTAGTGCACTAGAGTTAAAGCCAGTTGAAAAATTCCACTTCTTCTAGTCACCCTGTAGGTACTCCAGATATTGTAAACAAGATATTGACTCGAAAAATAAAACAATATTTTATATCTAATCACGTATCTTCCAAGAATATATTCCATATAAATAAATTGACAACCTCTCACGTGATGAGTCACTTAGCTGTCTATACTGCTATGATTACACAAGATCCCTAACCAAGAGTCCTCTATACGATAGTTCTACCCAATTTGTTTACGGTAGCACCCCAGTTGCGGCCCGAGGCATGGCCTTATATTTATTTTTCCTATGCCTACTCTACACAATCTTTCGAGGTGCAACAGTTCAGGAATTCAAATAATGTAATTTAATAAGGCCTTGCCGCACATTGTTTCGGGTCTGAATTTGGAGCCACCGGTTCTTTACTGTCTACTATACCAGCGAAATGTAGTATTGGTGTCGAGTGGTTCAGGCGCTGGTCTGGTAGTCCAGGTAGCGAGGAAATCCGTTGGTTCGGATCCCATACAATGCATGAATTTTGCCTCATATATTGGAGCATTTGACAACAAACTAATGTCAACAACAACAAAAACTGCTGGATTAAAAGTATTCTTAGTCCTAAGAACATAGACCACAAGCGTCTACTGTAGCTGCTGTTTCATGGCTAATAAATAAAAAAGGCTGGGAAACACTAGTCTTTTATGTCTAAAAAAGTGCTGATCCCTTGAAACTGATGCAGGGGAATGTCTTGAAAGATCGGTTCGAACGATATTAATTATTATTAAAAAAAACAGGTACCAATAAATTAGTTTCTAAGGAGCTGATGAACTCTTCAGGTATTTTTGCCTTCATAGTTTCGAATTTTGGTTTAAAACCGGACATTTTAGGTCTCACTTTACCACAAGTAATTCTACCATCTAGGGTAGGGTTTGCTATAGTGTAGTGTCCGCTTCAAGAGGCTTCACATTTTCCGCTTGATAATGTCTCACATCCTGATCGTTTGCTCAGTGATAAGTTAAGTGTCTCAGTTAACTCAGTTTCCTTCGCTACAGCTCGTTCTACGTTTTAGTTATCAACTAGGTGTGGACTGTTGTAAAAAATCTGGAGCTAATTGTGTGATATGAAAATTGTAGATACGAAAACAAACGGTGCGATATAATTTTTAGTGATGAAAAATGAAGCAATAATTTTTTTCTGCTTAAACGTTTCTTTGAAATTAATATTTTAATAACCTCGTTAAAGCCATACATTGGAGAAAATAATTTCAAATTAACCAAAATCAAAGTAAAGGATTTAAAGAAGCCAAATGTTCTTTGTTAATTATATTTTTTTAAGATTAAAATTGTAGAATAGATATTGTAGCTAAATCACTTACTAGACTAAAATGACTTTTTAAAAAAGAAAGTTTTTCATGGATATTGTATAGTTTCGAAAAAAAAAGATGATTTCATAATGATAAAAGCTAGGGAAACAGTCATCTTGAAATTAACAAATGCTCACTGAGATTTGAGTAAACAGTTTTCCAATCCCACTGAACTGTGGATAGTGCATCAACTTCCTAGCATTATTTTGATTCAATCCATCGTCTTTTACTTACACCCGGAAATGATAACGCCAGTTTCACTTCTGTTAAGTAAACAACAATCTATTTTACCAGAGAGATAACATTAAAAATAAAACAAAGCCGAAATTTGCAATTAAAATACCTTCATATGTGTAAAAAAACGATTGAAAGAAACAAAACGAATAGATACCTAAGATATTAAGAAAATATCCAACACTATTTTAATAGAGGAAAATGAAAAAAATAAAATAAAATAAACAAAACAAAACAAAATGGAGCAAGAAATTTGCAATGTCTAAGTCGGAAAACTAAAATCAATAAATCAAAACAAAAACTTAATAATGTTTTCATTGAATAGATAACAATTTTGAATAACAAACTATTAACAAAGTCAATTGTTGGATATTTTGTGTAAGTTATATGAAAACAAACCTAACCCATCCTCCCAAACAACAGAAAACAATTCTTCCACAGTTTCCCCTAATGAATAGATGAGTAACATTATAGACACCAAACTAACAAATTAATATTCAATAACAAAATTTATTATTTAATAATAGACCAACAGTGACGGTTAGACAAGTCCTTAAATTCCTGTGATGAAGTGCTCGGTAACAACTTTGTACAATAAAAAGTTTTCAAAGTCGTAATGCTTAAATTAAGTCTTTAAAATTATTGCTTTTCGTTACATTGTTTTGAAAAGTACTTATTACGAGATTTTATTCATGAAATAGTAAGAATAAAGAAAGAGTTGATAAACTCTTTCTTATTTGTTTTCCTGAAATAATTTAATTAACAAACCTATTTATAAAATGATAGGGGTTCAAGTTATCTCTTCTTTTGTGATTTGCTGTTGAATTAAAAGACGCATTAATTTTGTACATGTACCTAAAACATTTCCTTCCTCAAATAATAAAAAAGAGACAAAACTTTTGCCCTTTTTAATAATAAAAAAAGTATTCTCTCGTCTCCCCTGTTAGTGTCAGAATTCCTGATGATTGATGATGCCGGAAAGTTAGAAATTATTTCCCATTTTAATTAATTTTTAACCCCCAAAAATTTCAGTTTTCATTTTGAGAGAAAAACGTTAACCTATATTGTCTGGAGACTGTCAGTTACCATGTCATGCAATAAATCAAGATAACTAACTATACTTACATCGTGATATTTGTCAGAACCTTGTGTCTTCGGAATTATTAAATATTTTCTCTTGTAATCACGAGACTTAAACTATGACTGATGAGCTTTCTAGAACTAACAATCCGCTCTGACCTTTTGAGAAAGCTCAAAACAATCTGTGATTACCTAAAAACTGACTGTGATTGTAAGCACACGCTGTGATAGTGACTCTTGACTATGCGAGTTGGTCGTGATGGCGGTGCGTGATGCCTCTGTGAGCGGGAGCCTGGAGTATGACCCGTCCTTCAGAGGGCCCCTCAAGCATCGCTCCTGTACGGATGTCTGCTGTCTCCTCCTCTTCCTCGTCTTCCTACTCGCCTGGGGGGGCGTGGCTTACTTCGCCTCCCGCAATGGTGACCCCGAGGTGTTCCTACTGCCGAAAGACTCGGACGGGCATGTCTGTGGGCGGGACAGCGGGGACAAGGCCAAGCCCTTTCTCTTCTTCTTCGACCTGACGGAGTGTCTGGACCCGCATGTGGTGCTGGACGGGTGCCGCACGCCGCACGTCTGCGTCGCTGCCTGCCCGGACACCAGCTGGGCGGCCGTGGAGGTGCTCACCTCCCGCGACACTATCGACTGGGCGCAGGTGAGGCGCCGCCTGATCTGCAGACACGACGTCGCCGCCAGCGTGAACAGCAAGCAGCGGCTCCAGGAAGTCCTGGACCAGAAACTCTGCGCCCGCTACTACATCGCGATGCAACCCTTCTACAACCGCTGCATCCCGTCCTTGAAAGAAATCAGCGCAGCGGAGAGAATCCTGAACGAGAACAATGTCGACCTTGGACAACTGACTAACGGCACGAAAGTTATCCAGTTCCTAACCAGTGCCCAGTACATAGGCAAGATAGTCATAGAGGAACTATACAGGGCGCGGTACTACCTGTACGGTGGTGTTGCGATCGCCATTGTTGTCAGCTTAGTGTACATTTTACTTCTGAGATGTGTTTCATTCTTTCTTGTTTGGCTGTCTATTCTCGCCACGTTTGTATTGTTAGGTTACGGGGTGTACTATTCGTTCGAAAAGTACAGAACGATGCCTGAAGATACAATACGGCGGCTCAAGATGAGCATTTTGATTTGATCTTGAAGTGGCGGGACACAAACTTCATCCAAGACAAGGTCCGGGAGCTTCTGAGTAGTAAGAACACCTGGATGTACCTCTCCATCCTGTCCAGTGTTGTGTTCGTTATTCTACTATTACTCGTCTTGTTCCTGCGCGCTCGCATCAAAGCTTGCCATCGCTCTCATAGGAGAGGCAAGTGTGTGCATCTCTTCCATTAAGTCTAGCCTAATCTTTCCAGTATTCCCTTGGTCTCTGCATCTTGTTGTGATCCTATGGTCTCTCCTTGTGGGGGCGTATGTGTACTCTCTCGGAGATTCCATTTACAAAGTCGTAGATCTTGCCAACGACAAGCAGTGCGTTTGCGACGACAAGTTCTACAGCGCGGACGGGGAGTGGTGTGTCCCGAGCAAGTGGTCGCAGATGTGTCACGCCGTGTCCAGTCCCAACACTTCCTGTCCCCTCGCCACCTGTAAATTTTTCAACAAAACCCCCAACAACTTCGTTACCTACTTGTTCCTGTTCAACATATTCGCGTACTTCTGGAGTTCTTCCTTGTGTCGGCTCTGTCCGAGATGATTCTGGCCGCGACCTTCGCCACCTGGTACTGGACGGCTCGCAAGCGGGACGTTCCCTTCTTCACCGTCACCACCGCTGTGTTCAGGACCATCCGCTATCACTTGGCACCTTGGCGTTCGCTCGTCATCATCTCCATCGCAAGTTCATCCCCCTTCCTCCTGGAGTACTCGGGGGAAAGGAA
>CM044955.1:6755317-6787592 GCA_024516035.1 Bactericera cockerelli
GGCACCTTGGCGTTCGGCTCGCTCATCATCTCCATCTGCAAGTTCATCCGCTTCCTCCTGGAGTACGTCGAGAGGAAGTGCAAGAAGTTTGACAACGCCTTCACCCGCGCCATCCTGTGTCTGCTGAAATGTTTCTTCTGGTGTCTGCACAAGTTCATCGCGTTCATCAACAAGAACGCGTACATCATGTGTGCCATCCACGGCGGCAACTTCTGCAAGTCTGCCAAGGATGCTTTCAACCTGCTCGTCAGGAATGCCGTCCGCACCGTCGTGGTGGACAAGGTGTCTGATCTCCTCTTGTTCCTAGGAAAGCTTGTGTTGACAGCAGCTGTCGCCACAGGGGCTTACTATACTTTCATCCAACCAGTCGTTGATGCAGACACCCAGACGCTGTTTCAGCTGCAATATCCATGGGCGCCTGTCATTATCCTGGCGGTTGCTACCTACTTGATCTCATCCACTTTCTTCCGGGTCTACTCCATGGCGATCGACACCTTGTTCCTCTGCTTCCTGGAGGACTGCGAGAGGAATGATGGGACGCACCAGTACTTCATGTCCAAGAGACTCATGAAGCTTCTGAGTAAGAGGAAAGTGGTGGATGAAGAGTGAACTGATGAAGAAAATGGAATACAGTCCGGTAATCAGGAAATCAAGGGATCCGCAATATTTATCTGCTTAGAAGTTTTTTTAAAGCAGGTAAAGCAGGTTTTAAAGCAGGTTTAAAGTTTTTAAAACCTCTGTAAAAACCATGAGTTTTTCCTGGCCCTCATTCCAGAAAGCACTCTCACTCTTAAAATCCCCAAATCTCCCTTTTAACCGCCACACAAAGCGCTTTGATTGGTTATTTCATTCTAACTAACCAATCAGAGTGTGTTGTGTGACGATTTAAAGGGAAATTTGGGGATTATTTATTTATTTACACTTTATTAGGTAATAGGACATATACAACACAAATAATTACAAATGAAAATACAATATAACAAAAACAAAAAATAAAGAAAAAAACTATTTTTCTTACACAATTTGGACAAGAAAAATCATTTTATCATTATTGTTTGTTTTATTCAATGAGCTATGTTACCTAATCAACCTGTGAACTTTCCATTATTTCCACTGCTTGCGAGACTCGAACCACCGAACTCAAGGTTACGAGTCCGCCGCGCGCCGTTTGAACTACTGAGATCTTTTAAACTCTTCCTCTTGTTTTACTCTGTCTTATCATAAAAGTTAAAAAATAGGAGGATGGATAAATTATCAAGTCCCAGCTGTGTTTCGAACTCGCGACCTCTGAATTACCAGACCGACGCCGCGACGCCTCGATCACTTTTTTTCTTTTTAACGTATAGTCTGTTGAACCCCGGAACCGCTTTCGCATTATTTCTTTACCTTCACATCCATGACATTCCGGAAATGGAAATATTCGGTCAGAATCTGCTCCGGCCGGGATTCGAACCCCCCCAAAAAAAAAACGCTTGCATACGAGTCTGCAACCATTGGGACATTTTCATCTTTACTATTCAAGGTCCAAAACCCAACTGACCAAATTTCGTATTTTGCGCATGACACATACCTTCTCTCTTCTCTCCCTTTACAATTCAATATTTCGTTACATAATATCGTTACATAATATCGTTACATAATTTCGTTACATAATTTCGTTACATAATATCGTTACATAATATCGTTACATAATTTCGTTACATAATTTCGTCACATAATTTTGGTTATGTGCCAGAGCAAAGACATGAAAATGTCAAAAATAAATAAATACCTATATACATAATATATGTCCTAACTAAAGGTTATTGCCTTAGGCAATCTCTTCCACCCAACTCTTATGAGAGTGAGAGTGATTTCTGGAACGAGGGTCAGAACGAAAAATAAATTAAATAGAGAGGATAAAACACTAATGTCCTTTTCCTTTTTCTAGATTGTGTTTCTTCCATTACTATTATTATAAGATGTCGCACTACCTATTGAACTTCTATATTTTTGTTAATTTTCACAAATTAACGGGAGTATACCCCATGTTTTGTACCCTTATGCTTTCATAATGAATGTTTTTTTTCTACTGATATTTTTCTTTACATGAATTAGTAGTGATAGTATGGTTCAAAGTATTACTGTTGTTATTTTATTTAAAAAATGGATTCGATATCTTTTTTTCTACTTCACAATGTCTTTTTTAATGAAATAGTGATGATAATATGTTTTAAATTTAAAGTATCATTGTTTCAAGTCCATTTATGAAAATGGATCCGTAAATAAAAGTCCCTTGCCAAAAATTATGTTTAACTGTCGGATTTTAGTATGTTCATGTGTTGAGCTACCTCCCGGTGGGTGTTCTTGTATTTGCTTGTGATAGTCGCATTAATTATTTTACCTATTATTAGTTGTATTTTAGATATAGATATTAGATTAGGCGCTGTAGTCTTCCTCTAATAATTTTTAATCAGGCAAGTATACCATTGATAACTAGACCTAAATTGATAATCTTTTCTTTTTCGTGAATTTACAAATTAAAGACTGAAAAAATAACAGTGTAGAAATTGAAGTTTGATTTTTTTTTTCATCCATGAATGGCTTCACCTGCCGCCTCGGTGTTGTAACGGTTATGACTAATACTCGTAGTCCAGAGATCCTGAGTTCGATTCCTGGTTGGTGCAGACTTTTCGAACGGAAATTTCTGTTCCTTCCGAACACATGAGGCTGGGTGAGGTTAATGTAGGTAGCTGGTACGATTCCCAGCGAAGTGAGGTTAAAACCCTGTCTTGACTTTCTCAAAATCAGGACGTTGAAACCTAATAGAATGAACTGTTCACAATAGATCTAATAGAGTTCGTTGCAATTGGGGCTTCTCTTGTGGAATTCCAATCAATTAATAATAGGGCTTCACCTACTCATTGAACAAAACTGTCTATATAATAGCACCAGCACTACCAGCAATGCGTTTAGACAATATATTAGGTATATGAAGAAGAAAAAATCTAGAACTCTTCCTATCTAAAAGACTTAAAATTTCTAAACTAACTGTAAATGATTTCAGAATGAATCTTTCACAATATATAATGGTTTTTACCATTTTTTTATTACCTTTAATTCGATCCATTATTAGTTTTACTATTAAAAACTTATACCTACCTACTGTCTAGTTGCAAAATCCAAATGCCTTCGATAGTTCAATCTACATAATTTATGTTACTTTATGTGTTTTTTTGTATTTGTATTTCAAATTTTAATGTAATAAAATGTCATAATAATATCTTTATACTTATTGTGAGTTTGTAGAATTCTTTGTTTTATAATTTGTGATGGAACCATCTTAGTGCTATTATAGGGTAGGACAAAACATCTTAAGTGGAATGGAAACAGAAAAATTGTGTCACAAAAATCATGAAAGTAAAAAGTATAGGTCTGGTTAATACGAAAGTAAGTAAAAAGGAAAGTAAAAATATACAGGAGAGAGAGAGAGAGAGAGATGGTTAAAGACGAAAACTACCATGGAGTTGATTAAATGTCTTGTATGAGAGAATTGGAATGAGAGAGAGAGAGAGAATAAGAAAATAGCGAGAAAAAGTGTTGGTTGATAGAGTATGGGGGAGGGGGGGGAGTAAAGTGAAAGAGGAAGTGAGAGGGTAGAATCAAGTTGAGTGGAAGAGCAAGATAGGGGGTGTGAAATAGATGAGAGAAGGAAAGAGAGAGAGAGAGAAAGAATGAGAGTGAAATGAGATGGAAGTCATTGTGTAGGGAACATTAAGGGAGCCACTTGAGAACAATGAATTACCTCTCTCTCTCTCTCTTTCTCTCTCTCTCTGTCACTCTCTCCCTCTTTTACTTCATTTTCGTCCTCTCTCCCTCTTTCACATATATTATCTATATTTCATTCTCTATCTTCCTCAAACTCCTCAAATGGACTTTTTATATCCACCGTTTCTCTCTCCCCTTCTTCCCTGTATCTCTCCCTCTCTCTCTCTACAACTTTCTCACCTCTTCCATCCTCTCTCCCCCTCTCTCTCTCTTTCTCTCTCTATATTATATATATCTCCCTCTCTCTCTCTCCCACCCTTTCCCCTCCCTTCCTCTTTCTTCTTTCCTTCCTCTCTCATTTCTCTCTCTCCTTTCCCTCTCTCACCGCCTCCCTCTCTCTTTCTCTCTCCTCCTCTCACCTCTCTCTCCTTCTTACCTTTACCCTCTCTCTCCATTTTTTATAAACGCGTAATTTATCGCCACGTCGAGAAGAAAAAGGCGAAAAATAAATACCCAATGTCTCCCTCCTCCCGTTCCACCGCGCTGAGGAATCGGTGAAATGGAACAGAAGACGGCGCGAGAAACTTCTCTCAGAAACAGTTCAGCCTGAAAACGGCACGATGAAGGGGGGGGGGGGGTAAGGCCTGAAATATGGGGCTGAATCTCCCGAAATAAGGACAAGGGTGGGTGGAGAAATATTGGGCCAGAAATCCACCAGAGGGTGTGCACTGAACATTCACAACAGAGAACGTGTTTTGCTGTGTCTGAAGTATCTTTAGACAGATTGGGTCATGAGCGATGTGCCCATCTTGTGAGGATGGCAGTTGAGGATACAGTGGCCTGTTAGATAGCCAGAAGGATTCTCAATTCCTCTTTTCTGAGACAGAGCATATTCAGCCCATACCTTGGGAGGAAATAATAGTGCCCCTGGTGAAATGCAAGTCAGAGGCGATGGAACGTCGGTACACCAGTTCTCGTTCTGTCACTGAAGTTAAGCAGCGTTCAGTGAGGTTACGACTTGGATGGGTGACAGTTCAAATTCGAACCCTAGTGATGCTGACTATTCCTGGCCCCCCTAAGGCTGGGTGAGGTTAATTTGAGTATCTAATGCGTGTTTTTCCAACTAGTGTACACTAGTGCCCCTAAAAAGGCGTAGTGCAGAGAAGTAGCTATTGTTCTAGCCGGGAGCAGTGTGCAATGATTTGTTTCGAAGCGTTTCAATATAATTATTATTATTAATAAATTCTTGATAAGATAATAAAGTAGTCACCGAGTGAGTTAGCGCGCTAGGTATTGCACGCACGGTGACCTGGGTTCGATCCCCAGCGGGGCAAGATCTGTACTTGGGTGTTCGGGGTCCAATCATACCTCGTGAGGAAAAATGAGTCGCTGTTAGGAGTGGCCAGCGGTGGAATTATAGGCAAAAATAAGATATTGGAATATTAAAAATACGGAAAAGTCCTAAAATTCTGCGCTTCCCACTAAAATTGTGATATAATAACACAAAGAAACACATTATAAGGTAATACGACATATTTACAGTACAAATAATGACTACAAAAATTTAAAAAATGGATACAATATGAACAATATAAAGGGGGGGGAAAATAGATAAATATATGTATACAGATACACATATACATATATGTCCTAACTAAAGGGCGGGGCTATTGCCTTTGGCAACCTCTTCCACCCAACCCTAACAGTGCGAGGAAATTTTTTGCACTCATTAGGATCTTGACATCTTGACCTTAAACTTGTTTTCTATTCTCAGTAGGGTTCTATGTTCTATTGTGATTCTATTATCACGCATGCCAGGTGATTTCAGTGTCAAGGGACCACGCAAGGCTGGGGCCGCTTAACAACCTTGTCTGCAGATAAGACTCCTCAGCCTGCAGCAAGTGACAAATGCATACAACATAATCATAATAAAACTCTTTATTTGACATAAAAGTAATACATGTAAAAGTGCCTGATTATTGGGTATGGCAATTTATTTCTGCCATCCAACCCTTGCGAACAACGCTCCTTCGCTAAGGTCAAGGAAGTGTGAGTAAGAAGAAGCTGAGAAAGGAAAAGAAATATTCCAATAGAAATACATAGTTTTTACACTTCTTAAATCGAAATTCACTCACTAAAGGTTTAACGTCACTTTGAGCCGCATATCACGACGGGAGTTTCACCCTCAATTCGCTGGAAACTCACAAACTAGGTACTCAAATTAAGGTCACCCAGCCTGAGTGGGGTCGAAAATAGCTCAACCTCATCAAGTCTTAACCTCGCTGGAGGTTGCTGAGGCGCTAGTCTGGTAGAACAGGTAGTGTGAGAATCCATTGATTCGAATCTCGACCTATGCATCCATTTTTCCTTATAATATGTATATTTCAGACTTTGACAGAAGTTGTGTTAATCACGATGTGATATCACAACTACTCAAACTAAACTTTTGCTCAATTTGGGACTCGAACCTCTGGCCTCCAGGTTACGAGTCCGCCGCCTTGTCGATCAAGCTACTGAGGTTGGTTCAGAATTTGACCACATCATAATGACCCCAAGGCAGGTGCTGGAATAAAGGGACTTCTATGTTCTAATCAGTATAAATTATTATGATACATTATTTATTCTGCTCGACTAGGACTAATGAGTCAATTTTTTTTTTTTATGGCTTTCTTTAAAGTGGCAGGGTTCTCACATGTGAGCTCTTCCACTCAACTACTTTCCCAATTATCCCAGCGGTACGTATTATTATGTGGTCAAAAAACCAAATAGGAGAATAACTGGTCAGTTTCCGACCTCTGGATTACCAGACAGACGCATTGGTAGAAAAGAGGTGTAGATTTCAAGTGGTTAACACGCTAGTCTGGTAATTCACGTATCCCAGGGATCCGTTGGTTCGAATCCTACCGAGTGCATGAATTTTTCCTCATTAATTTGAGTTTGTGACAACATCATAATAATAAGACTCTGAGGGTTAGGTGGTAGGAAATGCTTTGAGCCTTAACCCACCTTGCCTGGTGGTTACTTTCCACTAAGAGTGTTATTATTATAGATTCTGGATGCATAATTTTTGAAGCGACGTCAATCGTCTACATTTCTGTCCCTCATGAACTAAAATAAGTAGTAATTGCTACTTCATTCAATAAGGACCAAGGTTAGACCACATATTGTTAAGTCTCTAGACTCCCGTCAGTAAGGTCACTATCTCAAGACCCCATGATAATTCGCTATACCTACTTGAGTATCTGAAGACTTGGGGTGACAATGAACCCATTGCCGGGTTTTCCTCTGGTGGAATACCCTCCTAAATCTCAGCAGGAAATAGGCACTATACCTAATTGAGGAAATACCTATTGTCAGATATACGAGTATACAAGGAAGTGAATCAGTTTTCTGTTAATAAAATTAGCATATACTTTTCTGTTATTGATTATGAACCAATTTTAAATGCCTTTACAGAAGTGAAGCTTCAATTTTTGGATAGAATTGTGAAAACTAAGTAACTTTATTGTACGTAATACTCCCCAATTCACCAGATCTCAGTATCTCGATCGATAAGAAAGTGGACTTGTAACCGGAGTTCGGTGGTTCGAGTCTTAAGTTAAGCAGAGATTTAGTAAAGCCAGTTTGATTAGTTGTGACATCATATTGTGATTAACTCAATTATGATAACTTTTCAAGAACTAGCTTCAATATCACTTATCTAAACTATCTATTCAAAAAGCAGAATTAAGTCTCTAATAAAAAAAAAAATCTGTTGCCTCACAAGTGACGATTGAGTGAGGTTGGTGGTGTTCACGGCCCAACCCAGGCTGGGCGAGGTTAATGTAGCTGTGACGGAGGCAGTGGCGTAGCTAGACTTACATTTCGGGGGTGTTTTGAGGGGATTTCGGGGGGGGGGGGGGTTCAGGGGGGTTCAGAAATCTCGCCTAACACGCATATTCCATCTTTGCTATGCCACTGGACGGAGGTTTTACCCGCCCAACAAGGGGAGGGTGTATAACTCGTATCATGGGTGATTTTTTTTTCTGAACGTCTTTTAAACTTCTAGGTCATTTGAGACGGGGGTTTTACCCTCTATTCGTTGGAAACTCACAATCTGCTCACCCAGCCTGGGTTGGGCCGGGAATAGCCAGCTTCCCGGTGTAGAGGGTAGTGAGTTGGAATGAGAAGGCACTGTTTAGGTTGATTTAGAAATATATTTGTATACAGATTTTAGTTTCAGATTAAGATTTTGATTGTGTTAAAAGATTAAATGATAACAATTTGGTTTGGGTACTTATTATTACAATGTAGATAAATGTGAAAGTGAAAAGTTCATTTAACAAACATGCAAAGATAATCGTACTGCACTTAGTATGACACGGCGCACGCTACACACTCCCCTGCCAGTGATGAAATCACGATCTGGTTGGTTGGTTGATTGGTTGGTTGATTGGCTGGTTGGTTGGTTGGTTGGTTGGTTGGTTGATTGGTTGGTTGGTTGGTTGACTGGTTGATTGGTTGGTTGGTTGATTGGTTGGTTGGTTGGTTGGTTGACTGGTTGATTGGTTGATTGATTGATTGGTTGGTTGGTTGTTTTTGAGGGCAAGTATGTCATCAGCCCTTGGTATTGAAGTTTCTGAGACTTGGGGCACGAATGGGCGAGTAGCTTCTGCGATGTTATCTGCGTGAGTTGCGAGCTCTGTGAGGTTCTTCTCCTCAGGCATGGTTGGAGCTTGGTAAGGGCCAGGAACTGCTTGGCTAGGGCTGGGAGCTGCTGGAGGTTGGCTGGTTGCTGGGGTTGAGCTGCTGGAGGTTGGCTGGTTGCTGGGGTTGTTGTTCAGGTCGGGGTCTCCACTTTGTAGAGGGTAGTGAGTTGGAATGAGAAGGCACTGTTTAGGTTGATTTAGAAATATATTTGTATACAGATTTTAGTTTCAGATTAAGATTTTGATTGTGTTAAAAGATTAAATGATAACAATTTGGTTTGGGTACTTATTACAATGTAGATAAATGTGAAAGTGAGAAGTTCATTTAACAAACATGCAAAGATAATCGTACTGCACTTAGTATGACACGGCGCACGCTACACCGGCTATTTCGATTCCACAAAGGTTGTGGAATCGACTTCCAGAGGAACTGAGAATCTCGGAAAGTCGTACGTCGTTTAAGATGAAATTAAAAGAATATATGTTTACCTTGGATTAATCTCTATATATAAAACAGAAAAAAGGACTACCTACCTATGTTTGTTTGTCCGGAGTTGTTTAGCCAAAACGGTAAGAGATAGCGAAAAATGTCTCAGAATTGACCCCCCCAAAACCATTATCGCTTTGTCCAGAAAAATTATAAAAAGTTCAAAAAGGCATTGCTGTCCAGCAGTACGGCCATGCCTTAGTAAATTTGAAATTTAGTCCCGTTGCAAAGCACGGGCAAACGGCTAGTAACATATATAAGTTGCTAATACCTCCCCCCCGCCCCTTATGAAATTTTAATTGTTTATTTTGTTTTATTGTAAATATTTTGTATTATACTTTCCAACTGTTTTTATATCCTGTTATCAAGGGTGGTGCGGAAGAGAATGCCAAAGGCATTATCACCACCCTTGATCAAACTTTGTTTATATTTAATTAATTATACCTTTTGACTGCACCTGTATATAAAAAATTGTAAATAAAGATTTATCTAAATTGTTGAAAAGTCCTAACCTTGCTGAACTTTGCTTAACTTTAGTGACAGAACGCCAACTGGTGCATATTCTACGTACCATCGACACTGGCTTGAATATTTTTATAGTTGGTGCACGCTAACCATGTGAGATCCACATTGGAATGTTTTTTTTTTTTTGTTTCTTTTTTTGAAAATCGTAAAAACGGTCCAATTTGTCATGGGTAGACCGTTGTCTGATACTAGATCTATACTCTGTATTTGATATTAGACCCAGTATTTGAAACTGGAAATAATTCACTGAGTGGATGGCGACAAAGTTGTCCATGAGAGATTCATTGCTGTTATGTTAGAAAAATAATTAAAAAAGTTATAAATTACTGATTCAAAATAACTAGCTAATTATTTTAGCAGATCAATCTCTCTCTCTCTATTTCTCTCTCTCTCTCTCTTTCTCTCTCTCTCTCTCTTTCTCTCTCTCTTTCTCTCTCTCTTTCTCTCTCTCTCTCTCTCTCTCTCTCTCTCTCTCTCAATTTCCTCTTAATAAAAAAAGTTTCAAATAAAGCTTCGTGACGTAATTGTTTGAAAATTTTCATTTTTCCGCTTGGTTTGTTTTTTTCATATAATTTTTTTTTCATAATTTTTTTTCCTATTCGTTTTTTTTTAATGAAAAATAATTAAATGAACTAAAAATCTCTCGACCGGTGGATAATTATTATTATCTCTGCGCTCTCTGTTTCACCTGGCTATCTATTTCATTAGGAAAGGAAAAAATGGAAGATGAAAAAAACCCGAAGTGAAACTTTGCAGATCATTAAACTGGGATACTGACCTATGTAGCAGTAGCAGTAATAGTAGTAAAATAAATAAATAAATGTCTTTCTTTGTGTTATTATATCACAATTTTAGTGGCAGGTACCTCAAGTCTAGTGACTCTACAAGAAAAACCTAAGGCATGAACTCGTAATAGTAGTAAAAAATATCTGTATTTATTTTTATAAAATAATTACAATAAGGGTTGACAATGTAAATAATAATAATAATAATAGTGCTTTTTCCTTGTGTTATCATGTCGCAATTTTAGTGGGTAGCGCAGAATCATAGGACTTTACCACTTTAATATACAATATCTTGTATTTATTTTTTTGCCTATGATTCCGCCACTGGTCGCTGCTTCACACCGAAGCAGCTACTAATTTTCCTCACGAGATTTGAGTGGACCTCGAACATCTAAATATACAGCAGAAAAATTCCTGCACCGTTGGGGATCGAACCCAGGTCACCATGCGTGCTAGTCGTTGCGCTCTAGCTCTCTCGGCCACGGTGACTATAGCGTAAATACATATTAAAGGAAAAACTATTAACAAAAATAATAAAGAAATATATCTATTTTAAAAACAAAAGCTAGTAGGTAGCTACATAAATAAAACTAAAATATTTCTGAACGAAATTACAATACTTATTATTATGAGTTTCGAATTTGTATGGTACATACAATCTTTTATTACATTATTTATTTTTAAAAAATATCTTTAATCAGTACACCTATAGGTATTTTTTTTTTTTTTTTTTTAAAGATGAGTGTTTCACAGCCGTTTTTATTTCGTAGCCATGAAACAGGAGCTACTGTAGACGCTTGTGGTCTGTGTTGTAGCCTGCCCATCCCGTAGTATGCCTCCCCTCTGGTGGGCGAGAAGTGACACAATACTTCCCAATTAGGTGCTGGGTCAACACGAGCGCACCGGAAGGTATCCCTTACAAACAACTGTAACCAAATTAAGAATACAAATTTTTGTCGGCGCGGGGGTTCGAACCCGGGACCTTCCGCATGGCAAGCGAGTGCTTAACCACTGAGCTAATCGCGCATATAGGACGCATATAAAACACATATAGGACGCCATTTTGTTTTCGTACATTTTATCAATCCAACTTATTGATATAAAATTTAAGATTTTGACATAAAGTTTTTAACACAGTTTAGATTTTTAAAATCCATTCATTTTTGAAGGAGTTATGACGTTTACAAAACAGGAAAATGTCCGTACTCCGGAACGAAAGGCCAAATAGAGAATCACCTCAGAATAAAATTGTTTCTATTGTCATTTTCTATTACACAAACATGTTTATTTGTTACCATAAAGCTGAAATACCCTGTAGAATATATCAACTGGGCCCAGTAGATCTAATTAGGTCGCAATATTAATTGTAAGGGCTTCACTGAAAACCCTGCGACCAGTAGCCCATTCCAGAAACACTCTCCACTCTCATAATCTCCAAATCTCCGTTTCAACCGTCACACAACGCACTCTGATTGGTTCTTGCGTTCAAATTAACCAATGAGAGTGCGTTGTGATTATGAGGAAGATTATGAGAGTATAGAGTGTTTCTGGAACGGGCTATAGGTTCGAGTCCGAATAATAAAAGTAAATAACACGTGAGGCTGGCATTTTTTCTGGGAAAAATTAGCTTTAGCCCTGTAATTACAGGAAATTCTACAATTTTGGGAGGCACCTTTTTCCGTCCCATTTACCTTTTTTTCACCTTATTCCGTCCCGTCGATTCCGTCCCGTCAATATTTTAACACCTGATTCCGTCCGGTCATCGTAAGGGTTCATTACCCGATTCCGTCCCATATGTTCCGTCCTATATACATAAATAAATACATAAATTATAAATTCAATATTTTTCATCAGTTTATTTTCAATCAAGTAAAATAAAGTAAAAGTACAATTACAAAAAAAAAACATTAAAGTGAAAACATAAATTTCCAGGTACTTAGTCGAACAAGGGTAAGAATTTCATGGACACTTGGGCTACAAAGTCCTTTCGGGTAAGTAGTCCTTGGTCCATTTTTTTCATAAGCAAAGCAACAAATCGCTCTTTTTTTAAAACTATTACCTTCCTCTTAACATCGGTTCTTTGATTTATTTTACACAGAGTATGATCATGTTCTTGAGGGAACTCCAATACACAATCAAACTCATCTGTCTTGAGGAAAGACTTGCAGTTTATTTCAACACAAGACCATCTCTTAATTCTATGTGATAAACTTTTGTGGAAACGAAATTTGTAATTGTTCACTACAATTAAATCTTTTCCTTTTTCACTTAACATTTTGTGAACACTTAACATTTTAAAACAATTTAAAACTTTCTTTCGATAAACTTTCGTAACCAACTCTGATAAGAATAATATGACAACTAATGACTAATGAGTCTAATGACCAAATTACTAATATTGGATAGAGTAGCATACCTACTAATGCAAGTGTAAAAACAAAATAATGCAAGCTTCATGTTCATAGTATATAATTATGTACATAGTACATAGGTGCATAAGATAAGTGACGGGACGGAATTAAGTCATTGATCTGAGAGGTTCGGGACGGAATCGAGTATCGACTACCTGAGAGAAAAACTCGCGGGACGGAATTAGGTGTCGTCCACAATTTTTCCCAAGTCAAAATGGAAAGTAGCTTCGCAGAATTGACCCTTAGTACTTTATGCATATGCAGTGTCCAGGGTCCACACTAAAGCCGCGTTCTTCTTTTGAATTAAAAAAGTCTTTTTTTTTAATTTGGGTTTAACATCGCTTTCAACTGTATGGTCATATGACGACGGCGGTGTTACCCTGCATTCTCAGGAATTTCACAAACCTGCTATTAATATTATCTAATAAAATAATAATTTAATAATAATAAATACATTTAATTATCTAGACCAGATTGGTTGGTACTGTCTGGTCTGCTCCATGGCCAAAAATGTTGGCCTATTGGTGTAGTTGTAGGGGTCCATTAGAGCTGATCCTTTGTTGTTGCTGAGGGTGGATGGACCCTGGCCGGGCTGTGGCATCATCCTGGCTTGTAAGCTTGCACCATCGTGAGGACAGGCTTAGTGTGTACCCAGTATCAGACACATACCTACGTCTAGTGGCACGTGACGCTTTTCAACTTGATATTCCAGGAATATTCTAATTGATATTCCCAGGATGGTTCATTTATCTCACATATGAATCCCAGAAATTATAGATTTAAGAATTTTGTATACCTACATGTAAAGCAAAAGTTTCACAGCCATCCGATCGTAGTATACATGTAAAGCATATTATATACAAATAAATAAATTACAAAATTATAGGTGTGCATTTAACTATAGATGTGAACGGGATTCATAGATGTGAATTTTAGAACTACTGTTTGAGAGAAAGAACCCATCAGCTCAAAACAGTAGTCCAACTGAACACAGGCACAGTAGAATTTCTACTTATATCCAGTCGAATCTTGACATAAGAAAATATCCATGTTTTCCTTTAAAAAAAGTTATTTTCCCTTGTGGAGAGGTATATTAGACCTGGATTTTTTCTCTTCCATCCCGAGACCCATCCAATTCCTGACGTCGCTGGATGTTGCTTTACTTCGGTGACCAGACGAGAACTGCTGAAGTGTCAGCCATTGATGTCATCTCCTTTTACTTAGCCCTTTAAAAACCTACTTGGGGTCGGCATTGACCTCTTCCTCATGGTTGAGGTTGTTTGGTTCTGGCATTCCAAATCCCAAAGTTTACGGCTGGATGGCCTTCCTAACACCAACACTTTTAAAGACGCCAACGACTTTGTGTTTTGGCCTGGCAGAGCTGGTGCTGTATCTGTTGCAGTGACCCCCAGTGAGACTAGTGGATAAAAAGTATTATTTTTAAGTACATGTAGCACAATTTATGTACATTTTTAGCTCAATTTCTAATTTGGCTGAGTGACTAAGTGGTTTTGTTTTGCTCTTGTGTTGCAGGTATGTGAAGAGAACAATGACCACCCTTGGATTGAAGTTTGGTGGTCGAAAGGTTAAGGCGCCAGTTTGGTGGTCAAGTTATTAAGGCGGTAGTCCGGTGGTCAAGTGGTTAAGGCGGCAGTCTGGTGGTCCAAAGGTAGCTTGGGGATCCGGTGGTTTTCGGATACCTCACAATGCATGATTTTTTCCGTATAAGAGAATTTGACCACCTCATAATGACACCATAAATTGTTGGAATCACAGGTCCAGTGTTCCACGTAAAATAATGACTCCAAAAAACCGTCGAAATATAAGAAGTTTTTAGTCCTTATTGGGGTTTTTTCTATATCAATTGTACCCCGGAACCACTTTCACATTACTTCAGGACACTTTCTTTACACCTATGCCATTTCGGAAATTAAAAAAAAAAACGGAATTTTTTGCTCTTTATTAATAACAAGCGGGCTGTCGCCCGCTTTGCGGGCCGAGGCATGGCCGTGAAAGCAAAAAATCCTTTTTCGCCAATGGCAGGTGTTGTAGTGGGAGTTTCGAAAAATCCCGTCTTATTGCACATCTAGACCATAAGACAAAGCTACCTACCAAATTTCAGCTTCCTAGGACTTACGGTTTGGGCTGTAGAGCGATGATCAGTCAGTGGTCAGTGGTCAGTGGTCAGTGAGTGTCTTTGACATTTATATATAGAGATTAAGGTTTAAAAAGTTTTTTTTTTTTAAGTTATCATATTTATGTTATATCACAACTACTCGAACTCGCTTTACTAAATCTACGCTGAAACCAGGACTTGAAGCATCGACCTCCAGCTTACAAGTCCGCTGCCTTATCGATCAAGCTACTGATCAGGTCGGTTATAAGTAATTACTATCAATTATTATTATACTATTATTATTTTACTATAATGGAAATAATGAGGTGCTTCTAAACCTTCTACCACCCCCAGCGAGGTTGTAATTGGATATCGAGCAAGCATTGCTAGTGCTTCGCGCACCTTCCACTTGATTTTCCAGCTCATTAAATTTTGCCATCACTTTATTGCTCTCTCACGCGAGTGAGCAAAGAGCTGTGTGCAGTGGTGTAGGGGAGTGTTCCTCCTGGCTAGCGGGTGGCTTGGGTTGGGTTGGGGTTTCTATATCGTGACCCCAACCCAACCTCAGATGAGAAAATAGAGTGCAGAGAGAGGGAGATAATGGAGAGAGAGATTTAGTGTGGGGGAGAGAGAGATGTGTGTGTGTGTGTGTGTGAGAGAGAGAGAGAGAGAGAGAGAGAGATGGAGTGTATGTGTGAGAGAAAGGGATGGAATGTGTGAGTGTGGAGGAGAGAGAGATAATGGGTGAGTGAGTGTAAAAGGGAGAGAGAGATGGAGTGTGTGTGTATGAGATATACATGTATTATAATGAGTGAGTGCAAAAGAGAGAGAAATAGAGTGTAAAAGAGATAATCAGTAAGTGAGAGAGTGTAAAAGGTAATAATGAGTTAGTGGTTGAGGAGAAGGGGTATGAGAGTGTGTGTGTGTGTGTGTGTGTGTGAGTGAGTGTGTTGTGTGTACGTTGGCCTCCTTCTGATGGGCAAGAAGTGACGAAATATCTACTTCTCATTCAGCTGCTGAGTCAACAGGAGCCCACCTAAAGATATGCCTTACAAAGGAAAAAAACTGTTACCAAATCATAAACAGTTTTTTTTTCGGTTCTGGAATTTGAACTCGGGACCATCCGCTTGCCAAGCGAGTATCTTATTATTGAGCTAATTGTGTGCTCATAGGTATAACATATTATACAGTCGAACCTGGAATACGAATAGAGGGTCTGTTAACCATCTATTCGTAGAAAACTAATGCACCTGCTAAACACATTAACCTCACCCAGCCTGGGTTGGGTGGGAATGCCAGCATCACAAAGTATTCACCTCCCTAGATGGTGCTTAACTTCGGTGATCCTACGAGGACCGGTGCATTCAACGCGCCATCGGCGCTGGCTGTTCCTAAGCTTAGTCTCTTCCCTAAAGCTACATCAGGTGAAGCGTCCCTTGTCAATTAAGTTGCCGTTTTCTTGCGGCGAAGCTGACAAAAAGAGCACACAGTCTTAAAAATAAATGTTTCAGCACGAAGATTTCAGCAGGAAAATAAAACAAAGAGCGTCTGACCCAGTTACCTGGCAGCTCCATGGCGTAATTAAAAACAAATATAAATATCCGTGGACTAATGAGATTTTTATTAAAATTTCAGCCATTAATTTTTATTTTTAAAAAAATATTTTTAATTGGGGAGAAAAAAATCTGCAGTGTAATGATTAAACCCGCGTCAGAAGCGTTAGTGTTTTTTAGTCATTAACCCTCAGGAATGACCTTTTCTGTTTGTAACTTGGTGATAACAAACTCGTGTGAACATGACACATTTCTCCTTTTCCTCGTGAGGAATCTTAACTCCGTCACTGGTAACTAAATTTGCGACATAGAGAAATTGTATTTTGGTATCAGAAGTTGAAGAAATCATAAAGGGGGTGAACGCATTCTAAAAAAGAAATCAGGATCTTGTCCTGGAACCTCTTAAAGGATCAAGAATTTGCTATTGACTTTTTAAGGCCCAAATTATATACGTAACAAGACTCTAGTGATCTGTTCCGGCTGGAATGTGAGCAGAGAATGTCTGTATAAAAATGTATAAGTTAAGTCTATATTGTTTAGAATAATTGAATAACCTTTAGTTTGTATACCTTGTTAGGACATTAGTATTGTCATTTGGAATATTTTAAAGGATTAAAGTTCGAAATGATGTTATATCCATTTAAAAAAAAGACTCAATTTAGGATAAGCTAGATTGTCTCTCAAGTCGTGCTATTGTGTGCTGTGATGGGTTGAAATTCCGATTTTGAGGGAGAGTCCGACTTATCTTAAATTGAATCCTGTTCTATAATTCGGCCCTTAGAGCAGCGCTTCAACCTCCAGTTCTCAAGTATGAACGATTTTGCATAAAAATAATTACCCACTAAACTTGAAGACTTGACCCCGAGATTAGGTATCCTCCTCAACCCTCAACAAGTAGGTATGAATACAACACTTGTTCCCAGGATTAAGTAGCCTCAACAACGAGTATGAATGACTCTGTATGAATACAACACTTCTCCTATGGATTAAGTAGCCTCAACAACAAGTATGAATACAACACTTGTCCCCAGGATTAAGTAGCCTCAACAACAAGTATGAATGACTCTGTATGAATACAACACTTGTCATCAGGATTAAGTAGCCTCAACAACAAGTATGAATGACTGTATGAATAAAACACTTGTCCCCAGGATTAAGTAGCCTCAACAACAAGTATGTATGAATACAACACTTCTCCCCAGGATTAAGTAGCCTCAACAACAAGTATGTATGAATACAACACTTCTCCCCAGGATTAAGTAGCCTCAACAACAAGTATGAATGACTCTGTATGAATACTCACTACACTCAAACACTTGACCCCCAAGATTAAGCCTATTCAGAGTATCAACCGCATCTATGATTCTATGAATGACTTTGTATAAAAGGGAAAAAAACCACTGCACTCAACCACCACTCCCAAACCACCTAATCTCCTGTGAAAGAAATAAGCAGAACAAGAGGGACAACAAAAAATACTCTGTCAGGACAAATTACTTCCTCGTGACTTTCAGCGAGACGAGAGTGTCTGGCAGGGGAAAATACCTATTGTTATAGCCATCTATAGGGAAGTTTTCTTTTTTTTTTAACGTCGCTTTCAACTGCATGGTCATATTATTTCATATCACGACGGGGGTTTTACCCTCCATTCGCTGGAAAATCAGAAACCAGCTATCCAAATTAACATTACCCAGGTAGTGTGGGGCCGGGAATATAGGTAGTATCATGAGGGTTGGAAGTTGAATGGTCACCAAGTCCTACCTACCCTCGCTGGACGTTGCTCAACATCAGTGATAGTACGAGAACTGGTGTATTCAACGTGCTGTTGACCCTGGCTTGAAGTACGTTAACCAGGGAAAGACCTATGTCTTGTTAAGTGGACTATAAACAGATAATAGAGTAGGTAGCCTATTTTAACAAGTAACAAGCTAGAACAGCTTTTGTTGTTTTCCCAAGTGTTTAATGTTTTATAAAAAAAGCCCAGGTTCTCAGGATTTAAGAGCGCAAATTTAATCAGAATGTGTGGTTCAGGACGGGCAACCAAAGTGAAGACAGGTAGTCCCATTATGACAACAGTGAATTTTGTCATTCTCTGCCACGGAGTTAAGTGGCAGAGAATGCCTAAGACATTAACTTCGCCACGGATTACAAGACAATTGTAAATTAAAAAAAAAATCTATATTTTGTAAATATTGTTAATTTTTTTATCTCTGTTAATAATTTATTGTTGATTGTTTTGTATAAAAAAAGTGTAAATAAATAAATAAAAATGTTTGTTTGAATTCGGAAGTAACATCTTACTCTGAGAGGGGGACTAAGAAAGAATAGAGACTCATAGTAACACAAGGACATCGTGAAACCTGAGATTCACTCTGTACAAGGTGGGTTAATCCCCCACTTGATACGAGTCGAAGGGTCAAGGGTTCAAGTCCTGGGTCTCTGAATAATCCAGCGTCTAATTTCCACCCTTGTAATGAACTGTTCAGTCGATAGCGGGGCTCTACCAATCGGAGGATCAGATGTAATTTAACCTATAGTGATAGCTAGCTCAGATAGCTCAGTGGTTAAGCACTCGCTTGCCATGCGGAAGGTCCGGGGTTCGAACCCCCGCGCCGACAAAAAATTGTATTCAAAATTTGGTTACAGTTGTTTGTAATTGATACCTTCCGATGCGCTCGTGTTGACCCAGCACCTAAATGGGAAATATTGTGTCACTTCTCGCCCATCAGAGGGGAGGCATACAGGCATACTACGGGATGGGCAGGCTACAACACAGACCACAAGCGTCTGCAGTAGCTCCTGTTTCATGGCTACGAAATAAAGAAATAAATACCTGCAGGTTCAATTTCTTGCCTGGTGAATATTCCAGCATCTAACGCCCGAATTGTGAAACAAGATTAGATTAACTACCTACACTATCCCTTAAACGCGCCCTCGGTTTCAAACATTTACTTTTTCAACCATTTATATCAGGTGTCAAGTGATAGTGGCTTGTATTAACAAATCCTATTTGCTATCCAGATTTAATCCTGTTTCATAATATGCTCTTAATTCCTTGTTTTAAGCTCTTCAGTCAATGTCTCTAGTCGCAGGTTTAACTCTAAGGGTCGCAGGTTGAAATCCCTGTTATGTGTATATTCCCGCGTCTATTGTTAATACCTATGTGAATATGCCAGCGTCTAATTTTCATGGTCTTGATAATAGTTGATACCGTGTCTCTAGTGTCTCTACTAATCAAAGGGTGGCAGGTTTGATTTCCTGCTTTATTCTGTCCCGGTAGCCGGTAGCTCACTCTGTGAATCCAGAGGTCGCGAGTTCAGAACCCAGCCGGGAAATGACAAGTTATCCTCCCATTTGGGAATTTTACCACTTAAAAATTGCTGGTATAATACAACAACAACACTCTTTAGTGGAAGGTAACCATCAGGCGAGGTTAATGCTCAAAGCATTTTCTACCACCTAACTATCAGAGTCTAGTCACAAGCTCAAATTAATGAGGAAAAATTCATGCTCTGGGTGGGATTCGAACCAACGGATCCCTACGCTACCTGGATTACCAGACTAGCGCCTTAACCACTTGACTACCAGTGCACATAATAGGACTTAGGGGCAGTATAAATAAGGCGATATTATTATTAGTGTGATCTTTTAGTTAGGAAAGTTTGTCCATCCCGGGAATCGAACTCAGGATCTTTGGACCACGGGCAGTAGTCACAACCATTACACCACAAAATCTGGCATAACTTGTGACTCGAACCACCGGCCTCCAGGACAGGAGTCGTTACTGCGGTCAGTATAATAATAATATGTTATTATTATATCGACCTCAGTAGCTTGAGCGATAAGGCGACAGACTTGTAACCTGGAGGTCGATGGTTCAAGTCCCATGGTCAGCAAAGATTTAGTAAAGTGAGTTTGAGTAGTTGTGACAAATGTGACATCACGAGAATGATTAACACAATTTATTATGATTACTTCTTTAACCCTTATCTTGGCAATGTGGCCAGAGCGCGGGATTAGCTCAGTGGTTAAGCACCCGCTTGCCATGGGGAAGGTCCCGGGTTGATTTGTTTACAATTGTTTGTAAGGGATACCTTCCGGTACGCTCGTGTTGACCCAACACCTAAATGGGAAGTATTGTGTCACTTCTCGCTCATCAGAAGGGAGGCATACTACGGGATGGGCAAGCTACAACACAGACCACAAGGCTACAGTAGCTCCTGCTTCACGGCTACCAAATAAAAAAAGGCTGTGAAAAACTCATCTTTAAAAAAAAAAAAAAAAAAAAAAAAATGGATACCATCAGGTTTTTTTACTCTATTGCGGCCCAGAATTAATCCTTACGCTTTTTTTTCTTCCACAAAACATTTCATTTTTTTATTAGCTCTTCCATCCAACCATCCAATTATCATCCTCTTTTACTTTTTCAAAAAATAAAAAATAAATTAAAAATTGAAACTCTCTGCCAAGGGTTATAAAAGAACTTGATACGAGGCGAAAGGTCACGGGTTCAATTCCCGGCGCTGGGAATACTTCAGCGTAGCTTCTACAGTTTCCACCCCTGTGTTTAGCTGTTTAGTCGATAGCGTGGTGGTGGCACCCCAAGCAATAATGATCGCGCTGAGCTGAGTTGCTCTGAGGGAGGGTGTCCTACAGGGTTACTCTTATTCTGATAAATAAATGTCTAAAGTAGTCGAACTTTTTATATGAACCAAATTAGAATAAAATAAATTATTTCTACTGATTTTTACTTACCTTATCTTAAAGAAATTTACTTACCTTATCTTTCGTGGTATCATAACTGCTCAAACTCGCTTCACTAAATATATGCTGAATCCGGGACTTGAACCACCGACCTCCAACTTACAAGTCCGCCGCCTTATCGCTCAATTTCCATTATACCAGAGGTGCATTTGACCTGGAATATTTTCTCTTAGTGGGTGGCCACAACGAGGACCCTGGACCTATACCCTACACCCTAGACTCTCGACCCCTGGAACCTACAGCTTGATAGAATAATAATAATATCGCCTTATTTATACTGCCCGATTACGACTATTAAGTCCCATTATTCCAGCAGTAAGTCCAAGGCGTATTATTATGTGGTAAGAATATTAAATTGGAGGATAACTTGTCATGTCCCGGTTGGGTTTCGAACCCACGACCTCTGGAATCTGTGGATTCACAGAGTGCCGCCTTTACCACTGAGCTACCGGGATATACACGATTTAACACCATGGTCAGATTATTGTACGTGGTACTGGCTCCACCCCAGAGTCCAGGGTATACGTATACCCCCAGGGTCCAGGGCCTCCGTTTTGTTTGCGCAAGCGCACTTATATCTAGGTTCTGACAGTATTTCCACCCCTCAGTATGAATCACCCTGTATAACCAGAAGCTTGGAGGGGGGAGGCGACTCAATGTTTTCATTGATAATAATATGCATTGAGAGATTGAAAGTGGTAGGGGGGGGGGATCAATTCATGACAGCTGGGCTTAAAATATAGGGACGACATGAGTCCGTTCAGCCTTTATAGTGATATATCACAATATTATAATGTTCAGACTGATGAAAACTAATAACATGCCCAGGATTGGTCGTTTGATACTTTAATAAGTCTTACGCTAAATAAAATAAATGTGCGTGCAATCAATCTGTGCATTAAAAACACTTGCGATTTTTTTTATTATTATGAAATACAATTTTCGTGACAATTTTTTTCGTAACACAACAATAAAAAAAATAGCCTGAGAAATACTGACCTTTTTTAATGAAAAAGAAAAAAAAAAAAACACTGCTTCACCCAATCCCCAGGCTGGGTGAGGTGGATGTGGGTAGATGGTTTAGGAGTTTTAAGCGATTAGAGTATAAAATTTCCTTTTCAAATAATCTTGAGCACCTAGATTCAGTCGGACCTGGGTGGGTATAAGAGAACTGAATATAGGAGAATTGGATATAAGAGAACTGGATATAGGAGAACTTGGTG
This sequence comes from Bactericera cockerelli, assembly GCA_024516035.1. NCBI lineage: Eukaryota > Metazoa > Arthropoda > Insecta > Hemiptera > Triozidae > Bactericera > Bactericera cockerelli. The sequence continues at coordinate 6,777,617 of CM044955.1, forward strand.
GACCCGAATTAGTTTTGTTATATCTTGGTTTCCCTTAGAAAGGAGGTTCTTTTCTCTAATATACAGAGGTAAATGCGACCTAAAAATTGTTCTCTTTCTTCCACTAATAATAATTCCGTGTCCGTGAGATAGGCACAGATAACTACATCACGGTGGTGAGAGGATTATATGGACGCCCAGATCCAATGTCTAAGCTCGATTCATGTCCATTGGATTCTATTTGGTTTTAACGCCCTGATCAAAGATGGTTCAGACTTTCGAATCATCGTAGCAGCTACCCACATTAACCTCACCCAGCCTCAGTGGGGCCAGCCTCTTACTTCCTGTTTCGTCGGTTTAAATATATGAAAGAGGACTCTATCAACTCCCCCCCTCTCACCCTCCCCCCTCACAAATATGTTCCACAAAGGCTGAAATGTTCATGTCATCGATTCGCATAACTTTGTTACAAATTACAATGGAAACTTTGCATGACACATTAAAATGAAAAGGTAGGTACAAATTGGTCTCATGGAGGAAAAACTTTTTGTTGACAAAGTGCCTTTAACTCGAAAACATTCTGGAGTGGCTGATGGGAAATAAAGATGGAGTCGTTGGAAATGAGAAGAGAGGGAGGTGTAATTGACGGGGGAGAAGAGAAGATTTACTTAAGAGAAAGAGAGAGAGAGAGAGCAAGAGAGAGAGAGAGAGAGAGAGAGCAAGAGAGGCATGAAAGAGAGAGAGAGAGACTGTCCAAAGTGCCTTTAACTCGAGAACACAGAACGCTGTGAAAATTTGATGGAAAGAAAGATGGAGTACCTTTTTAGAGATGACAGATTGTAGGGAGAAAGAGTGAGGAGATAGGAAAAAAGAGGTAGATTAAGAGGGAGAAAATAAGGAAATTGTGTATAGATTGTAGAGAATAGAGGGATATAGATGAGCTGATAAACTGTTGTATCAGAGAGAGAGAGAGACAGGGACGGATAAGCCTGAGGAAGACTGCTCGGTAGCAAGGAAAAGGGGACACGGAGGACTGTATAAGAGCCGTAGCCTTTGAATAGTTATAGCTTTCTTGGTTTGAGCAATGGACTAATTGGACTATGATGGGGCTATTATTATTGTTCCGTTCACTTACATTGACTGATAGAGGTGTACTGAGGGCAGACTCTCGATGCTGGAAGTTCGAGAGCCTGCTACCACGAAGTTGAGGCTTGTCTTGGATACAGGGTGTTAGGTGTGAGGATATACAGTGTGTAACAAAGACAGGAAGAGGAACAGAGAGAGCAAAAGGAACTTACTACTATAGTCAGCACAGAGCAGGATGGTCCTTGACTTCACCACCATGGAACTTACTACATAGCCAGCACAGAGCAGCAGGTCCTTGCCTTCAGCCAGCATGGAACTTACTACATAGCCAGCACAGAGCAGGATGGTTGACTGGACCCTGCCGTGCACTGGTCCATGCCTACACATGGAACTTACTACATAGCCAGCACAGAGCAGAGGTCCTTGCTTCAGCCACCATGGAACTTACTACATAGCCAGCACAGAGCAGGATGGTCCTTGACTTCAGCCACCATGGAACTTACTACATAGCCAGCACAGAGCAGCAGGGTCCTTGCCTTCAGCCAGCATGGAACTTACTACATAGCCAGCACAGAGCAGCAGTGTCCTTGGCTTCAGCCACATGGAACTTACTACATAGCCAGCACAGAGCAGCAGGGTCCCTAGCTTCAGCCACCATGGAACTTACTACATAGCCAGCACAGAGCAGCAGGTCCTTGCCTTCAGCCAGCATGGAACTTACTACATAGCCAGCACAGAGCAGCAGGGTCCCTAGCTTCAGCCACCATGGAACTTACTACATAGCCAGCACAGAGCAGCAGTGTCCTTGGCTTCAGCCACCATGGAACTTACTACATAGCCAGCACAGAGCAGCAGGATCCTTGACTTCAGCCACCATGGAACTTACTACATAGCTCCTCCAAAGTAAATAGAACAGAATATTATTATAATTTATTTGCATGAATTTTTAAGTTTTTTTTTACAATGTTTCTCCAAAGAGTTCTCTCCTGTGCTGATGCTTCTTATTGAAGGATTCAAGGATTTTCTTGACTCCATCTTTCAGTCTCGTTGTAGCTCTTCCTCTTTTTTTTTTTTTATTAAAAAACATATAATTTATTTTATTTATAAATATACATAAAAAAATCGACACTAAAACACAGGCATCTCCGCACCATCTTGAAGGGCCGTGCACCCTCTCTCTTTCTTGATCCTCTGAGCCTTAGCGATGTTGCCCTCAGGTCGAATATTACTCTTGAGTTTTCAACGCTGCTAAGAAAGTGTGGTCTTGGTTGATTTGGCCTCCACCTTCATATCTAGTTTCTAACTAGCTTTTCTACTTTCCATCAGTCTAGTTTTTTTTTTTTAATTAGGTATCATATTTGTGTTAATCACTTTCGTGATATGAAACTCGTGTACTAAAACTACGCTGAAACCGGGACCTGAACCACCGACCTCCAGGTTACAAGTCCGCCGCATTACACATATTGTATGATTAGTAAAATTAGAAAAGGTAGAGAGAGGGAAAATAGATGATGGATAAAATGTATACACAGGAAAAAGAGAGAGATAACGTTGTATCACAGGAGAGAGTAAGAAATTGAGATAGTGAAAGAGAGATAAAGTTATAACAGAAGAAAAGTAAAGAGAGAGAGAGATAGAGAGAGAGATAACGTTGTATCACAGAAGAGAAGTAAGAAATTGAGATAGTGAAAGAGAGATAAGATAAATAAAGGTAGGAGAGAGAGAAAGAGAGAGAGAGAGAGAAAATATGTATTGAAAGAACACCATTAAAAGTTGATCGATCGATGTAAGCAAGGTTGTAGATGTGAGAGAGATAAAAAGTTTTTCACTTTTGAGAGAAAGAGAAGGTGAGATTGAGGGAAAAGAAAGAGAAGGAGAGAGAGAGAGAGAGAGAGAGTTAGAGAGAGGGAGGGAAAGTAGAAAGAGAGAGGAGAGAGAGAGTGAGAGGAGGGAAAGTAGAAAGAGAGAGGGAGAGAAGAGAGAGAGAGATTAAGATGAGAGGATGTGAAAGTAGAAGAAGAGATGGAAGAAGATAGAGAGAGAGGAGAGAGAGAGAGAGAGAGAGAGAAAGAGAGAGTAAAGAGAGAGAGGGAAAGTAGAACAGATGATTGAGAGAGAGGATAGATAGAGAAGGAAGACAAGAAAAGAGAAAGATGAGGAGAGGGAAAGTAGAATGGAGAGAGGAGAGAAAGAGAGAGAGAGAGAAGAAACTAGATAGAGAGAGGGAGGGAAGTTAGATAGGAGGATTTTCAAATTTTGCTCTGTAATTACCAGGAATTTCCTTGAATTTCACAGGAAATTTCTGATTGAAAATTCAATTTTTAATGGAGAGAGGAAGTAGAGAGAGGAGAAATAGAGAGATAAATAGAGAGATGGAAAAACAGATCTGCGAATGAGAGAGGGACTATACTGAAAGGAAAAAGAGAGAGATATGTAATAATAATAGATAAGAGAGAGAAAGAGAAGAGTCGAGGATGAGAAAAAGATAGTACGAAGAAGAGAGAGAGAAAAGAGAGAGATAAAAGGAAGGAAAAGAGAGGGATTGAAGATAGTAGAAAAATAGAGAGAGACAGACAGACAGAGATGTATGTATGGATTGAAAATATTGACAAAGATGAGAGAGAAGAAGAGAGAGAGAAAGAGGGAGTAAGAGGAGGGATTGAAGATACTAAAAAGATAGTAGAGAGAGAGGGAGGGAGGGTACTAAAGACCGATACCTATATGTAGATAGAAGAAGACAAGTATTAGAGAGAGGAAAAGGAGAAAGAGAGAGAAGAGAGAGAGAGAGAGGAGAGAGAGAGAGAGAGAGGAGAGAGGGGGGGGAGAAAAATTGGAGAGAGTAAGAAAAAATAGGGTGGGGTTATAATATTTTATTTATCAAGGCTTACAGAAGGAATACTTAAAATTCAGACTTTCCTCACTTACAAACCCTGAATTGTTAAAATTCCACTTGAAATACTTGAATGTAGATGCTGCCAGCGAGAGTAACGATGAAAAATTCACAACAATTCAATGAAAATTATTTCTTTTTTTCACACAATCAGCTTTGCCCTCACTTGAATTACTATTATTGTCATGTATTTTATTCATTTTTTATTTAGTTTAAGAAATAAATAAATATCAAAAATACCGTGCACTCGTAGTCAAGTGGTTAAGACGCTAGTCTGGTAATCCAGGTAGTGTAGGGATCCGTTGTTTCGAATCCCACCCAGTGCTTTCATTTTTCCTCATTCATATTTGAGTTTTTGAACTCATAATAATAAGACTCTGAGGGTTAGGTGGTAGAAAATGGTTTGAGCATTGACCCCGCCTGGTGGTTACCTTTCAATTTCACTAAATTATAATTTATTATTATAAATATCTTGCAACTTGTGTACAACAACATTTTGTCACCTTCTCTGTTCTGTTCTTTAGGAATGCAAATGAACCCCGTATATCTAAAGTGGAGAGTCGAAAAATTCCGACTCCGCCGAGATTCGAACCCAGGTCACCATGCGTGCAAGTCTAGATCTTTACCCACTCGCGGCCTCGGTGTTTACTTTTTACATATCTCCCTTGCCTTTATCCCATATAGTTTATGTTGCTGTTGGGGTCGGCATTGTTCAACCTCATGGTTGAGGTTGGTAGGGTGGAGCACGTTTTTGTAGCTGGATGGCCTTCCTGACGCCAACGAATGTAATTGGTTTTAACGTCCCGGGAGTGTTACCCTCCATTCCCTGAAAATCATACCAGCTACCCACATTAACCTCACCTAGCCTGGGTAGGGCCGGAAATTTTTCTTTGAAAGTCTACTCCAACTTGGGATCTCTGGACTACGGGCAGTAGTCACAACTGTTACGCCATAGAGGCGAGCATTTTATTGTTATGAAAAAATGTAATAGTATCGGTGACTACTTTTTGTTGTAATAAAAATAATAAACACGTTTTAAAAGGAGACATGAGAATTGAACGAAACTCACATTCTCATGGTAAATTGCTAGCACCAATGAGAACAGATATTGTCACCCTTGAATATCAATTAATATAGGTTATCATCTTTCTGCTATCCACAAACTCTTTTGTCCATCCTCAGTCCAGAAGATAATGTCACAGTTACTCTACCAGTCTACCCCGCCTACCTAGATTTCTCCATGCCTGGGAATCGAGATAGTTACGACAGTGGTGGACTCGTGTGAGCTACTGAGGAGCTGAGGGCAGTTTCAGCTTATATTAGTTGCTCCGTAGCTTCATATAAATTTCAACCGACCTCAGTGGCTTCATCGATAAGGCGGCGGACTTGTAACCTGCAGGTCGGTGATTCAAGTCCCAAGTTTGGCAAAAGTTTAGCAAAGCGAGTTTGAGTAATTGTGATACGATTGTGATTAACACAAATAGGATAGCTTTTTTCTCTTCCAAATTCCATTCTAAACATACAATAACGGTTCTCTCACACATTTGATACAGGCTATGTAGGTACTATCTCTCTCTCTCTCTCCCTCTCACTTATGTATTATGTATCTCTCAACCACTTACCTACTCTCTTTCTCTCTTTTTCCTTCCTTTACTCCACATTACGTATTTCTTCCCTTGATTTCTTGTATTATCTCTCTCTCTTACTCTCTCTCTCCCTCGCTCTCATTTTCTCCTATGTAGTACTCCTTTTTTCTCTCTCTTTTCCTATTTCAGCCCCCCCCCTCTTCTTCTCTCTCGAACACTACTTCCTCAACAGTATACTCCCCCTTATACCACCCTTTGTCCGCTAGTTACTATTTCCCCCCCCCCTGGGGCACTAATGGCCAGAGTCACGCCAACAGTAACTTAAGCTGACTTACCACCCCCCCTGACACCCCCCCTAGCCACGGGTGCGTGATTTAGAGTTTCCAACCATTCCCAGAGCCATGACTGATGGGAAGGTGTGACGTATGATCGATGCGATGGTTGAGTGGCTCACCTAAGGGTTGGGTGAAATGGGTTGGTTATGCCACTGCGAAAAAAAATGTGCGGAAAAGATTGTCGCAGATTATAATAATAATATTTATTGTAAAAGTAACCCCTAGGCGAGGTTAATGCTCAAAGCATTTCAGCTTCCTAACTCCCTCAGAGTATTATTATCAGTTGGTCACGTGCTCCTATAAATGAGGAATCCACAATTGGGCCGGATTGGGTGGGATCTGATCCACGGATCTATTCACTATTTTGGGGAGATATTTCTCTTAGATCCACGGATCTATACGCTATTTTGGCGAGATATTTCTCTTAGATCTACGGATCTATACGCTAGATTGGCGAGATATTTCTCTTAGATCTACGGATCTATACGCTAGATTGGCGAGATATTTCTCTTAGACGTTTCTTTTTTTTACCAAAACGAACACAATAATTCCCATTTCTTATATGAGATACTAGACCGTGTTTTGTTACGGTTATTTTATTGGACCAGAAAATCCCGATATCTTGAAAATGCTAATAGATATTTTAATTTTGATAATCATCTAGGTAGTTTGACGGTGGTTTAGGGGGGTTATCTCCCATGAAATTTTCAATATCTGTTACCGTTTGGGCTGTGGAATTGTAAACAGACAACCCCTAAGAGGACATAGTCAGCCAGTTAGACACGCACAGATTTGAGTTTTATAAATAGACATTCTTGGAAAAAAATTTATTCCTGGCTTATGAAACATTTCCATTCAAACTTTTTATACATCTTGTAGTTAGGTATGGAAAAATGAGAATATTTTACAAAAACGAACACAAAATGTTTGCAGCTTTATCAAAGCCCAACTTCATTATGGAAACTAATTGAAAGTAACCCAATTATGTGGTATTTTCGGTTTGTACCCACACTAGATAGTAGCTACCCACTTATGTGGTACCTACTTATAGAAATAATAATAGTCGGTTCTTCACTACTCAACCCACAATAAATTTCCAAGAGAAGAAACATTTTTTTTTTTAAGAATAAAAATATTTTACAAATTACATTTCGTTCGTTATGGTGGATAAGGAAAGGATATGGCAATTAATTGATCCCAAAATGTGTATATACTGATACACAATGTAGTTCTGTGAAACTTTAACTAACACTAATATAAATTTTCGTTATATAATCATTAGGATTAAATGTATTATTAAACATATTTAATCAAGTTTTATTTACAATACATAGTAAATACATTTTTCAAAAACAAAGTTTTTTTTTTAATTTACGGATATCGCATCCATTTAAACAAGATCGCGGGTATAATAAAAAAAAATTCTTAACTAGATTTAAATATCCTTAAAATTAAATCCTAAATAGTAAGAAGATCACATTATTTTATTTAATTGATCTAGTCTTTGCATTGGCGAAAATTCACCTTATTGGTTCGATAAGTTAGAAGCTTAAATGCAAGATTATTAGAGCGAGTATTCTTAGAGTTGATTCGTAGGATAACTTTTTTATATATAACGATAAGTGTTTCACAGCCGTTTTTATTTCGTAGCCATGAAACAGGAGCTACTGTAGACGCTTGTAGTCTGTGTTGTAGCCTACCCATCCCGTAGTATGCCTCCCCTCTGATGGGCGAGAAGTAACAATACTTCCCAATTAGGTGCTGGGTCAACACGAGCGCACCGGAAGGTATCCCTTACAAACATTTGTAACGAAATTAAGAATACAAATTTTTGTCGGCACGGGGGATCGAACCCTACATTTCGCATGGCAAGCAACTTTTTCTAGGAGCTCGTTGAAATTATTCAACAAAACTTGATCAAGGGCTGTGCTAATGCCCACGGCATTCTCTTCCAATTAAAATTTGTATTAGGATAAAAAAAATCTGGTAATGAAAGTTCTTCTGATTCGTCATCTCAGTATGGTGCCGATCTTAGGGTGGCGAGTACCTATAAGTTAACAGTCCCTACAAGACGGATGCTTTCCCCCCAACCCCTCTCAGTTATATTCTGCCCCCCTCGTGTTATTACTGTCAGTTAGCGCGTTAATTGAGAGAGGCCACTTAATTGAGCATAATCTATTGTAATAGTACTCGTTAACTTGTAATGCGTAATTCTCACTTTATATTGTTCAATCAGGGCCGGAGCTATGAGAGCAGGCGTGGCGTGCATGTGAGAAAATACCAAAATTAACAGAGGACATAATTCTTTCCAATCACTCTGGATTTTTTTTAAGTTCAAATGGGAATTGAAGACAAGAAAGCTATACCTGTGCCTGGCAATGCAGAGAGGGAATGCTGAAAGCATTGAGGACTCTTTCCCCGCCAGCAGTGCCCTCTCTGACTTTTTTTGTTGATAACAGAGAGTAGACCAACAGTCTGGCTTGGGGACTATAAACAGGGAGTAGACCAGCATTGAATTGGTTCTGGGGGACCTTGTCAATTATTAGCCTCCTTGTCAGTGGCGGCTCGTCGGGTGAAGACACTGAAGACATTTTCACCTAATTTTGAACAGTGAAAACAATACTCATAATCCCTTGAACATGGCACAATTGATCCAACTCAAAGAAAAAAAAAAGAGTAAGCTTTGTGTAAAATAGATCAATGCTGCTTAACATTTCATGTTACTTTCCAAGGAGAACACCAAATGTGAAGACAATTCGAAATTGTCTTCAGTTGTCCTTGAATCAACCAATCAGAGTTGAGTATTTCCAAGTAGGTATCATGAAATATTAGGCAAGAACTATATCTATGTAATATGCTACTGAGGACAGTCTTCAGTTGTATTCAGTTTACATTATCTACACGACCTCATACGAAATGTCACGATGCCACATACCATGTGAGATGTCATGTGTTTTTGATATTAACATTGTTGCCAGTAGCATTATGCCAGACCTAGGAAACCAGTCAATGATTTAGCCTCCCATATCTAGCACAATCTTGTAATATTAAAAAAAAAAATAATAATAATAATAACGTAGGCGTTAGGAAAGCAGGATTTTGTGTCAGGAATTTTGGAAATTATTTCTCATTTTTTGGGTTCTAGTTTTGTACATAGTTCCTAAACGATAGCCGATACCAATAAATTTTAACTATTCAACTATAGTCTTAAAAAGGACATCTCGATTGAAGTCAAATCTCGGAAATAATTTTATTATTTAATGTAGGTACCGAAATTGAGCCAAATAAGATAATCTGGTATCTTGTTGTTCCAAGAAGTTTTTAAATAGGGACAACGGTGGTCCTGTTTAAGATCCTAACTATGGAACCACTTTAAAAAAAAAATCATGAAATTAGACGTGTTGAAATGAAATTCTCAAGAGAAAATTCTGTTCAGGCGGTGTAGTATTATTTTTTAAAATAAATAAATACGTCTTACATGATTTGAGGGATTTCTTTAAATTAAAATATAGCTCTTGAAGTTTGTAGAAATTTAGCTATGAAATTAACTTGGCAACATTGTATCTCTTATCTTAGAATGTAAACAAAACTTGTGCACTTTTTAAATTTATTATTTTCAAATCTTTTCAACGGTAATCAAGTGACTTTTAATTGGTGTAACTAGTTAATAAAGTTATTTCCCAGTATTTGATACAGGATAGAAACATTATTCCTACCTGATCTGACCTGTGCTTTTCATAATAAGTTGAATATGAAGTAGCTATGTACTTCTTTCAGTGTCAGAAATAACATTTTAATTATGCAGGTTGCAGGTAGCTAAGCACACAGCTTCCAGTGAAGTACTTAAAATTATAAGGTAATATCTGTGTTTTTCATAAATATTCATTTAAACATCAATGGTAACACAAATTTAAGCTAATTTTATATTTGTAGTAAGTATGTTTTCTTAGATTTATTTTGTAATCTGGTGGTGGATTTTCTTCCAGTTTTGGATTGTAATTTTTAGTCTTCAACTAACTTTCTTTCCTTCCCAGTTCTAACCCCTCTTTAAAATGTTGTACCTACCTATCTACTGAGGTATAATCCTTTTATTTTTATTT
>CM044955.1:6787692-7019945 GCA_024516035.1 Bactericera cockerelli
AACTTCTTATTTTATTATTTCTAGCTAAGAAAGTTACCCCTAAATTTAAACCTGTCGAGTTTTAAATTTAGTCTTTAGTTCACTAACAATGCTGTAACTTGCGAAATGGCCATCTGATAATAAATAATTGAGAAAAACAAAAAAGCCAAGTGTCTTCTATCTTCAAATTATTTCGAATTTTAGTTGGTATTTGACTGTATTGGTGGTCGAAGTGTTAAGATGCTAGCCTAGTAAGTTCGTACTCCATTTAATGGATGGATTTTTCTTAATTGATTTGAGGATGTTACCACACAATATATGTACAAAACACCTGCCGGATTCAAGGGACTCTTTGATTCTTTCGGGCTGTTTCTGCAGTACAAGTAACAGTTTTCTGTTGTTCTGTTATATGTTAACTATTAAATAACTCACGCTCTAATGTCGATCAAACAAGAAATTTTGTACAATTTCTCAAACTTTAGTGTAGACCAATTTCTGTTTTGATTCGACTTACTTACCTTTAAAAGTTTTAGGATTTCGCCGGGATCCGAGCACCTGTCTATTGATTGAACAATGCTGTACGCCTTTTTCTGTTGGAAATCAGAAATTAATATCAACTAAGAACAATCAGTAGAGTTTACATTACTTAAAAACGAGCAAAAAGAATTTGCATCGTACCGAAAGATAGAAAAAGTACGAAATTATGTTTAAATACACAAAAAATTGTGTTCTGGAATCAGAAAAAACATTTTTATGGAACGCTAAATGAGAATGAAGTTCCATCTCGACAAAAGAGCAAATACTGTCTTCAGAAATTGGACTTTTGATCTTTTTTTTTAAGGAGGAGAAAGCTTATACCGAAAGGTGTGGAACTCATCATGGATGCCTCTTGTCTATTCTGACTATATGCAGGGTCTGCTCATCAATTCTAAACCATACAGTTCTGGGACTGATGAAATTTGAAATATTTAACCGTTACATCTAACGGTAAGAAAAGTAGCGGACTGACCGTTAAATCTCTTAACGGGCAATTTCCAACAACACGCCTACATTTGAAACTTACCTTATACAAGATTGAGGTATACCATTGATCTCTAGAGTGGGCATTTTTGATCTGTGGGAGGGAAAGAATGGACTGAGTCAAAATTTTATTTCAAAGTATTCTCCTAAAACCTTTTATAGTATTTTTATGGGAAGAAACAATACAGTTAGGACCAATTTGGAAGACCGGATTTTTACCGGTGGGGGTACACAAAGTACATCTAGTTCAAATTCTCACTTCGTTGACTGTCAAAGTTTTTTTCCAATAAAATTGTTGTATTATTGCAATGGAATCACAAACATTTTGTATGGTATACATCTTTACACCAATACTAAGATTTTTTTTTTTGTTGCTTTTTTTTGTCAAAGGACTGACTGACTGGTGGACCACTGAAGGTAATAAATGGCCAGATCCAATGTCTATGTTACTTTCAAGAAAATTGTTCTACTATTTATTGTAATAAAATCATAACATTTTTGGGCTGCATCCAAAGTGCGTTCCGGTCCAACTTTTGAACTTTTTCATGAGAACCATTGTGCTTCCCGTGTGTTTTCATTTCATAGGTCATGTGCGTCCTGCTTTTTCAAATTTAATCCATGTGTATTTTTATTTTTGTTCACAATTCTTTTCAGCGGTAAGGGACGAACTTGGGCTATACCTTGAGATAGATCATAACACCACTACTAAGAAGTTAAGAACTCACTTGGAATATGAGTGAGTTCTTGGGAATGACCAAGTGGATAAAGAACTTGTACCCATGAACACCCTCCAGTCTGTCAACAATGTCCACCTCGTCAATAGAGCTGTACTCTATCTTGTCCTTCATACAGCCGGATAACTGAAACAGAAAAGAAACTATGTATAAGATGTCTAAAGAATGATTTTTAAAGAAAGTAGACTGTGGAGTTCGAGAATGACTTAACAGCATTCTCAAATCATTTTTCACACTGTCATAACCGCTGAATTTAGCGGACAATAGAAATACACGGTACCAGCTTTCTAAAGACAAAAGATAACTAGATAACATAAATTCTTTACACCCTTATCATGTTTGGCGTTTTTCTTTGGCATGCGCTAATCTTCATTTTAATTTTATTGGGAATTAGCGGGCTGTCGCCCGCTTTGCGGGCCGAGACATGGCAGTGAAAGCAAAAAGTCCTTTTTCGCCAATGGCAGGTGTTGTAGTGGGAATTTCGAAAAATCTAGACCATAAGACAAAGCTACCTACCAAATTTCAGCTTCCTAGGACTTACGGTTTGGGCTGTAGAGCGATGATCAGTCAGTGAGTGGTCAGTCAGTGACTTTGACATTTATATATTAAGATTTCTATACAGGCAAATGGTTGGAATTAGGAAAGGCATCCCAGCCGTGAAATGTAGAAGTAGGATTACCAGATCCAAACAACTGCAATCATGAGATTCATGAGTAACATGTAACATCATCATTTAGCCATTCCATCCTCATCCGTAGCATAGGCATCTATCTTCCATACAACTCTGTCTTGGCCGATGTGTGTCTAAAGTTTTCCTCTGGACAACAACCCACTTAAATGGGCAGAAGAGAGTAAAATGAGAAGAAATAAATTATTTATACCCACTAAATAATCAACTCTTTCACTGCTGGAGTAAATGGACTGTTCAGTCTTATCTCAGCAGTAAAAACAAGAAATGTTTCTATTATACTCAAGTTAGGGAGGTCTCAGACCATCAGGACTGTTTTTTTTTCTCTCCAATATTGTAGATTTTAAGATTAATTTATAATATTACTTGTAACAAATAAAGACTTGAATCATAATAATAATAATAATAATAATAAATTCTAAGAAAGACTCACGCAGTGTGCCGTGATGCAGGAGTCAGTCAGAATGACGTGGTGCTTCTCCCACCTCCTGAAGTAGTCGATGGAGAGGAACTTGTTGATCACCCTGGTCTTCTCCCTGTCCACCGACAGCACGTACATGTCGCCTTCGTGGATCACCTGTGGAGAATGAGGGGGATTGAGGCTAATGCCAGCAGGTGCCCCCTTTCGAAACTAATCGTCCAACAGGGGTGGATGAAAGAAATTGGAAAAATAAGAGACAGAATGAGGAAAACTGACCGAAGCATGAACGTGTTGAGAACGTCAGTATGAATACTCGATTATTTGATCATACCGTGAATGGACATTCATTATACCGTGACTTACACTTGTAGTGTGAATCGGAAATTAAGGCTTTAGACACAACGTTCATTTTTCATCAAGACCATTAGACTATTTCTGCCACATTGAAAGGGTTAGAGATTCAGCCACCAGGAGTACCAGGACAGTTGAAGAGATTGCCTACAGTGTGTCTTTTCTGTTAAAGAGATCTTCTATGTGTTTGTATATTTGGGACACATCTTTTCAACTGTACATTCTACTTTATAGTTTTGTAGCTTGAATTCACTTTCACAAACCTGATCTCTGTTGAGCCCAGTTGCTTTTGCGGATCGAGTACGGGACATTTTAGATTCTGTTATGCTATGTTTCCTTGTTTATGTAATTATGTATGTATCTGTTTGATAGGAAAAGAACACATGTCATTGTCAACCTAGAGCACTAGTCATTAGACCTAAAACATGCCATTATCATGTTTCAGACTAATGTACACCAGAGGAAGAAAGTGAGCCCCGTCTCTTGCAGTTTGGTTATGTCCTCATCCAAAGTTGAATTTTCCCATTTTCAGGATAGAAATCAATCAAAAATCTATTAATTTCGCCATAGAATTCTAAAATTGATTCAGATTCCTTAGATTCAGATTTCTTACCTCGTACTTCTGCTCGATGATATGGGGAGGGGGAAGGGTGCAGGTGAGGGAGTGGTCATCATGCAAGGAGGCGGGGCTTTTGCCTCTCGCACCGCCCACACTCATTGTTCCCTGCCCTGTTTGCCCAGCTGCCTGCAGAGGATGAAGAGAACAAAGTCATTTGAATGAGTAAAATCACGAAAATGGACTGTTAAAGTAAAAATGACTTTAAATGGAGTTCCAAATTAATTTTCTTTTTTCGAGTAAACCAATCTATGTATTGAGATATATTTCAAAGGTCAAACATTTCTTCAAACTCACTACCGAGAGGAAGCGTGCTTTTTTCTTATTCATGTTCTGACCATGCACCAAACTGTTGGAATAGGTTATTTAAAGTTTGGTCAGGGTTAGGTTAGGACTGACCCAGAGTACAGGGTATGCCTAACCTTCTCTTTTTAGTTCTTCTTAAAAGTAATTTGGCCTAGGAATAACTAGTTTGTCTTAGTAAAAAACATCAGCCACTTTAGAGATTTTTTTAAACTTAATCAGATGTCTGGCTAAGACAATCGATCGTTCTTGATGCTGCTACTCGAGCAAACTTATGGGGAGTTAAAAAATACTGGCCCTAAGGTTATAAATGAGGAACTCGCCTGAAGTATATTCTTCTTGTACTGGTGGCGGCTGAGATGCGAGCTCGCCTTACCGAGGCTGTTGTTAGCCTCGCCATTTTCATCCGACAGGTCGATCTCTATGTTTTCCGTCTCCACCTGAAATGCAAAGCAACAATAATGTTAAGGTGTAAATTGTAAATTATTTGTACTGAAGTAAGAGCCTCTCTAATATAGCTAGATGAAGGACGCAGCACCGAGAAATTTCAGAAAGGACCCCCATAAAATTATTCAAGAACATCTTCAGAGGTGCAATAGTTCTAGATGAAGGACGCAGCACAGAGAAATTTCAGAAAGGACATAAAATAATAATTATTGAAGATCCCCTTCACAATTTCTCTTCGTAGCCAAGTATTAGTATGGGCCTCCTTTTGTGTTGTTTACCAGTTTTTGCTGTTACTTAACGTCTCTAATATTTATACTGTTTGAAAAAAGAGGTTTTACCCTCCATTCGCTGGAAATTTTTCTATTCGCTGGCTGAGGAATTTCTTTATAGTACAGGATTGTTTTTCTGTAGGTCTTCGTCTAAGCGCTAATTATGAAGACCTGATGAACTCTGAACCAAGCAACGTCATAATATGAGTTTTGGTGTATTTTGGTAGTTTTTGCATAAAAGGTTGAAGATATCAAAAAATGTATGAGAGTTAACCCCCCATGAATTACCCATAAAATACATCCAAATCCATGCTAGTTTTCTCATGAAAGTAATTGGTAGCGCCACCAGTGTCGGAATTTCGGGCGTACACTTGAAAATATTAACAAAATCATGAAAATCGGACCCTCTTTCAAAAAATAAACCAAGCCAATACACAGTGTTAGATACAGAAGAAAAAAATTAAAACCACTCAAAGTTGAGTTGAGTTATTTCAATAAAGGTACCTACATATTTAAACAGAAAAGTTAATTTAAATTAAAATTTAAGTATCTACCTATTAGGTACTCACCTAATATAGTTTAAAATGAATAATTTAAAGCATATTGTAACTAAAATCCCCGTATCAAATCTCCTAAACTCAGTAGAACGAGAGCATGGAAGCAAAAGTTTGGAAATGTTGGTGCGAACAGCATCAACGCACAAAGGAAACACATGTGGTGGTAAAGAATGGGAGCCTAAAGTCCCGGAAAGTGCGAGCAAGCCACCTCCTGAACTGAAGAAGCCCGATGAAGTAAAATATCCAGAGACAACCAAGACCCAAGAAGCAATAGTTGAAACTCTTCCTCAGCCGATTCCTAAACAAAAATGTGTAGAAATAAAGCCTCCTGAACAACCAAAGCCCACCCCTCACATTTGTGGCGAGACTGCTCGCGAGGAAGTATTCAGGAAGATCGTTAATGAATCCATCTTCAAACAGAAGCCAAAGAAAGACTGCCCGCCGAAAGAAATTAAAATTGCTGCCTTCCCAAATAAAAATGATCCAACACTGAGAATGATGCTGGGGACTGTGATTTTCAGTATCTTTGCTTACTCGGCCTGGCTGTATAACAATGGAACCCAAACAGCACCAGACCCAACACAGCATAGCGAAGACAATAGTAGTGAGGACTAAGTATAAGAAGAGAGATAAGAAAAATGTGTTTTACTGTTGGAATAAGGTAGTCTGTGACTTAGTATTTAACTGACTAGTTGACATCAAATTCATTAATTTTGAAAAAATAATCATAAAAAAAAAAAAAATAGTTATCTTTCGTCCGAGGCAAGAGTCGAGTTTTAAGAAAATGTAGAAGGTTTTAGTTTGAGAGAGAGACCTAGAACTAGATGGAAGAATAGAGAAAGATGTTGAGCTGAATGGACACAGCATACACTGGAGAGGAGTATAGGAGCAGCAGGTGCGCAGCAGTTATAATATGGCCGATAAGGCCTCAGACAAGGATAAGTAAAGTAAGTAAGTATTCTTTTGTCCAGATCACTGCCATTTCGTCCATTAGGTACTTGTTAGAGGAAATCGGACCAAGTTAGAGGAACTTTGATAATAACAAGGATACAATGGGTAACTCAGTAAATATAGTATGGAGGTAAACTTGGCAGCAAAAATAATATCTTGGATAGGAGGAAGCTAGGATACCAGCATCACGAGGGTTCGAATTTAAATGGTCAACCATCCACGTCCTAGCCTCACTGGACGTTGCTTAACTTCAGTCACTGAATGAGAACTCGTGTATTCATAGTACCATCGGCGCAACGCTGGCTTCCTTTTTTAACTATACATTTTTGTATGTTTGAGAGATATTTTTTTTTTTGGCGGGTTATTTTTTTCCATGAATTCTAAAAAAATTAAATTGAATTGACTCACCGAGGACATTTCTTTTAATGAGGAGCTCCGCTTCTCCAGCAGCTTCTTGATGTTGACGGTTGTGATTGAGCAGTTCTCCTCAGGGGTGCAGATTCGGTCCTCGCCCGGGAGAAGATTGTTGTTGGCTTCGGCCGGGGCCGCTTTCAGATTCAGAGGCATGGCCGGTTTACTGTCGCCTGGAAATCAAATTAATAGTTACAGGCACATTCACAATAAACAAAAAATTCTCAACCACCATCTTGAGGGATCTTTTGAAAAAAATCATGTGTTCCCCTACAGACTACATATTTCATTTACTAACATAAAAACAAAATTCTCTTCACAATGTAACAAAGACGAACAATTTATTATATTTTTCGAGAAGAGACGAGAAATTCTCAAGATTTTCAAGAAAAGACGTTTTCATTGGTTTGAGACGAGAAATCTCGACTATTTTCTGATTTCTGAGACAATACGAGTTATTTATCCAATTTTTTTGAGAAGAAACGAGGAAATTTTCCAATTTTTTTCGAGCTAAATAATTTTTTGAGAAGAGTCTCCGTGTAGCTTGTTTCTCGTCTTGAATCCAACTCTACTCACCCCAGTAGAGATAGTCCTGAACTCTACTCACTCTAGTAGAGATAGTCCTGAACTCTACTCACCCCAGTAGAGATAGTCCTGAACTCTACGCACCCCAGTAGATATAGTCCTGAACTCTACTCACCCCAGTAGATATAGTCCTGAACTCTACTCACCCCAGTAGAGATAGTCCTGAACTCTACTCACCCCAGTAGAGATAGTCCTGAACTCTACTCACCCCAGTAGATATCTGAACTCTACTCACCCAGTAGATATAGTCCTGAACTCTACTCACCCCAATAGAGATAGTCCTGCAGAGAGTAGCGCCGTCGCCGCTTCAGATAAAGTCGCTGCTGTTTGGTACTCTTGTGGTTGGGGGGTCCATTGCCCCCCACCTGGTTCTGGAAGTTCTCAAAGTCGTCGGGCGTGTGTTGCAGAATGTTGTTGGGGTAGGGGAGATCCTTGGGGGCGGCTGTGGCGTTGGGGTTGTGAGCCACTGAAATGAAAACCGATGTTTGGGCGATCAAAAACATAATGAAATTTATTCCTGTAATGTACTTTTCAGAAAACCCCCTTATTAGGACGTTGAATTAAACAGGATAGTTGGCGTTATGAAGGGCCTATATTACATAATGTGACACAACTAACAAACCTCAACCTTAAGGTTGAACAATGCCGACCCACAAGAAAGAAGAAGTGAACGAAGAATGCCCAATGCCTCATCGTGTTTACGTTTAATGAGTCTGTTGGTGACTATGCAATTTATAGAAAAGAGACATTATGCATAAATTTATAGAGGAAGGAATCTATTTCTCACCGTTCACATTCTCCAAAGAGGAATCTCCGAAATGATCGGATACATCTCGGAGCGTGCTCGCTTCCTCCGAGTTGATGCTGAGATCATCTGGCCCGCCTGCCTGGGGCTCAACCGGCACACAACCCACGCTGTGCGACCGGCACCGCCTGTCATCGTGCTTGCCGGAGCAGGCTAGACCGAATATGTCCGGCTCATGGTAGTTGTAGAGATGCAGCTGAGGCGAGTCACACGAGACGCTCTTATCCAGCATGTGATGAGACATGGCGAATCGCTTTCTGCCGCGCAGTCGGGAGAGTGGTTCTGAGTTTTAGTGATCTGAAATAAATAGGATGTTTTATATTTGTATATTATTATTATTTATTTTTTATATTATTATGTATTAGTTTTAATTTAGTTAACTTTTACACATCTTGCAAACATGTGTGTAAATTCGCGATATGGAAAAATTACAAGAGTTCAGCACCCTTGAACATCCGCTCCGTCACCAAAATAAATTTATAAAAAATCGTAAATACAGACTTCTTTTGGAGGGATATAGAAAGTTGTATGATGTTCATACCAGTTTATTACCGAAAATATCTAAACAGTCATGGTAAATTATGATTTATTTTTGGTGAAGCTTAGATCTCCTTACAATTTTTGTGGGTAGTACAGCAGTGCTGAGTGTCTATCACTTTTCTAAACCAATTAAATTATATTATTTATAGATAGATCTAACTAGGTCGCAGTGTTAATTTTATGCAGTTTCACATGAAAACCTGCTACCAGGTCACATAATAAAAATCTCTCGTAATGCTGCCACTAGTCGTTACTCATATGAGTAACTACTCATTTTTCCTCACGAGGCATAAGTGGATCCCGGACATCCAAGTACTGAGCAAAAAGTTCCTGACGTGCGCCGGCGCCGCTGGGAATCGAACCCAATCGCATGTGCAAGCCCAGTGCGCTACACTATCAAATACATTCAGGGTCCGCCAAAAAAAAGAGCCACTCGAAATATCTAGAGAACGGATTTGAATTTTGAAAAATGCTGAAACATGTGAACTATTATATCAAGGGAAAACATTTTCTAATGGGTTTTGTATTTTTATCACAATCACATTGAAATCTTAGATGAAATTACCCTGTTTCTGATACATTTCTCGAAAGTAGCTGACATTAAGGGCGGAATTACTAGACAACATCAATAACTTAAGTCGTTGGTAAGTGTCGATTTTCCCTATCTTACACAGTACGCAAACCGTGACTTAGCGCCACAAAGGTATTACAAAAACGTCTTTTAATTCTGCCCTAAAAGTATTTTAAAATAAGATTGAGTTTTTTAAAACAAAACAGTTTCTCAATTTAAAAGTTTCTCGGATGACCCATTCAAGGTTATTTCAAGGTTACCTTTAGAATTTTAAATAGCACCCCATTATTTTTATGACGTTTTTAAAATCTACACAAAAATTTAAGTTAAAAAAATCTTACTTGTAATTTTTGTTACACCCTAGTTTCACACTTCTTAGGGGGTGTGAGATTTCTTTCATCTTGGACCATGAGTGCTGCATATCAAATCAGTCTATTTTTAAGTGCTGAACACGATAGTTATATTGGATTTTAATTTTAATTAACTTTTTGGGTCCCCTATACTAGAGATAAAAAAATGAAGTAAAACGAAGGGCTCATCGGAGAAACTTTTAAAGGTCATCATAAAACGTCCTTTTTAGAGCTATGAAAATGTTCTTGAACAATTTTTTTTATAAACTCAGTAGTTCTAGAGATAATTGAATGTCTCATTTATAATGGGACACCCTGTATAAAAAATGAATAGGAATTTTGTGAAAAATGTTGAATACACCGGTTCCCTTCAGAACACCGAAGTTAAGCGACATCCAGCGAGGTTAAGACTTGGATGGGTGACCATTCAAATTCTAATTCTCGTGACGCTGGCTTTTCCCGGCCCCACTCAGGCTGGGTGAGGTCAATGTGAGTAGCAGGTTTGTGAGTTTCCTGCGAATGGAGGGTAAAACCCCCGTCGTGATATGACCATGGCAGTTGAAAGCGACGTTAAACCCCACTTAAAAAAAAAAAAAAAAAAAAAAAAATGCAATGAGTCTTGTTGTTAAATGAATGGATTTATTTAGAACAAAATATACTCATAAACGAATATTTCATACATGATTCTAAAAAACATGACCCCTTGATACCTCCCCTGGTAAAGTTAATGGATAAAATAGCCATAAAATTTAATTATTTCAAATGAAAAAAAAAAAACATTTCTTTAACAAGTTTTACAAAAATACATTTTATTTTTTACAAAAATTGCTGAAACCTTCAAACCTCTGAAATGCAATGTACGATATCCAAAGCTTTGTTATGTTTAAAAACCTCAAACTGGTCGTAAATATTTTTAATGTCAACTACTTTTCAGAAAAATATCACGAACAGGGTGGTTCCAGTTAAGATTTCAAAGTTAACACATCAGAGACCGCAGCCCCTGGTAGTGATAAAAATTCAAAACCCATTAGAAAATGTTTCCCCTTTGATATAATTGTACTCATGTTTCAACATTTTTGAATTTTTTAATCTTATCTTTTTTCTAGACATTTCGAGTGGCTCTTTTTTTTTGCGGACCCTGTTTATTATTATTAGAGACCGGATTTTATTCATAATGCATACTTTTATATGCAAATGCAAAATGCATATTTTGCATATTTTTGCATTTCTCGATTTTTGCATTTCATATTTTGCATAATCAACCATAGATAAAAATCCCAAATCCAAGAGAATTTTGTTAAAAAACAATTTGATGAAGCCGCCAGTGATGGAATTCCTATTGAAGATATCGAAAAATTTATGGGATATGACCCCCCTTAATGTATAGGTTAAACGCCATAATCAATCAAAATAAGTTTAAAAAGTGATTGTTGGAGCCTCCTAGGTTAGAATTAAAAAGTGACTTATATATTTTTTTAAAAAAATTAGTTGCTTTTCTTGGAGCGTGTATTATAAAACAACTACATTTTTTTCAAAGTAGCATAGAATCAAAATTCTCCGAAAATGTAGCGTTCTTGAGATAAAAAATAAAATCCAAAAATGGGACCTCTTTTCGCCTCCTTTGAAACACATTTACCCCTTCCTTACTAGACGTCAAGCCTTTTAGTATGTTTATCTGAAAGAATTGGCTGCGTCGTCTCTCACACACTCCTCACAACCTTTTAAGTCATTTATTAATCAAACTATACGGATTTCCATCAAAATCGGGTGTACACGAGATATAAGAGTATAAGTAAAAAGTTAAAGGTCAGGCGCAAGATCTTTTTCTCCAAGATCCACTAGTTCGAAGTTGATTAATTAAAAATGAGACAATCTACATTCTACAATACGTCTTCAGAGTTAAGGGACAGGCGCGAGGTATTTATCTTCGAAATCCGATGATTCGAAGTTAATGAACTTGAAATGGGACCATCTAGAATACGTCTTCTAAGAATGCACAAAATTTCGTAAGATTTGCGCGTTGCAAGGAATGCGAATTATACATAGAACAAAAGACAGACACAAATCCAAAGTTGCATTTTTTTTCCTTAAAAAACGAACACATAGACATTAAATCAAATAGACTCGTTGGCGTTAGGAAGGCCATCTAGCCATAAAAATGTGCCACAACCAACCAACTTCAACCACGAGGTTGAACTATGCTGACCCTTAGTAGGTTTAATAAAATCAAAGTGAAATAAGAAGACTGTAGTGTTGTTATTACTATCGTTACAGCCGATATAAATAATTATATATAAAAAAAAACTTATATTTATAATTTATATAATAAAAAATAATATTTTGGAAATCCGGACTGAATAGTCAGGTGAGAGATGTGTCACACGGTCGAGAAGTTCTCAATGTATATAATACCTATCTTAATATATAAATGTCAAAGTCACTCACTGACCACTGGCCACTGACCACTGACTGATCATCGCTCTACAGCCCAAACCGTAAGTCCTAGGAAGCTGAAATTTGGTAGGTAGCTTGTCTTATAGTCTAGATGTGCAATAAGACGGGATTTTCGAAATTCCCACTACAACACTGCATTGGCGAAAAAGGATTTTTTGCTTTCACGGCCATGCTCGGCCCGCAAAGCGGCGACAGCTGCTTGTGTTTGTAATAACTGAAATCAGATACTACAGTAACAGTGTCCACCAAAGCAGCGTTTAATAATCGGGTTTTAAGTTATAGTCTTCGAATTCTGACTGGTGGGTGGCCATGCAAATTCCAACATTCGTGATGCTGGCTATTCCTGGCCCCATCCAGGCTGGTTAAGGTTACCTCCTTTGTAAGATTCCAGAGAATGGAGGATAAATACAACCCCTGGTCTTGAATAGTCTATATATTCAAGAGATGTGATTTAAAAAAAAAAAAAAACTTATCTTTAAACATGCTTGTAAATAAATTCTGAAGACTTAATTTTTCGTTAATTAAAAGATGTAGACAATTTCATGTGTAATGCGCTTATTTTATTTGCAACTAGTTTCCATATATTAGACTCAGAAGAAAAATATTCAAAGTAAAACGCTCCAAAACAAATCAATAACGCATATTCCACTGACATAATGACTTTTGAGCTTTGAAATCGAACATTTTATTTAATCAGAGCAGGTAAATGAGAACGGGGAAATCCTCAAAAACTCCAAAATATGACAAAATAGGCCCAGCTTTGTTCAATAAATCAAATTGCAACAGTTTGAGAGCTACCAAGTTATGGGTCTCTAAAACTGTCGAAGCGAACATGTAGAAAATGATGAGATAAAAATTAATTAATATAGGCCATTCTGTCATCAATTATATTGGTGTATGCAATTTTCATGATTTTTATTCCAACAAAATTCACTGTGATTTTCAAAGGTCATATCAAGTTCATGGACTGAGTTTGAGAGCACAAATAGATCGAGGAGCTTACCAGTTTTTAGCATTTCGTAGACTTATCCAGACGAGACGATTTTGGTTTCTGAAAACTCACATCTTTTCACCACCGCAGGTTGCAACCACCCCGAAATGAAGACATTGAAAATCTCGACCACCGAACCGAACTACCACACTCCCGAACACAGAAAACAAACGACACACAAAAGAAACTTTTCAAGGCGAAATTCGATGGTGGAAAATATAATGAAACTAATAACAATTAAACAAGAGAAAAAAAATCCTAAGTAAAATCGGCCATCTTTTTTACATAAAATAAATTGTACAGATATATGGGACGAACATGGGTACAGTGATAACCTACATATCCCGTCAGAAGAAAAAAGGCAGGAGGAGAGGGAGACGTGCAGCTAAATGCCCCAAAGAGCGCAGGTTCGATTACCTTTTCTGTTTAATTTTTTCTCTTTTGCCTCGAGTTTGCGCGATGAGCGCGCGTATAGATTTTCTGAAGTAACATTTTCCAAAATGAAAAAAAAAAGCTATCGCAGACTCTCTCCCTCTCCTCCTTCTGTATTTCCCAGACTCCCTTCCTTCCTCTTCTTCACTTATCTTTCCACCTCTCTCTCTCTCCTCACTCTATCTCTTCCTTCTGTCTCTCTCTCTCTTCTTCTCCTTTTCTCTTTCTCTCTCCTCACTTTTTCATTATTCTCTGTTTCTGTCTTCTCTCTCTCCCCCATCTTTTTCTCTTTCTCTTTTACTTTCTCACTCTCTTTCTCCTCCTTCTTATTCATTATCTATATCTTGCGTACTATTCATTACTCTTTTTCTAATTCATTATCTATATCTTGCGTACTATTCATTACTTGTTTCCTTATTCATTATCTATATTTTGTGTACTATTCATTACTCTTTTTCTTATTCATTATCTATATCTTGCGTACTATTTCTTACTCTTTTTCTTATTCAGTATCAATATCTTGCGTAAAATTCATTATTCTTTCTTACCTTTCTTCACTATTCTCTTTTCCCTTACTTCTTACTTCTTTCTTATTTATTTTTCCCCATCTTTTTTTATTTTTTAACTTTTTTTTTTAATTTTATATAAACTTACGCCCATTTATACAAGTTTTCCCTACTTAACACTACAAATCTTAATATAATAAGAAATATCCCCTAGCTTGAAAAAAAATTAAAATCGAAAAAAAAAATCTCTTAATAAAAATAAAACTTTGCTTAAAATGCTCTAGTCTCTCAGTGGAACATAATATGATAGTTTGAGAAGTTTATCTCTCAAAGAGTTAACTGATTCATCATAGATGTTCAAATTATAGGGAGGATTAGATATTCCATAAACGTATAGGTACACCTATTGATAGGATGTTTCCGAGAAATATTGGTCCTACAAAAGTTTGTCACAAATGGATTTTTATTGCGAGTATTTTTGACATTATCGTGAGTTTTACTTTGCGATTGAAGCTCAGGACAGTTTGGTTGGTTGTTAATCACTTTTAAAAGAAAAATCGCATCACAAACATCTCGCCTGTGTTCAAATGTTTGAACGTTGAACTGATTCATTAATTCTTTGTAATTAATATTATTGGTGTTATTATTCATTTTGTAGGCCAAATACTCTCAAAAACTTCCTTTGAACCCTCTCAATGTAGTCAACATGGCAACCATAACTTGGGGACCAGATAGTGGAGCAGTACTCCAGAGAAGACCTGATTAAAGAACAAAATAGCATTCTCTTTTAATTTATCCTTCTCCTCTTCCTTTGTTCAAATTCTCATCATATTCTTCATCAAAGTAGTCACCAAGGCCGAGTGGGTAGTGACCTGCATTCGAATCCCAGCAAAGTCGGATTTTTTCGGCTCTGTACTTTGGAAAGAACTCATACTCGTACCTTTTGAGGAATAATGACTAGCAACCAGTGGTGGAAATATGGACACAAAAAGAAAAAGAATAATTAAGGAAAAGTCCTAGAATTCTACACTTCCCAATTTTTCTTCCTTAACTTAGCCTTTTCCCAATTCTACTTGGGGTGGGCATTATTCTAAATCATGATTGAGGTTGATTGGTTGTGGCACATATTTTACGGCTGGATGCCCTTTCTAACGCCAACGATTCAATTTGATTTAACGTCCTAATTAGGAGGGAGAAAACCTTCGTTCGCTTGGAATCGTACCAGCTACCCACATCAATCTTACCCAGCTTGGGTAGGGCCCTAAATGCCAGCCGCAAGCCGGAGACCTAGGTTTGTACACTGGCTGGATAGAAAAATTTTGTTCGGCGTCCACTTAGTGAGAAAAAATGAGTTGTTATTTGTATGAGTCAAGTGGTGCATTGGTAGTCAAGTGATTAAGGCGCTCTCCTCTCTTTCTTTGTCTGACCTTTAAATTATACATCGCACATTGCATAAGTACTAACATTCAGGCGCTCATACAATTAAATAATAAGAAAATTATAAAGTAATAATATTTTAAAGCAGTACAGCCCAAACTTAATGAGTGTTACCTATTAATTTTTTTCTCAATTAACGAATAATGTAAACGCGCCTTGAACTGTGTTTTGATTTCGGTTATCGATTAATAAAAATAATTCGATTCAGATTCAAATTATCCTAGAGGAGGGAAAATTTTTATAACCGTTAAAACTTGAAAATAAATTTTTTGCTTTCAATTAAATCAAAATTTCAATTCAAATAAAGATAAAAGTCAAGATATATAATATTTAAAGATGATAAAGAAGATTAGTTCCAAGTTTTCTATCTAAAATAGGAAATCTTCCTGTATCGATAATAATCTTCGAAATTTACAATTCTGCTGAAAGATCTTCCTAAGGTCCACTTCATTCATCCTTTGAGTGTTTCATTTGGTAAGTAAAATTTGTAGTCTGGATTTGGTGGTTGGTGGTCGAGTAGTTAGGGCGCTAGTCTGGTAATCCAGGCAGCTCTAGGAACTATTGGTTCAAATCCCTCCCAATGCATGAATTTTTCCTCACATTGAGTCAACAAAACAACTGCTGAGTAATGGGACTTTAGTCCTCCTAATGGAAGAGAATAAAGAAGTTTGTCCCCATTATTATCTGCTACATTTCAATATATTTTTCTCTTCGGCATTCCTATTTTACCGTGTGTTGCTGAACATTGTTTTTTTATGAAATAGAACGGAGAAAAAAGTCACTTTCCTGTAGAAGTGAATCAAAAATGTTCTTGGGTGGATATCAAACCAACAAACTAGACCAGTACCTACTAGATAATTGTTAGGAGTCCTATAATATTTGCCAATTATTCCCCTTGTAATCAAAATAATTATCTCCTAGAACCTTTGCCCTTCAAATAATTATTTGAATAACCATTGTTGGTCCTATGTACACCTGACCTCTGTATTTTATCAATCAAAATTATCACAATCATTCATTGACTTGTGAAAATATTTTTTATGTAATAATTGAACTGTTCAAAATCCATTTCAGATTCAAAATGAAACTATACTTGTTCAACAAGACATTGGAAGAGAGATACGAGGAGTATCAGAGCATTCTGCTCAACAGTAACAGCCATGAAGTTTTCAAGGTTTGGAAATCTTACCTCTCTGCGGGCATTGAAACAACAGGATGGGATGCCCAATGGTGCATTCCCGCAGATATGTGCCAGTTCTTGGGGATCCTCTATCCATCATATGTGTTGGTCACTATTAGTGACATTGACTTTGAACAACTCCAGGCTACTGTTGAGATCAAGGAGAACATACCCAACTGTGAACTTCCTGGTAAATTATATTTATTGAAATTATTTACAAGAAAATCAATTGTGAATACCTATTAATAATTTTTTTTATATATAACAGTTAAATAAAAACAGATGTAAAATAATAATAATGGTATGGTGTTTCTTTTTTTGTTATTGTGTCACAACTTTAGTAGTTAGCTCAGCATTCGCTAAGAAATTCCAAATTACGTTATTTTGCCCATGTAACTTATGGTCACTAGACTGGTTTTATCTCATAGAGGTAAGAAAAAAATGTCAGAATTTTTACAACGCTCAGGCAAAAAATGAGTTCGGCTTTTGCAGAAATTGAGATAGACAAAATTTCAAGGCAATCAGAGTACGTTAACAGGACCCGCTCTGGCCTCAAAGTTTGGAAATTTGCCAAATTTTCGAGGTTGAGCTGACATTTTTGGCCATAACTCGAGAACGAAAACTCATACGAGCTTTAAAGATATATCAAATGAAAGACCACTTTGTTGGCTTTACATTGTTGTATAATACTAGTTCCCGAAATCTTAATAGTTACTGACTAAATTAAGAATATGTAGTCGAAAACGGGCCAGGTACCCAAAGTAGAGCATCTAAGGCATGATAGGATAATGGGTGAAAATACTTATGATTTATAAAAGTTATACATATAAATGTTATAAGATTAGTTTTGAATGATTTTTTGACACATTATGAAGCTATAAATACCCGTTTTTACCTACTTGATAGTTCCTGACAGGTTAAGGCATGGCCAGAAAAACAAAATAATAATACAAACAAATTACGTCAAAGTTATTCTCATTTTTTTATTGTAGAACTACAAATATCTAAAATTAAAAGTACAAATAGGTATTATTTCGTCTAAAAAATACAAATCAAGCAGTAAAACTTAACTTAGGTAGTTGGGAGAGGGGTAGAGAAGGAACTTTTTGAAGAATCAGGATAGAGTCTCCTACATTTACTCACAACTTGTGGGACAAACTGTTTCTGACATTCCTCTCTAGTTAGTAAGCCGCTGAAGTCACTCCTCAACTTAACGCCTCTCTTGGCTGTGTCGTTTATAACTTTAAGGGATTGTACAATTTTAGGTCCTTTCTGATACTGAGGGTTACCATGCCAAATTTAGGGGTCTCCCCTCAAAAAGTGAGTTTTTATGACAAATCGACTAAAGAAAAGAAAAGTTTCGTGAGCAATAATGAACTCTTTAAGGCCTCCTCTCACATAAGCTGGTATGACTTTTATTCGTAATGTAATATTGGCATTTTTTGTCCCCTCTGTATCATCAGAAGAACTAAAAAGCTTTGCAGCCATTCCAGACTTTTCATAATGTGACAAGGTTGGATCGAAAAATCCCAAGCCAACAGTTTCGGCATTCAAGTACCACAGGTGATAGACAACTTTATTTAGTGCTTTCTCTGAACTATGTGTTTTGATACGACAGCATCTAACACAGGTGTAGAGTAAACCTGCACATTATTAGAAAAAATGTTAGAGCGGCACAACATTCTAGAAGTTGTCTTGAGAAGCGTCTTTGACTGTAAAATGGGTAGTAGAACTGAACCTCATCCAGATAATTTATATGAGAACGCGATTAGCTCAGTGGTTAAGCACCGCTTGCCATGCGGAAGGTCCTGGGTTCGATCCTCCGTGCCGACAAAAATTTATATTCTTAATTTTGTTACAATTGTTTGTAAGGGATACCTTCCGGTGCGCTCGTGTTGACCCAGCACCTAAATGGGAAGTATTGTGTCACTTCTCGCCCATCAGAGGGGAGTCATATGACGGGATGGGCAGGTTACAACACAGACCACAAGCATCTACAGTAGCTCCTGTTTCTTGGCTTTAACCTGTGGTACTTGAATGCCGAAACTGTTGGCTTGGGATTTTTCGATCCAACCTTGTCACATGATGAGAAGTCTGGAATGGCTGCAAAGCTTTTCAGTTCTTCTGATGATACAGAGGGGACAAAAAATGCCAATATTACATTACGAATAAAAGTCATACCAGCTTATGTGAGAGGAGGCCTTAAAGAGTTCATTATTACTCACGAAACTTTTCTTTTCTTTAGTCGATTTGTCATAAAAACTCACTTTTTGAGGGGAGACCCCTAAATTTGGCATGGTAACCCTCAGTATCAGAAAGGACTTAAAATTGTA
This sequence comes from Bactericera cockerelli, assembly GCA_024516035.1. Lineage (NCBI taxonomy): Eukaryota > Metazoa > Arthropoda > Insecta > Hemiptera > Triozidae > Bactericera > Bactericera cockerelli. Next base: position 6,806,624 of record CM044955.1, read on the forward strand.
CAATCCCTTAAAGTTATAAACGACACAGCCAAGAGAGGCGTTAAGTTGAGGAGTGACTTCAGCGACTTACTAACTAGAGAGGAATGTCAGAAACAGTTTGTCCCACAAGTTGTGAGTAAATGTAGGAGACTCTATCCTGATTCTTCAAAAAGTTCCTTCTCTACCCCTCTCCCAACTACCTAAGTAAAGTTTTACTGTTTAATTTGTTTTTTTTTGACGAAATCATACCTATTTATACTTTTAATTTTAGATATTTGTAGTTCTACAATAAACAAATGAGAATAACTTTGACGTAATTTGTTTGTATTATTATTTTGTTTTTCTGGCCATGCCTTAACCCGTCAGGAACTATCAAGTAGGTAAAAACGGGTATTTATAGCTTCATAATGTGTCAAAAAATCATTCAAAACTAATCTTCTAACATTTATATGTATAAGTTTTATAAATCATAAGTATTTTCACCCATTATCCTATCATGCCTTAGATGCTCTACTTTGGGTACCTGGCCCGTTTTCGACTACATATTCTTAATTTAGTCAGTAACCATTAAGATTTCGGGAACTAGTATTATGCAACAAAGTAAAGCCTACAAAATGGTCTTTCATTTGATATATCTTTAAAGCTTGTATGAGTTTTCGTTCTCGAGTTATGGTCGAAAATATCAGCTCAACCTCGAAAATTTGGCAAATTTCCAAACTTTGAGGCCAGAGCGGGTCCTGTTAACGTACTCTGATTGCCTTGAAATTTTGTCTATCTCAATTTCTGCAAAAGCCGAACTCATTTCTGCCTGAGCGTTGTAAAAATTCCGATATTGATTTTTTAAAACCAGTCTAATGGTCACCCACACAATTAGCTACTCATTTTTTCACATGAGGTATGCAACTGGACATGCAAGTGCTGTGCAGAAAAAGTTCTACCCTGTTGACAATTGCACTTCTCCACTTGGCCACAGTGGCTTCAATGATAATAAATAATTATTAAACATCCATGTACAGTAAACTTTGCCTATAAATGTTTCTTTGTCTTTCTAACATGAGAGAGACAATGTCTGTCTCTCTCATGGAATAATTATTGCAAGAAAAAACACACACTCACAAAAAAAAAAAAAAAAAAACTAGATGACTGAATCCAATTACCAATACATATTCTTTTTATGTAGTTCAGAAGTCACAACAAAACTGGCATTGATTGTATGTTCAGCAACATGTTTCGTGTTGAGAGTTTTGGCAAAAATAAACAGAATAGACAATCCCATCTAGTCTTCATGTCACCATTGTTATAGCCAAAGTATTTTTTAATTTTTGCACAGAAGGTTAAGTTGCTATAAGCAAAGGTGTCATTATAGACAAGGTTATTACAACCGGTGGAAAATTCATAGAACAAGATAGGGGAAACCAAGATCATGATATTTGGTTGCTATAACTGCTTGGTCGTTATACCGGAAATCGTTATTGGCGAAGATTACTGTATTTTGATATTTAACAATAATTCCATTGATATCTTCTCTGAACAGATTCTTTCTCAGAAGTGGCACTTGAAGACCTGGTCCCTCTAGAAGACCAAGACCCAGCCATCTCTCTTCCGATGATGGACATCACAGCTCTCTATCTGGACCAGTACAGGGTGTTCATCAAGCACTTGTGGTGGCCTTGGGACGAAGAGGAGGTGTACCTTGTGTGGGCAGACATTCACCTCAGAGAGCGATTAACACTGTAAGTTTTTAAAAAAAATATATAATACAATAGATTTTGTTCATGCAAGAAGTATTTCTTAAAAATTTATCTCCCAAGCATATGCAAACTATTAAGGATTTGGGAATAAATTTAACAGCAATATTTTTGCTTGTCATAATTGTATTAACAAAGTGTTGACACAACTCAAACCTGGCTTACTAAAATCCAGCAAGATTAAAAGTCAAACTAGTGACCTCTAGATTGCATCCTAGCATAGTTACATTTAAATGCAATAGCAGGAAATATTCTATCACAGCAGGACTAAATTTATCCAAAATTATCATTAATTTCTGTGAGACCATACAAAATTTATCACAGATAGCTAGCAATGTTGTGCCATAGGACTCAATCTATTTGCGATTCAAACTTGCTGTGGTAACCCATCCTTTTGCATAGGGAAGGAAATTTACTCTATAAGTCAAGGTTGTACAAAGTAAGTAGGTGGAATGTGGACCATTATTGTGACTAATATCGCATTCTGTCCACAGACACTGAATAATGTAGAAACAGGAACTGATATGTAATATATGTCAATTGATATTTTCTGGATTAAAAATCCTCAGGAACATTAAAAAGAAAACAAAAAATATTCATAATATACATATGTCCCATTCTCTCCCTCCATTCAGATACTATGAAATGTGTGAAGGAAAACTTCTTCTGGAGACAGGAACCATTATCAAGGACCTACTTGTGGAAGGTAAAGCAGCGTATCAGAAGATCCTGGACCTGGCAGATAGTGAACAGACGGAGACCTCGGCACAAATCAGAACCCTCATGGAGTTGAGTGTCCGGCTGGAGGCTGTCAAAAAGGAGCTATCCTTCTATGCTGATGAGGTAACTACCTTATAATGTAATGTTTCTTCTTTGTCTTATCATGTCACAATTTTAGTGGGTAGAGCAGAATCATAGGAATTGAACACTTTAATATACAATATCGCAGCTAAGTTGTCATTTTTCCTCACGAGGCATAAGTGGTCCCCAAACATCCAAGTACAGAGCAGAAAAATTCCTGCCCCGCTGGGGATCAAACCCAGGTCACCACGAATGTGATGCCTAGCGCGCTAACTCAATCGGCCACTACTGAATCCCTGGGTGTTGACATGTTTTGGGTTTCAATGGTAGAAAAAAATCAACACATACATTATACACAACTGGTTGTCCCAGCGGTAGCACAAATAAGTTTTGGGGCAACTTTTTATTATCTGACCTGGTTGTAGGGTTCTCAGTGAAACCCTTAAAAGCATTGATTCTATTTAGTTTTAACGTGTTGATTTGAGATAATTGGGATTATTTATCCTCCATTTGCTAGAAATTGTACCTTCATTAACCTCACCCAGTCTGGGTTGGGCCGAACATGCCAGCCTCACGTTTTTGGGGGGAACTCAGGATCTCTGGACTACGGTCAGTTTCAGTAGGTAGTCAAAACTGTTACACCACAGAGGCTGGTGGGACAACCCCCATACTTAAATTATGTATAGGAAAAATAAAACGTTTATATTACAGATGGAAGCATAAGGCTTAAGATATTATTTAATATTAATACTAAGATTAATATAAAATAATTATATCAAGGAATGTGTAAGGAGGAAACAAATATCAGTCTCATAATTATTTTTCTATTTAGAATTAAAATGGGTGGTAGCAATTTTTTTCTGTGTCTCTCTCTAATACCCACTCAAAGCATAACACATCTGTCCTACAGGATCTTCGCCGTAAGCTGGAGGCACACAACAGAGCCAGCATCACACATGACTGGTCTCACTGCCTGGTGGTGAAAGCGGGAACCACATTCCGGACACTGCACAGCTTGAGCTGCGTCTCTCCTGGGAATGCCACTCGCGTGAGTCGATTATTTTATATTTTATATCTCTTCCTGAGGACATGCCACTCGCGTGAGTCATGATGATGTTTTCATTTATTTTTTATTTCAAGATGAGTGTTTGACATCCTTTTTTGGGTTTAACTTTAACATCCCTTTCAAATCCATGGTCTCATCAAGTTGAAGGTTATAACCTTGCCCTCTAACGCTGGAAACCCATAAACCAGATACTCTATTTTTTTTTTTTTTTTGTAGGTATTGAGTGACCACATAATAAGAAACTAGGGCCCAGGTGGTAGAAAATGACTGGAGCATTAACTTAGCCCAGTATAAACAGAAAAAAGTGAAGAGAATAAGCTCGACAGCTGTTTCGAGCTTATTTCCTCTCATGAGCAGGTAATACTTCTAAATATCCATGTCATCAACTAACCTCTCTATTTTAATCAGTATAAACCAGAGGTTATAGCCAGCCTCCGTGGCGTAATGGTTGTGACTACTGCCCAGTCCAGAGTTCCGGAGTTCAACTCCCGGTTGGGGCGGACTTTTCAACGAAAATTCTGGTCCATCTAAATACGGGAAGCTGGCATTTCCGGCGTGCCAAGGCTGGATAATGTTAATGTGGGTAGCTGTTACGATTCCCAGCAAATGGAGTTAAAAACCTCGTTCTGATACTTCAAATCAGGACGTACATCAGAATTAGAATCAACTGGTCACAATAGATCTAAATAGAAGTTGGTGTGATAATTTGTGCTTCCCTTGTGAACTCCAACCAGTCTATAATAATATAATAGCCCAGTGGTTACCTTCCACTGGATATTATTATTGTAAGATTTAATATTAGTTTAACTTCTTTCCAGTATGGGGTCTGATCTTCAAGCCAGCATCAAGACGCTATTCACAGATAACACACTCCACTTGGGTCCGGGTACTTGGGAGCTGAGTAGCGGAGGTATGCTGGAACTAGGTGGCACGCTGAAGGTAAGTTCCTTTTTATACTTCAGTGGTCAAGGCCGTCGGTCTGGTAGTCTAGAGGTCGCGGGTTCGAAATGCAGCTGGAACATGACAATTTATCCCTCCATTTGGGATTGTGACCACATTATAATACATTTGTCTTGCTTGGGCTTACCTCCGGAATATTTGGACTCAATAGTCCTAGTTGGGCTGTATAAATAAGGCGATAATATTATTATTTAGCTGAACCTGAATAGACGGGACTTTAGCCTGCTAAAGCATTAAAATATTGCCGGTCACTTCCCTGTTGATCCATGTTTGCCTGTATTAATATTTGTTGGAGCCAGTATCGAAAGCTTATTTAACACACCAGTTACTGAAGTTAAACAACGTCTCACGTGGTTAGGAATTAGATGGGTGACGGTTTAAAGGGACTCTAGAAAAAAGGAAAAATAAAATAATACAGTAGAACCTGGATATTGGAGAACTCAAGGGTCCAGATACTTCTTCTCTTAAATCCAGATTTCTCTAAAAAAAAGAAGTTATTTTTCCATATAAAGTGGTACATTTAGTCAAGTGGTTAACCGTTGGTTCGATTCCCACTCAGTGCCTGAATCTTTCCTCATTAATTAGAGTTTGTGACCACTGATCACATAATAAGACTGAGGGTAAAATGCTTTGAGCATTAACCTTGCCTGGTGTTTACCTTTCACTAAAGAGTGTTATTATATTACATTCGACCTGGATTTTTCTTTCTTATATTCAGGTTTGACTGTATTAACAAGAAAAGGAAGAAATAATAATATATAAATGAAATACATACATTATGTTTGTCTTAACTTATGGTTGGGCTTATTGTCTATAGCAATTTTTTTCCAGCCAACATTTATTTCACCTGTCCCAACTTAGACTCAACCGACTTCACATACTAATAGATTCATTGTTTACATACAGGGTGTCCACTACCGACTTCACATACTAATAGATTCATTGTTTACATACAGGGTGTCCCCAGCAGCGCGGAGTCCCGTCCTGTGCTGCAAGACACTGCCCACCCCAGAGCCTCGTGGCTGTACTTCAGCTTCAATGAGACCACCCTGTCTAATTTATGCCTTCACGTTAAACACAAATATGGTGAGTTCTCTTTTTATTAAACAGAGATATTGCATTATCAAATCAAAAAATAATTAGAGGTAGGTACCTTTTAAAAAAAATATTAGAGTGTATTACTTTTTATATTTAATAACTTGTAAATTTATACATATATAATCTTTCATAATGAACATTGGTTTCATAATGGCAGGATTTTTCTGCTCTGTACTTGAATGTCTCGGGTCCAGTGGTACCTCGTGGAAAAAATGAGGAACTGCTAATATGAGCTGCGATAAGTGTGCGATATTATAGGCAAAAATAATATTTTAGGATATTATCCTCCTTGAAGGGTAGTGAACCTAGCAAGATCAGGAAAGCTACCACTCTCTTTAACACCCCAAATTTAAATTATAATTTAATGCTAGTAAGCTAATTTTTATATTTATTTAAAAGTACATAAAACAATAATAATATTATAGATTGTAGACTTCTACAAACTCAGCTGAGGGAAGAGCCGCAAGCATACTTGCTGCATTCCCCCTCTGCACTGCCAGGCTGAGATGCTGTTTCTGATGAATTTTTGATCTGGGATCCCCTAATTTGTTTTAATATTAAACTCTTCCTACCAGTTAGGTTAGATAGGATTTTTCTCAATGTAGTTTTTTTTTATGCATATAATGCTAAATGTAAATGTAAAATGGGAACCCCCATCCAAGTAAAAAAATATCTAAGTTCCACTAATATATCATGAAGAAAAATGAGTAATTGCTTGTATGAGTATGAGTAACAACAAGTGGCGGCATTACTAGAGTGTAAAGAAATTAATGTGAAGGATTTATTAAAAGTGATGGAGGCTCTTTTATGGAGGACAAGTTATCCTCCCACTTGGGATTTTGACCACATAATAAAACCTCTTTGGCTTACTGCTGAAATAATGGGACTTATTTGTCCTAAGTTGGGCAGTATAAATAAGGTGATATTATTTTATTATTACCTTTTTTAAATACTTTTACCGAAGTGCTTGAATAATGATTCTAATAAAATAAAAAATAGGAGAAGGATCAATAATTAAATTGTTAAGAAGCACATTAAAATGTTTGTTTCACAGGAAATCACACTACAACTTTTTTCTTTTTCTTTTCATTCTCAGGTATCACGGTGAGCAAGAATGCCATTCTCAACATGAGCAATGTTCTCATGCGAGGCGAGGGAAAGCAGAAGGGATTCCAGTTAAAGCCAGGCAGCACATTGCTTGCTCAGAATTGTGTGTTTGAGAATCTGAACACAGCACTGGTTGTGATGCCGGGGGCTACTGTGACTCTCAAGCAATGTGTGTTCACGAACAATGCGACCGCCCTGTCTGTGAGTACACCTTTTTATTATTAGTTTTGTGTGTGTGTTTTTTTTTCTGTCACTGGGACCAGACATGGAAATAAATAAATTTGTGAACCCCCTGTTAATTTGTGAAGAAAAAAAAAGGAAATTGTGGTGGATTTTTTCTTCTTCTAATTTGTCTTAGAGAAAATCCGGGAATGGTTTTCAAGATCAACAAAGATATGTATGTGTGTCTTCTAGGTATTTGAAAAGGGGTCTAAAACTTTGTGCCTTGGGCCACGTTGGGAGAGGACACTTCAATTTAGAATTGGTTATATTTTTAGTAGTATGTATTACCCTAAGCATTAGCTTTATTTTCAGCCATTGTAGCATTCATTTGAATAAATGTAATTATATTTGATTGATTGATCACAAGCGTCTACAGTAGTAGCTGCTACAAAATAAAAAGTCTGTGAAGCACTCATGTAACAAAAATTATTCATGTTAATCCCTCCCCGCGACAGATCCTGAACACTGCCGACATCACTCTGGTAGACTGTAAGTTCTCCTCCTGCTCCTCTCCTGCCGTGCTGGTCAAGAACCCGAAGCCGTCCAGCCTGGCTGGTCCTGCCAGCGTGGACACTCTGACCCAGCTAGACGGCTTCCAAGTCAAGGACTGCGAGTTCGAGAAAAACAAAGTCGATGTTCTCGTTGTTTGAAGTCAAATTGAGTAGACCACCAGATGTGCATATAGATCATGTTTACATTATAAAAGTGTTCATTATCTAAATAATATTTTGAAATTTTACTAAGAGTGTTTGTTTTCCTTGTGCGAGTAAACAGATATGCATACAGTGGTGTTATTGAGTAAATCATCAGATATGCACACAGATTACCTACATTATAAAAATTGTTTATTTTCAAAATAATAATTTTAAGTTTTATCAAGAGTAGTGTTTTTTTAACTTGTGCAGATTGAGTAAGCAAATAAATTCATATGCAGATTAAATTTGAAAATTTTACCAAGATTGTGCTATTCAAAATTAAATTGAGTAAACGAACAGATATGCATACAGATTATAGATTATGAAACTTGTTATTAGTAGAAAAATAATTTAATTTTGCCGAGAGTTGTGTTCCTCCAAGTAGCTGCAGAATTTCCTCTATTTTCAATAAAGAGGTACTTTTTTTCTGATTGGTGAAATGTTTCTTGTCTTGTAAATGAAATTTGGTCAACTTTATTGCTTTGATGGAAACCAGTCTATTACAGATTAAAAGACAATACTTCAACTTGCTTTATTTTCCTAGTTTTAATTTTAGGGCCTTTAACAAAATAAGAAATTCTTCATTTGTTCCCTTTCCTCTTTTGTTCATAATTTTCACAATATTACCTTTTAAATTTAGGCAGCAACCTGTAAAAAACAAAACTTTTTAACACAAGTATTTTTTTTTTTTTTTTTAAGATTATTAAGAGAGATTGTTTCCTTTTATTCCTCTGACTTTCTCCCCACATACCTACTTAATTATTTTGTTTACTTGCAATTTTCTATCCAAATATTTTGATATGAGAGATTATTTGTAAATACCACCAAAGTTCCAGATAATTTACTTTTATACTCCGGAGATAATTTCCTATTGTGTTTTGTACTTTTTATAAACAGATTAAAATGAAAAAACTCTGATTTATTTACATGTATTATTTGATTTTTTTTTATATTCAGTGGAATTTTATTTATATTATGAGATACTGAAGTTAGGGAACGTCCACGTGACGCTGGCATTCCGGCCCAACTTAGGCTGGGTGAGGTTAATGTGGGTAGCAAGTTTGTGAGTTTCCTGCGAATGGAGGGTGTCTCGAGATGAACTACCTGTTGAAAGGGACGTAAAACCCCAATTAATAATCCTGGTTGCGAGTTTCATTCCTGGCTGACAACTCTTTGATTCCTCTTCCATTCTGGGATATTATCTTATACACATGACACAAATGCATATACAAAGCAAGGAGTTTTAATATGGAGCAGGAGTGCCTTACCATGAATTTTGAAACTACACATGTTATTTTTAATGTTATAATACTTTTAATATGTTGGTCTTTATCGAATGATGATACTCCACTGTAAATATGTATTTGTTTCTATGTACGTCATCTCCTCCGAAATCGTTCGGCCGATCGTAATGATATTTGGCATGGTTGCTCAAGGTAAAGTATAGATGGCATATAAATAGCAATTTTTTAAAGCTGAGCTTTTAATGACCAAATGTCTATCGGAAACACTAATGGCCGGGACGAGACTCGACTGCTGGGTCCCAGCTCATGTAGATTAGTGGAAATCGATTAGGTACGTGACGCTAATTCTACGCTAAATAGCTTGATATTTTTTAGCTGAGTTGGAGTACCGGAGACTTGGGACAAGTACAGAGCGTTGCCCGGGTCTTTGTCTTAGGTTCACTCCCTCGAGCTTCCCATTGAAACCAGCCCTCGGAAAAAAGATAATTGTCTGACCTGGTTGTAGGCTCACTAATAAGTAAATAATCCTTTGACTGAAATTTGTTCCAACTCAGCCTGGGTAGGGTCGAGTTGTCAAATAAATTTTCTCGAGGCCATTGGATTTGTTTCGAAGGCGGAATCAAATCCCTCTCCGTGCTCGACGTTACTTAACATCAGTGATCAAACGAGAATTCATGGCTTTAATTTATAATATTGAAATACATAATGCATGATCATCCACTCTAAAAAAAGTATGGCTACTTTGATCTAACCTCCTTGATCACATCACGAAAAGTGAATGATGTAAACGATCCTTGTGATATGAACACACGAGCGCTCTACCGACTAAAAGCGGAAGCTTTGTAGTGCCACGAAATTTGTATTTCTAAACAAAAAAATCAATGAAAATTGGGAAATTAAACTCCTGATATTAACTCTTTTTCCTGTGATTTAAGTACATAGTTTGCACATTTTCAATATATTCAACATGGCTGGAGTTCAGAATGTGCTAGGAAAAATCCGCAGCGAGTACATTAACAACACCCCAAAGAAGTTGAAAATCATCGACGCCTACCTCTTCTACATCCTGCTGACCGGTGTCATTCAGTTCGTGTACTGCTGTCTTGTGGGCACCTTCCCTTTCAACTCTTTCCTCAGTGGCTTCATCTCCTGTGTGAGCAGTTTTGTGCTCGGAGGTAAGTGTGAGAGAGCCCCTGGCTAAGTGCGTGAACCTAGATCCTAGGGTAGCCCTCGTATCACGCAGAATAATCGTAACAATGTTATTAAATGTAAGCTGCCTCAATAGGGTTCCTAAAATCGTCTGTGCAGGCACTAAAATATAGGGTCTAGGTCAAGGTCCTTGGTTTTGCCACCTACTAAGTTGTGGTGAGATTTGTTTTTGCAGATAGTGTTTAATGAGAAACGAAACACCTATCAGCTAGCCAGTTATAAGCAAAGTTAAACCCTAATTAAAAAAAAATAACTATCATGCTTCTGTTCAATTCTCCCTTCTGTTACTTTCTTGGGAAGTAGAATAATAAAAAAAAAAATTATATTACCTGCTTAGGTAATATAAAAGGCATTAATAGTCCTATTAATGACTTATAAGGACTAATAATTAATGGCAGCCTCCGTGGCGTAATGGTTGTGACTACTGCCCGTAGTCCAGAGTTCCCGAGTTCAACTCCCGGCTGGGGCAGACTTTTCAAAAAAAATTCTGTTCCATCCAAACATGTGAGGCTGCCATTTCCGGCCCTACCCAGGCTGGGTGAGGTTAATGTGGGTAGCTGGTACGATTCCCAGCGAATGGAGGGTAAAACCCCCGTCCTAATCAAGGACGTTAAATCAAATAGAATCGTTGGCGTTAGGAAGGGCATCCAGCCATAAAAAACGTGCTCCACCCTACCAACCTCAACCATGAGGTTGAACAATGCCGACCCCAAAAGCAACATAAGCTAATATGGGATAAAGGCAAGGGAGATATAAGGACTAATAATTAATAAGCTCTAGGTGGCCTAGGCTCATTATTATGGGGTCAAATCCCAAATGGGAAGATAACTTGTTGTGTCCTAGCTGGGTTTCATTACCACAAACTCTAGATTACCAGACTGATCTGTGACACCTTGACAACTGTGTATCTATCTTTTATTAAAATATGTTTTATTAAAGCATGTCAACTTCTATGGTCATGCACACCACAATAATTAACTTGGGCTGAATGTTGCTTTCTACTGCATGGCCATATCATGATAGTGGTTTCACCCTTTATCTGAACTCACAAACCAACTACTCAAATTAACTGCACCCAGCTTGAGTGGGGCTGAAAATAGCCAGCATCACCAGGGAAATAGTACTAACATAGCTGGACATTTCTTAACTTCAGTGACAGAGCAGAAGTGGTGTATTCAATGTGCTATTTACACTGGCTACTTGATGAAGTTATAAAATTGTGTTAAAGAAGTGAGTAGGACACAAAGATAATGTAAACACGTTGCTCACATTGCTCCTTATTCTTCCTCGGAAAAGTAGATGGGAAAAAATGAGCAGGGTAGTGATGAAATTCCAATTGATTATAAATGCACAGTAATTTCTGGTGAGAGAAATATCTAATGCATGATAAACCCATGCTTTGGGTGTGTTTCTTATGATGCAGTGTTGGAATATTTGCTTTCAAGTCAAAACATTTTGTTTTTCTCTTTTGTTTCAGTGTGTCTCCGACTCCAGGTAAATCCTCAGAACCAGAAAGACTTTGTTGGAATCAGTCCAGAACGAGGTTTTGCTGACTTCATATTTGCTCATGTCATTCTTCATTTAGTTGTTGTCAACTTCATTGGTTAACTACTCTCGGTGTTCTGTTTCTTGAGGATCTCTTTTCAGTGTTCTTTACTGTCCTTTGTTTACACAAGAATTTGAAACATATTGTACCTTCTAATTTTTGTGTAAGTTCATCTAACAATGTGGTCATTTTTACCGAAATTTGGTTCACTTTTGCCAGTCTTTTGCCCCTCTAGGTCATAACACTTGGAAAGCGATATCAACTAGGTATGACCTTGTTTCCAACTTGAGTTTTTTTTTTGTTGATGAATTTGGCTATCACTACAAGAAGAGCATTTTTTTTCTTGAACTAATTTTAAGTACTGTTGGCAAAATGAGAGTTGTATCCAAGAAACTAAGTAATTATAGGTACTCATTTGAAATCTTGTTGTAGGTGACTTGGAGGAATATTTTGTTTATCCATTCTAAATGTATGTCAGGTTAAATTAACTTTCTTAATGCTCTCATTTTTGTCATGGCTGACAAGTTAAATGCTTAAAGGAGTAACATTCCATTGAAAATTATTTTTTTCCAATTTGTGTTAATTTGATAGTGATTTGATAAGTTCAGATCATTTCATATTTTATGTACTATCACATGTTTATGATACATGTCACATTCATGAACTGTTGAGATCAATGTATCATATAATTATAACCGTGTAATGTATAATAAATAAATTATATTTTCCCTTTAATAATTAGTTGGTTTTTCTTGCTAAACTTTACTGTATTTTTTTAAAACACCTAAATTGTAATAGCGTTTACTCACAATCATATAGGTGTTTTTGAATGAACATGCAATGGAGATACATTTTACGCTCCATTCGCTGGTACGATTCCCAGCGAATGGAGGGTAAAAGTCCTAATCCAGGACGTTAAATGAAGTAGAATCGTTGGCGTTAGGAAGGGCATCCAGCCATAAAAAAAAACGTGCTCCACCCTACCAACCTCAACCATGAGGTTGAACAATGCCGACCCCAAAAGCAACATAAGCTAATATGGGATAAAGGCAAGGGAGATAAAAAAAAATAAAAAAATGCAATGGAGATACACATTATTTTCTATTTATTTGGGGTTTTTTTTAACACCCAATTAATTCTCTTTTAGGTATTTTACAAAAGAGTTAAACTTTTAATGTTGTTTTTGGAGATTAGTTTTTTAATATGGAGATTAATACTAAATAGAAGAAACCTTTTTAACTTAATCGGTAATTTTTTTATTGATAGAAAACAAAGCATATGATTTTTTTTTATTAATCATACACTTTGTTTTCTATCAATAAAAAATAAACCAAATAAGTAAAAAAGGTTTCTTCTGTTAAGTATTGATCTCCATACTGTTAACCAACAGTGTAGATATTAATACTGAACAGGAGGCACATGTTTAACTTTTATAGTACCTAAGTTTTATTAAATGATTTTTTTAAAACAAATTACACACTTTGTTTTCTATCAAGAAAAAAATTACCAAATTAGTTAAAAATGTTTTTCTGTTGAGTATTAATCTCTATACTGTTCTATTTTTTTTATCAAAACAAAAGTAATCTAGAAAATTTTAATCACAAAAAAGTTGTCAAATTTAGTATACATGGATACAAATTCAAAAACAACAAGTGTCCGGTTAATTCTGCCAGGCTGTGTAGTTCATTGCTAGTGTCCAAAATACTCTATGTATTATGAGAAAATTTAACAAACTTCATGATTTTTAAGTGTATAATTTATGTTCTCAACATTCTTTATTAAGAAATTTAACTCAGTTACAGGTGTTTATTGAGTCAATATAATTTACTCTGTACAAAGAGGATTTTTGTACTGTGCCAAATAGTAACTATTTTTTGAAACAGCAGCTACTGTATACTTGTGGTCTGTGTTGTAGTTTGCTTATTCCCATAGTATGCCACCCTTTGATGGGCAAGAACAATACTCCCCATTTATATGCTGGGTCAACACAAGCACATCGAAAGTTGTTCCTTAGAAAGAGCTGTAACCAAATTTTCCATACAATTTTTTTGTTGGCTCTGGGATTCGAACCAGGGACTTTCCTCATGATAAGGGATCTGTGTACATTTTAAAATCTATCTATACATTGATGATTAACTCTCTGAGTTCTATGAAGTGCATTCAAAAGCTGAACCAGCCAGGAACACCAGGATTCCCTTTTGACCTCTCTTCAAACTTCTTGTATGCCTTTGCTTGCATCTCCTGCATTTCTTTTCTATCCTTCTCTTCTTTCTCTTCTACCTCCTTTGGAATCATGTCAGGAAATGTGAAGGTCTCACTTTTAGGCTGAAATAGAGAATCAGAAAAGACAAAAACAGATAGTAAATTATATTTTATTTTTTATCATTCAACACTTTACTTATTTAGGGAGGAATTTCGTTGATGTCCTCCATGTTAAAAGAACCCCTCACTCAAACTCAACCAGTCAATAAATTCAAATAAAAATCCCACAGACTTTTTCAATAAATTACAATAAATTCGAAATATTTCAATCATTTCTTAAACTATCTTACTTACCAATGTGACAATGGCTCTTCTATAGTCTTCTTCTTTTGTTATAAATCCTACTTTTCCATAAGCTCTTTTTAATTTCCCTGAAACATAATAGTGTAAAAAGGAAATTTATTAAAAGATAATTAATGAATTTTATATACTTTTTAGTGCCAAGTTTGATAACTGTGGCCATTTGAATCTTTTATTAATTTATTATGGAATAATTACCTTATTCATACTGGTGCCTAAGATTAGTAAGTCCCAGTATGCCAACAGTATGAAAAATCCTAATATATTATTATTACATAAATATTAGTTTTATAACATAAAAAATACAATGCCAGCTTTAGAAATTTCAAAGCTTCAGCTTTTGGACTATATTATTACAAACTAACAAGACCATGTAAGAATCTACAAATATCATTTTTGTTTCATATGGTAAGATTGATTTTATTTTATTAAAGAATTATACATACTTTCTCTTGTAGTAATAATATGCCACATACAATGAATTATTTTAAAGGAAAAATTCTCTTACCATTTTCAAGAGTAGACTCAACATTGACCACTTTCACATTGTATATTTTTTCCAGGTAATTTTTAATATCATAATTTGTCATTGCTAGGGGTGTGTGGAATTCTACAACATTTGGCGGGAGAGGATCCTTTGATTTCACCAGTTTCATCCAGAAGTTTGGTAGAAATACCCGCAGTTGTGGGTTTCCTTTCTGGTAGATAGGGTACCTGCAAATCAAAGATCATAAATAATGCTATAATAAAGATCATTACAGTGTTAGTTTTTGATGTAGCTGGTAGGTACAATTAACAAGATAATTGAAACATCAGTTTCAAGGGACTAAATAAGTGAACAAATAAATAAAGCTAGCCGGAAAATGGAGTTCTTTTATATTTAGTGATTAATTACATTTAGTGAATTAGTCTTCTGTACACATAAGAAGGTGTAATATACCTCATCTCAGCCAAAAATTGCAGTACTAAGCTTATCATCTAAACCAGACATTAACCAATTATTTTGCTTTGCAAGTTGCACAGAATATTGTTTTCTTCTCTAATAGTTAAGTAATAATTTATTTTTATTGAGTTTACCTATACAGGGTGTCCCGTATACAGATGCAAATATTTTGAGTGTAGGTTCAGCCCACCGTGGACTATCATATGAGCAAAACTTGCAGTGGGGCATTTTGCTTCGTTAAAGAGTTATGGCCAAATCCCTGTTTTTCCCACAGGTCTAGAGGTCACTTAGATCGATGCACGTTTTTAAAGAAATGGTAGCCAGTAAGTAATTTTTGACTTCATGTATGGATAGTCATGCATATTTCCCTTGAAATGCAGTTGGTTGCATGAAAAAATATTGAAAGACCAGAGAGATATTTAATCATAAGTTCAAAATTTTTCTAAAATTCGATTTTTCCCTGTTTTCCCTTTCGTGAATTTAGAGTACTTCTACAATTGCAATTCTGCGTATCACTAGGTAAAAAAATACCCTTTGCTATTTTGTTTCAATAAATACAAAGTTCTTTCAGATGCGTGAAGGAACGAATGAGATACGCCTTATCAAACGGCACCAGAAGGAGAGAAACACATCTTTCAAATTTTGAATCTGGGCGCTATTGCATTTTGAAGAACACTCGATGCCTGAAGCGGTCTGTATGACTATTTTTGTGCCAACTGCAAGTTATAAATGAAAATTTTCTGAGTACAATTAGTTCTATTAACCAACTATATCAATCAAATCTAATAGTTAAAATAACAAGGCGATCAATTTGTTCGGTGGAAGAGAAAGCCACTAGCTTTAAACCTCGCCCTTGGTTCGCTACATATTCTTTTGGGTTCTTTTCATTTCATGTCCTGTGTTGCAGAATGTATCATGTTTGTAGTTTATCAATAAACTACAAACATGTATCACTGTATCACCACCCTTGATCAGTCTTTGTTTATATTTATTTCACAAATTGTTACCATGTTCATTGTAAAAAAAAATGTAAATAAAGCTTGGTCCAATTGTTTATAAAATAAAAATAAAGTATTAATAATAAAAGTAACCTTAAGGTTGGATGTTCGAGTTTTACCCAAGGTTAATTTTCGGCACTATTTGTTATGTTTTTGATATCATGATTGTGATAAACACAAAAATGATATTTTTAATTTTACTTCTAAAAATAAAATCATAATTTTTGTTGGTAGCGCAGAGTCTTTCTTCATGTGTATTCTTTTTCCATAATTACACCACTGGTTGCTGCTGTCGTTGCAGCCTCTCTCATTTTTCCTCATGATAACCCTGTGATCCCATTCACATAAAAGTTCACACCGACCGACCACTGTGAATGATCAATTTCCCTCTGTTAAACATCCCAGAGCAGTGTATTTATACCTCAAATTACGCGCCAATTCTGTTAAAATTCAGCCAACTTTGAATTTTCCATCATGATTCAGAAGTGTTTTTTGAGCTTTGTGTGTACTGCGTTCCATGATCTTTAAAGTAATATAAATGAGCTTTCTTTTTTATAAAACTAAACATAATAGGGTATATTTTTAACTAGTGATACGCAGAATTGCAATTGTAGAAGTACTCTAAATTCACGAAAGGGAAAACAGGGAAAAATCGAATTTTAGAAAAATTTTGAACTTATGATTAAATATCTCTCTGGTCTTTCAATATTTTTTCATGCAACCAACTGCATTTCAAGGGAAATATGCATGACTATCCATACATGAAGTCAAAAATTACTTACTGGCTACCATTTCTTTAAAAACGTGCATCGATCTAAGTGACCTCTAGACCTGTGGGAAAAACAGGGATTTGGCCATAACTCTTTAACGAAGCAAAATGCCCCACTGCAAGTTTTGCTCATATGATAGTCCACGGTGGGCTGAACCTACCCTCAAAATATTTGCATCTGTATACGGGACACCCTGTATAATTATACAATTTGTAAGTGCTCAACATCAAGTATGGTAAAACTATAAATAAGGGTCTTAAACTACGAATTGCAATAGTAAGAAAAACAACAAAAAAAGTAATAAATAAAGTAAAATATTTAATATAGTTAGATCCCATTAGCTTGGGGTCCATCTTTTAGTGATCTATTTGACATGGCATCCCAGAACTCCTGAACACTGTAGGGAAAAATACTTAAGGAGGTTTGAAGTACTTACCATCTTGAAGACATTTCTGTGGTATGTTCTCCTTATCCTATACAGGAGTGAATGGGGAAGCTGTCTTGTGTGAATATTCTACACAACCATGCATCAATACATGAGAAAACTGAGGTTGAACTTGTTGAAGTTCATGGACAGAGATATGATTTGAAAGATTTTTTTGGCTATTCAAATATAAGGATTCTCTTTAGTTTGCTCCAGACAGAAACCAGACTAAGAGGGTATAGTTCTGGTACTGATAATAATTTCTAAGAAATTTTCCTGAAATTTGAAATTTGAATTTTTTTTCAGATTTTCGAAATTATCGCGCGTCTATTTTATCTTTAGCAACGATATTTTTACTCGTTGTCTTTTGGTCTGACGTTTGAATTTTTTGCCCGTTGCTTGTCAACGAATAAACAAAAATGTGGCACAAATTTTTGATTTTTGAACTGGAAAATTTCTCTTTTAATTTTCTGTTTGGAAAATGTCATCAAATTTGTGGATAGTTAGCTGTTTAAGCTTGATTTTAAGTGTTAAAAATGTCCTCTCTGGTTCTGTGCAAGCGGTGACCGCGTCCACGAATGATGACGGAGCTCCGTGGTACGAGAACCTTCCAGCTGTGGCCATGGATTACAAGATCCACATAGATCCAGGCAAAGAAGATTGCTTCTTTCAATATGTTAATCCAGGAGCCACCCTCTACGTTAATTTTCAAGTAAGTAACTGGTCTGTGTGTTTGTAAACAGTGTTTTAACTTTGTCAGAGCCATTGGTACCATGGATATTATAATGTGACCAGCAGATTGCCCATACTTTGTAACAGGACCTAATTGAGCACACACACAGTCAGAGAGACTGAATAAATATTCATTTAAAAAAATATGAAGAGAGGGAGAGTAATACTGTGGGAATAGGGAATACTACCTACTATGATTTGAATATTAAAAGGTGTTTATCAAAGAAATAACTAAGGCATGGCCATACTAGTGTCTGTTACCAATACCACAGGCCATACGGGTGGATGACCATGTCTTTTTGTATGTCTTCAAGTAATTGTATCTGTTAGTGTTTGGCCTGTGGTATTGGTAACAGACAGCCCCTATCATTCAGATAGATAAGCAGAGATTTGAGCTTATATACAGAGAAGATGCAACTTGAGCCTTGTTGCCTGAACTCTCATATTTTAATCTGATCTTGTGACCATCTCTTATCTGAACCTGGACACAAGAAACATGTCTATCTGATATTAGATTGTTTAGTGCAGCGGTCGGCAACCTGGGGTCCGCGAGAGCTAAATTGGGGGTCCGCAAAGCCATTTCAGGATTTAAAAAAAGAAGAAGAAAAATAGCTCATGAACTCAAATCGTAAATAGCCCGAAGTACCCTACTTCCCAATAACTCCCCCCCCCCCCCTCCCCCACGCTTTTGTAATGTGGGGGTCCCTTAAAAAAAATTGAGATAAGCTAGGGGTCCACATAGTTCAAAAGGTTGCCGACCGCTGGTTTAGTGTATAATCATATCTAGTTTACTCTTTTTTATTTTATTTGACAAATGGTCTTGGCATATAATTATGAATGACCCATCAAATTTTTTTTAAAGAAACAATTAGAAATTAGATATTAAGGGAAAAAATGAGTTTATGATTTTTTGAATTTACTAGGTATGTTATTGTTTTTTGTACTAAAAAACTGTTATAAATTGCTTGTTAAGTTACATATTATTTAAAATAATCTAAATATTCTTATACATTACAGAAAGATTTTTTCCGTAGGTACTAAATCTTTTATGTTTGTTAGAAATTATTTTTTGTTCATTTCTATTGACCCTATTGGTTAAAAAGAAACTCTTTGTTTATATTCTGAACAAGACCATTAATCTACTTGCTATTCATTGACAGGTGTTGAGAGGGGGAGATGGTATGGCTGGGTTTGCTGTGCGGAATCCCGAAGGCCAAATTGTTCATCCCTATGAATGGAAAAAGAGCTCTGAGTACCAAGACACCCCACCCCATGGAGGCTACTACAGTGTCTGCATTGACAACCAATTCTCCAAGATGGCAGCCAAACTGGTCAATATGTACCTCACTGTGGTGCGGTAAGTCAAAGCTTGCTAGAATGAGTATAGACAAGTATCCCTGCTCAAAGATTGAATACATCTAATGAATTGATGTGTTTTTTTGAATTTTCATTCAAATAATATAAAATTTAACAAAAGTGCTCTATTAATGCAGTGGTAAATCCCAAATCAGAGGTGACAAGAAATGGTATTAAAAATTTGGTTACAGTTGTTTGTGAGGGATTTATACTAACCCAGCACCTAAATAGGAAGTATTGTGTCACTTTTTGACCATCAGAAAGGACCATACTATAGAATGAGGAGGCAACAACACAGAACACAAGCATTTATAGGAATTGCTGTTTCATGGCTACAAAATAAAAAAGATTCTGAAACACTCATTTTTATTTTTATTTTTAAAAAACCATGGGTGAAAAAGTGCATACATCAACTTTTACCTTTTGAAGTTGGGTATACCCTCATCTGGCTGGGGGACTATAAACAGGGAGTAGACCAGCAGTCTGGCTGGGGGACTATAAACAGGGACCACCATTGGCTTGTTTCTGGGGGCCCTGTTCTATTATTAGCCTCCTTGTAAAAACAGTGGTAGAAGTGCTGAGTCATCCCTCCACTGTCTGGCTACCATCGTTCACAATGACGCCACCCTATGATGATGATACCCTCATTATTTGTTGAAGATGTTTATTTGTAAAATTAAATACATGGAAACTTAAAAAAACTCTTTCTTTCTATTCACTTACAGTTATGACCAGTGGGACAAGTATCACAAGGAGATTGAAGAGCTGAATGTGTCAGTGGGTAACTTCACAGAGAGTGTCCGCAGTGTCGAAAAAAACATTAACTTCATTCTACAAGCTCAGTACAGCGCCCGTAGTGGAGAAGCAAGAGACCTGAATCTACTGGAGGCAAACAATGTCTACGTCATGCGCTGGTCGCTGGCCCAGATACTGGTCATTGCGGGTACCACTGCAGTGCAGGTTTACTTTGTGAGACAATTATTCAACAACAAGAATACACGACCAAGAGCTTAGACAGAAATTAATCAATTGTTGTCCTAGCAATAACCAAAAGCTTTGGTGATTCAAATTTTTGGTGTGACAGAAAAATCGAGGGTGTTGAATTGGCGAATTTTTGTGTGAAATCCTATTTACAAGATTAAATTTCTAAAGAGAGATTTCACATAGCATGTAAAATGAACCCATGTTGTGGAATAAGCATGGGTATAAAATTAATTCAAGGTTGTATAAAAGAAATACTTTTTATTTCATTTTCATTATATTATCTTTTTTCCAAATCCTGAGCATAGAATTTGTAATGAGTTTTGTAGTTGGAGTGATCTATATTTTACTTTATAAAAATTACAACTTGGCTCTACATTTTTTACAGTAAGCAGAGCTCTTGGATAAAAATTTGTATGAGAGAATTAACAAAAAATCTCATTCATTTTTGTGTTATAAAAATATTAGTGTTCATGTTCAGCTAGTAGTTGTAAGGGAATGAGAATATTCTCTATCTTGCCAATGAATTCTCTCAAGATCCTATTTTTCTTTTAATTGCCTTACAGTCAAATTCCTGATATTTTTTCTCTGACTGATTTAATTTTATTGGTAATTAGTTTCAAGCATAATTTCATATAATAATACTCATCAATATATCTGATATTATCTGTAACTTGAGATGGATTATGTTATTCGAAGTAAACCAGCATTCTTATTATGTCTCTAAAGTTAAGCAACGTCTAGCGAGGTTAGGACTTTGATGGGTAACCATTCAAATTCAAACCTTTGTGATGGTGATTCTTACTGACCCAACCCAGGCTGGGTGATGTTTATGTGGGTATCTGATTTGTGAGTTCCTAGCAAATGGAAGGTCAAACCCCCACTGTGATATCACCATACAGTTAAAAGCAACATGAAACCCAAATTAGAAAAAAAAATAAAAGTCCTAAAATTCTGGACAAGCATCTCCCTGGTTGAACATGGCCACCATTATAGTTGTAACATTACATATCAGGAAATCTCATTGTTCAAGAAGACTGGATTATTATTTACCATATTTAATTATTTTCTATCGTAATTTAGTAAATCTTAACAAGTTTAGTATTATTATCTAGAAATAATATATATATTTTTGTATACTTTCTAATTCCATAGACATATAATTAAATACAGTAGGTAGTTATAATTAGATACGTAAGTCTTCAAATTCTGTTGTAAAGTAACTATTTCAGTTTATTTTTAAAAGATAATTTTCTTCTGTATTTTTTATTTATTTATTAATATTAAGCCCTAATTTTATGGTAAAATAAATCATTTATGGTGATGAATAACAAATTGAGATCAAAACATGTTTTCTAAAAAAATACACATCAAAAGTTTTTGGAAATATTTATGGGGAGAGTTGAATCAAAAGTAGAATTTTTTGTATTATTTTTCACCAATGCATTTAAAGATACTACAAACTAGAAATTTATTTATTCAAATAAAATGAACATTCCATTTGTTACTATACTGGGGTATTTTAGAATTATTCAACGAGAAAAAAGTACAGTATCACTAGGCCAAATAAAGAAGAACATGCTCCCATTGAACTATGTAATATTTCTAACCATTGTGGCTAGGCCGGAATTATAACTTGGCGCCTGTATACTTTGTAACTTGAGAATGCATTCCTGGTAAAAATATTTTTCCCCCCACATCTTTTATGTCCGTCGCTCAGAATAGAGTCATTTGTGGTCCAATATTGATAGATCATTTTCTTCTTTATCTAGACTCAATGGTTGCATTTTCCAGCTCGTACATTCCCTGTATGATAGTAAAATTAAGAAAGTTTCTGTTATGAACCCCTTGGTGAACTTAATAATGACTCAGGGCCCTAGTACTTACTCTATCATTTCCAAGTTCAATATCAAACTAATTTATTTATTATTCAAAACATTTTAATTTGAGAACCTAATTATTATTAACTTAAACTTGAAAAAAATATTATTAGTTATTTTTATTTAATTATTTAATCATACATCATCATTATATTATTAGGAATTATTGGTATTTATGATAGTGTACCTTGCATATTTCACTTGAATATTTAATGTGAAATATTATTTTCACAATTATTGTGAATATAATACCGTCTTTATTGTTTTACGAGTACAGTATAATATTTGTTTAGAAAAAATATTTTACATATGATTATAAACTTTTTTATTTCTTCTCATAGATTTTATTTATTTTGTTTCTGTGGCAGTACAATTTATAATAAATCTAGGGACTATGTTCTGGGTACAATAAAACATGATGTGTTGGCATTGCAAATACCTCCACGCCTTGTGACCTGGGTTCGTATCCCCGCGGAGTCAATAAATTTGGCTCTGACTATGGATATTCGAGGTACCTTCTGAGGAAAAATTATAAGCTGTTTTGATGTGAGCAGCAACCAGTTGTGGAATTATGGGTAAGCAATACACCAGAATTTAGAAGAAAAGGCAAAGTCAATAGTCCTGTATTTCTACACTACCCAAGTTCCCACTAAAATCGTGATATAATAACACTAACAACTCACATTAAAAAACAGAACTTAAAAAATAAACAGAAAATTCCTGCCCCGCTGGGAATCGAACCCAGGTCACCATGCGTACAATGCCTAGCGCGCTAACTCACTCTGCCACGGTGACTACTGATATGACCATGCAGTTGAAAGCGATGTTAAATTTTTGTTTAAAAAAACGCTTGCATACGAGTCTGCAACCATTGGGACATTTTCATCTTTACTATTCAAGGTCCAAAACCCAACTGACCAAATTTCGTATTGTGCGCATGACACATACCTTCTCTCTTCTCTCCCTCTACAATTCAATACTTCGCCATTGTGCGCATGACACACACTTTTCTCTTCTGTCCCTTTACAATTCAATATTTCGTTACATAATATCGTTACATAATTTCGTTACATAATTTCGTCACATAATTTTGGTTATGTGCCAGAGCAAAGACATGAAAATGTCAAAAAAAAAATACATATAGCACAGGAAAAGTACAGATAGTGGTCACTACTTCTGCATATATTACGAATAGAAGAGGTCTTGCTTTATTCATTGCATAGCACGACGCTGTTAAACAAAATAGTGGATGTTGTTTTTTTTTTTCTCTCATGAAGCAATTTAACAAGGTCTTATACCTGTCGTTCGTGCTGAAAAGTGGAGGTTTGAAAAGATTGGGTTAAACCCTCGTGGCATGTTATAACCTAGCAAAAATAAAATAATGAACTGCTAACTTGGCTCTACAACTAGCGTTTCATCAATAATATTATGTTAACGCTTGTGGTCCCGGGCTCAATTCCGGACTATAATTTATTCCCTGGACTGGCTGTCAGCCATAATATGTGTAATAGTTTCATTATAATATCTTCATTTAATTTCTTAAAATTCATTTAATACCTACCTACATGTCAGCATGATTATGAAAATTCCTCGACCTTATCATCCAACCAAGATAAAATCAACACGTAATAATCTTTGAAAGGACCAATAAATCCTAACAAGCCGCGTTTACATTATTTTTCATATCAATTTATTTCAAGGTGGCTGCACTTTTGACTTATCTTTTTCCTTTTCTTCGCTCCTAATGTCCGTGAAAATTCGTTGGCTGTTTAGTTTCTCTTTTACCTTCTAGAGCGCGCTACATTAGAGTTTATTTTAAAATTTCAAATTTCCCTATCAGAGTTATCAGTGATAAGCTGATGAGTTAAACAAAACTAATTTCACAAATTTGTCTCTTTTTCTATTAGTTCGTATTTTCATGTTTTTCTGTTTCAAAAATTCCATTTTCCCCTCATAATTAACAATCCTGAGGATATTTTTTCAAATGGCATCAACACGTAATAGCATTCGTGGATAGAAAATTCACCTAGGTGCCCAGTAAAATCTCCAGCCTAAGAAAAAGTATTGTTTCAGTTGAATGGTTGCATGAAGGTCTGTATTTATTTTTCAACTTTCATATTAATTGATTTGATATAACCTGAGTTATTTTTGGTCATTAACTAGCTTTGGATTTGGAAGAAAAACAAAACTATTGCTTCATGATGGTTGCTAACTTTCCTCTGTATGTCAGAAATTCTACAGTCAGTTATTGCATCCATTTTGAGTTTCAAAAACCTTTCTTATTGCACTCTAGAGCTCAATTGTACAATTGATAGTGCACAGATTTAATCATGGTCTTGATGAACAATTTCCTAATGAATGAAATGACTAATGGTCCATCATGTTTATAAAATAAGCAGTCTGTGAGTGACTGCAATTCATAGATAGTAGTTAATGGCAAGAAAAACCTTAATAAAAAAATCATATTTCTTACTATTCAAATTCCGAAGTGATTGATTCAGTGTTTTAACTTTTACATTAACCAGCTATTTTGCCATATTTTGCAACAGGCCTAAATTTAAATTGAACCAAGGCATGGCTGTATTGCTGGGTATAACTAACCTGGCAATGTTTTTAACTAACATAAATATTAACATTCTCACGAGCTGAATATTATAAAGGTAATATTTTAAGAAATGGTATTAGTAATTTTTTTTCTTCAAATAATAAAATAAATATCACTTTCCAGATGGCTCAAGAAATGAAAGTAATTCCCAAAGAACAAAACTCTGCCAGAAAGTTTGGACAAAGTTGTGAGAAGTGATGGAGAAGTGAGCAGCTCTACAATGTCTTCTCTAGATGCCTCAATATCTGATATTAAGAAGAAAATTTCTGAGCTCAAGGTAGCATTGGCTCATAGTAAACTGAGCTGTGATATCAAGTGGAGTATGTTTGTATCTGCATGTCAAAGTTACCGAGTCAGCTCTTGCTTGCATCCATTTCCTCCCATGTTTGTGAAGAATGGGCAGAAAGATATTGCTGCTGTGGTAATTTTTGCTATTTATCAATATGTATAAGGAAAAATATAACACATATAATATACTCTAACAATTTACCCTACACCAAATTATTTCCTTTTGATTGATATTGAAACAATTTTGTTGAAAAAGACAAGAATTATTTTAACTACTCCTATAAAGCTCTCCAGTTCTCCTAATTTACATGTAAGAAAAGACTTTTTTATGTGTAATTATTTCTTCAAAAATGTTTAAATTTATATCAAAAAATCCCAAGTTTCTGTGCTGTGTACAATTTACAGAAATACTAGGCATACTTTGTGGTATTTCATATGAAAATAAGGAAAGTAAAATCTAGAGGAGACTGATTTATTTAAAAAAATATAGGCCAGGGATCAGCATTTGCAGCAAATCACACCAACAAAATCTGACATTTCTTTCTTAATTTCTAGTTGTTTTGGGATTTTACAAAGTACCTACAGAGTGTAGTAACAATAATTTTTATCCATTTCCAGCTTGAGTGCATTGACCAAATGTCTCATCTGTCATCCATTCTCAACAATCACAGCTCTGGCATGCCTCCCCCTGCCCATCTTCACCCCCTCATCCACCTTCTCCATTGGCTACTCACTGCTGCATCTCCCCGAGTCACTGAAGTTCCTCGCAGCCAATACGATGACATCCTGGGGCTTGTTGAGTCCAGTAGTGAGACTGCCAAACCTGACTTTATCTTTGGCGTAGAGTATGCCCCCAGTAGTTCTATTGAGACCACCTGGTCCAAACTCAGAGCTAGTAGGAAGAAAGTTATCCATGCATTCCATGGGAGTCGGCTGGAAAATTTTCATTCCATTCTGCATTTTGGACTACAGCAACATATGAATAAGGTACCTTAATTAGCTTATTTATGAAAGCAGTATGATTTTGCATTAATTACTATAATGTAGAACAAAGTAAAATCATAACTACCTAACCCTCCAAGTTCGCGTCAGCAGAGTTAATAATTGAATAAAAAAATAATAAAAATTGAGCTTTGACATTGGTGAGATTTTTTTATCTCTAAATAATAGCTTAAATAGGTAATTTTTATTTTTTTATACTCACTCACAGATTATACTTAACAACTCCAACCTAAAATTGTTTTAATTATGTGGTTTCAGATTCTGAACTCAATTTGAATTCTCTCTCTTTCTCCCTCAGACTTCTCTATTCGGCAAGGGTATCTACCTAGCTGCCCGGCTGAGTATCTGTCTCATATTCTCCCCCTACAGTATTGGGTGGCGGGGCAGTTGTGTGGGATCAGAGCTCAGTGTCGTAGCTCTGTGCTCCATTCTCGACGATCCTGACCAGGTCAAATGTCAAGAGGACTCAGGTAATTTAAGTTTTTTTTACGAATAAAAATGGATGTAGGTACTTGTATGGTATAAATGACCCATCCGAAAAAAATAAATATAAAACTGAAAGAAACGGTTAGAAATAAAAAGAAAAAAAATCATCTTGAGGTTAAATTTATCCAAATTTTCATGTTATTGTATTTATTTCACGTATTAACATAAAATGTAAAAAAATTCATACAGCAGTTACCTACCTTCCTACTAACCTAGCCATATGAATGTCCACATTTAATATTTTTACTATCAAAAAGTTATTATAATTTTGCTATTGAATTATTATAATTTTGTTGCTGTTGGTATTTTTGCAAGTTTAAAGCCTTTAGCTTTATTTACTATGTACTAATACAGAGCTTACTACTACAGGTTGGAATAAAAAATATAGGCATTAATGGCGTCAATTATCTTTGTTATTTTTTTAAAACCTGACAAGGTTGGTACCGCAAGTCCCCCCAGCAAAACACGTTTTATTACAAGTCCTATGAGAGTAAAGGGACTCTTTACTCTTATTCTTGCAGGATAAACAGAGTATTGTCTTATGAATACCTTACACTTTATCCACAGAGGAGAACAAGCGACGAGCCCTGGCCCAAGACAGCATCGGAGGAGAGGTGCCCCACAAGTATTATGTGGTGGAGAATAGCGACCTAGTCAAGCTGCAGTATCTTCTGGTGTACTCCAGACACAAAGTAGCGTCCCATAATGAAGTACACAGGTAAGTAGCGACCTAGTCAAGCTGCAGTACCTTCTGGTGTACTCCAGACACAAAGTAGCGTCCCATAATGAAGTACACAGGTAAGTAGCGACCTAGTCAAGCTGCAGTGCCTTCTTTTTTTTTTTTTTTTTTTTTTTTTATTATAAACTACATCGGGACCGCCATAGCATTACTTCGATGTAGTTTCTTCACCATGCATTGTGCTGTGAAAAATTAGTTCTGCATAGAGTTGTACTATTTACCAAGTTATTGTTTTCCTATTACAAATAATCAAAATGCCTGAACATCCTAATATCATAAGGCTGGGTGGGGCGACTATCAACCCAGGAGTTGACAGTTTCCCCCTATAGAGTCTAAGCAGCATCACTGGTCTGAGATGGTGGCAGGTAGGTCCAGTGAACTCTGGTTGTTCAGCGTGCGTCTTAGTTTCCGACGCCTCTCCTCAGCTTCCTTCTCCTTCATGATACAGCTCATCAGGTTCTCAATGATGTCCCAGTTTTGTTGTGAGATCAGCATTAGGTCGACCATATTCTCTGCATTGACACTCTGTCCCAAGTCCTGCTCTGCTCGTGTGCGCTCTGCTGTCCACCTTGTACATGAGAACATAGTATGATCTGCTGTGTCCACGTCCTCACAATACATACATACGTCAGAGTTGATGAGATGAAACCTTTTCAAGTATCCTTGGAAGCAGCCATGTCCGGATAGTATTTGTGACATATGGTAAGTGATGTTGCCATGCTTCTTCAGTACCCACTGCTCAATGTTGGGTAGTAATCTTCTTGTCCATGATCCATTGGTTTCCACTGCCCATCTTGCTTGCCATTCCTGTATTGTCCTAGCTTTGATCTCGTCCTTCTCTTCCTTGGTAAGTCTGTAACATTGTGCTCTTTCTTTAATTAGTAGGTCCATGGGAGGGACACCCGCTATGACTTGCAGTGCTTCCGTTGATGTCGTCTTGTACGATCTGCATACCCTGAGGAGCATATTTCTCTGCACTTGGCATATCTTCAATCGGTTGCGTTTTACACTCATTATCCTGGACCAGACTGGAGCTGCATATAAAATGATGGATTCTATAACACTGTTGAGCAGTTTCCGTTTTCCAGTGCTGGGGCCTGCTTGCCGGGGCATTATTCTCGCCAGTGCATTGACTGCTTTGGTCGCTTTATTCGCAACGTAGTCTAGATGCATTTTAAAGGTTAGCCCTTTGTCTAAAATCATACCAAGGTATTTGACTTGATCCGTAAAAATCACTTTGGTGCCAAGCAGTGAGATTTCGGGCGTCCTCCATTTCTTGCGGCCAGTCAGCAGGCAGGCTTCGGTTTTCTCAGGAGCTAGTTCTAGTCCAGTTTCGATCATCCATTGGCATATATTGGTGAGAACCTCTTCCGCAACCGATTCAACCTTGTCTACATTGTCTGCAAAGATAACCATTGCCAGGTTATCAGCATATGCCAAGAGATGGACCCCTTCCGGAGTTGGCAATCTGAGCACACCATCGTATAAGATGTTCCAGAGCAACGGGGATATCCGGGAACCTTGGGGTACGCCCGCTGTCATCTGCATCTCAATATCATCAAGGACGATTCTTCTATCTGTCAAGTAGCTGTTGACCAGGCGTATTAAATACTTAGGTAGGCATTTTTGCTGCATTGCTTGGACTACTTTAACCCAAGGGGCGCTGTTAAAAGCGTTTCTTATGTCAAGTGCCAGCATCATGCATATCCTTCTGGTTTTATGAGGCTTTCGCCTCTCTTCATCAGCCAATTTATAGATGATTCTAATGGGGTCAATGGTTGATCTGCCGGATCTAAAGCCAAATTGGCATTCCGACAGCCCGTCTTCCCCTAATGCTTCGTTTAATCTCATTGTAATAAGTACCTTCTGGTGTACTCCAGACACAAAGTAGCGTCCCATAATGAAGTACACAGGTAAGTAGCGACCTAGTCAAGCTGCAGTACCTTCTGGTGTATTCCAGACACAAGGTAGCGCCCATAATGAAAGTATACTATATTAGTTGTACATGAAAAAATATATCTACCTTCCGCACAGATGTTTTTTCATGTAGAAAAACGATCTTGGTATGAAAACACAGCATAGTAATGAAAAACATATGGTTGAAAACATGTCTCTTTCAATACCTTGTACCAAACAGACGGAAAAACAATAGGGAATTCAAGAGAAAAAATATGCGTGTTATTTTTTTTTTTTTTTTACTACAGGGTGGCGCAGTGCGCATGACCACATTTGAAATTGTTACCATGCTATTAATAATTGAGTTGAGATATTAAAATAAAGGCAATTTGTAGAAAAAATGTGGAAGTTTATTTTACATGAGTCAGTTTTTCACGTATGAAAGATGATGCCCGACAAAAGACGTCCTTGCCGAGTTACACATTATTCGAGACGCTCGCTAGAGCATCACGTTCACCAACATCTCCTCAGGAATCCAAGCGATTTCACGGCGGATAGAGTCCTTCAGGTGAGCAAGGGTGCGAGGTTTGTCGACATAAACTTTGGCCTTTAGATATCCCCATAAAAAATCACAAGGAGTAAGTTCGGGTGAGCGTGAGCGTGGCGGCCACAGTGCGTCACCATTCCGGGAAATCACACGACCGGGAAAAATTTGACGCGGAGATGTTGGACGTGAAAAATTGACTCATGTAAAATAAACTTCCACATTTTTTCTACAAAATACTTTTTATATCAATATCATAACTTAAATATTAAACGCGTGGCAACAATTTCAAATGTGGTCATGCGCAATGCGCCACCCTGTATAAGTGGTATTGCGCACTAGGCTTGAACAAATGGTGACATAGTCGTTCCAACTCCGGTGGTGTGGAAAAAAAATCTGCTTTGTACTTTGGATGTTATATGTCGTGAGGAAATCTGATCTATTCTAGAACTGGACCATTATCTCGAGGTTTCAGTTAAAAAATGAGAGTGTCCATACAATTTAAGTTGAAAAGTTGGCTTGTCCTGAACCACATATTTCTATGTGTGGATGTGCGATCATCCATTGTGAGATCTTGGGTTTGTTCTGTATACTGCAAGCGAGCCTGGTTTGCTAGGGTTGGCTAGTCCCCTAGCGAGTACTTATCTCTCCTCTTGTTCTCTCACCAGACACCCCCCGCCTAGCGAGTACTTATCTCTCCTCTTGTTCTCACCAGACACCCCCCGCCTAGCGAGTACTTATCTCTCCTCTTGTTCTCACCAGACACCCCCCGCCTAGCGAGTACTTATCTCTCCTCTTGTTCTCACCAGACACCCCCCGCCTAGCGAGTACTTATCTCTCCTCTTGTTCTCTCACCAGACACCCCCCGCCTAGCGAGTACTTATCTCTCCTCTTGTTCTCTCACCAGACACCCCCCGCCTAGCGAGTACTTATCTCTCCTCTTGTTCTCTCACCAGACACCCCCCGCCTAGCGAGTACTTATCTCTCCTCTTGTTCTCTCACCAGACACCCCCCGCCTAGCGAGTACTTACCTCTCCTCTTGTTCTCACCAGACACCCCCCGCCTAGCGAGTACTTATCTCTCCTCTTGTTCTCTCACCAGACACCCCCCGCCTAGCGAGTACTTATCTCTCCTCTTGTTCTCTCCAGACACCCCCCGCCTAGCGAGTACTTATCTCTCCTCTTGTTCTGTCACCAGACACCCCCCGCCTAGCGAGTACTTATCTCTCCTCTTGTTCTCTCCAGACACCCCCCGCCTAGCGAGTACTTATCTCTCCTCTTGTTCTGTCACCAGACACCCCCCCCCCCCCCCCCCTAGCGAGTATTTATCTCTCCTCTTGTTCTCACCAGACACCCCCCGCCTAGCGAGTACTTATCTCTCCTCTTGTTCTCACCAGACACCCCCCCCCTAGCGAGTACTTATCTCTCCTCTTGTTCTCTCACCAGACACCCCCCGCCTAGCGAGTACTTACCTCTCCTCTTGTTCTCTCACCAGACACCCCCCGCCTAGCGAGTACTTATCTCTCCTCTTGTTCTCACCAGACACCCCCCCCCTAGCGAGTACTTATCTCTCCTCTTGTTCTCACCAGACACCCCCCGCACCCTCTCCTGGGCTGGGCAGCCCGCAACAAGTTCCTGCTGCTACTCCTGGGCTACTCCCTGCTGCTGATACTCATAGGCCTGGGCGGTAACATGACGTTCCAACGGTACTACCGCTATTACGTGAACAGACTGTACGAAATGTTGGGGTCTGAGATGACCATATGAATTGAGCTAATCTAATGCTCATACTGTATTCGCTACTGTTTCTAACGGTACTACCGCTATTATGTTAACAGACTGTACGAAATGTTGGGGTCTGAGATGACCAAATGAATTGAGCTAATCTAATGCTCTTACTGTATTCGCTACTGTTTCCAACGGTACTACCGCTATTATGTTAACAGACTGTACGAAATGTTGGGGTCTGAGATTACCATGTGAATTGAGCTAATCTAATGCTCTTACTGTATTCGCTACTGTTTCCAACGGTACTACCGCTATTACGTGAACAGACTGTACGAAATGTTGGGGTCTGAGATTACCATGTGAATTGAGCTAATCTAATGCTCCTACTATCTACGCTACTGTTTCCAACGGTACTACCGCTATTACGTGAACAGACTGTACGAAATGTTGGGGTCTGAGATTACCATGTGAATTGAGCTAATCTAATGCTCTTACTGTATTCGCTACTGTTTCCAACGGTACTACCGCTATTACGTGAACAGACTGTACGAAATGTTGGGGTCTGAGATTACCATGTGAATTGAGCTAATCTAATGCTCTTACTGTATTCGCTACTGTTTCCAACGGTACTACCGCTATTACGTGAACAGACTGTACGAAATGTTGGGGTCTGAGATTACCATGTGAATTGAGCTAATCTAATGCTCCTACTATCTACGCTACTGTTTCCAACGGTACTACCGCTATTACGTGAACAGACTGTACGAAATGTTAGGGTCTGAGATGACCATGTGAATTGAGCTAATCTAAGATTCCACGGTACTGTTTTTAATAAAAGATTTCAGCGTTCATTTCAAATACCAACCGTTCTACCGCTATTATGTTGAGAGACTATGAGATTTTGTGTTCTGAAATTAGCATGTAAATTATTAAATAAGTGCGCGGCCGAAACGGAGCACAGGCCTCTGGAGTAGCGCCGTGAACTATAATGCGGATTCAGAATTCGAGACAAAATATTGCAAAACGTTCCGATGGTAAATTTTGCCCTTAGTGGAATTCCGGCTAAGGTTTATGAGTCAGGCTTATCAGTATTTTCGTTTTTCTTGTACACATAAACTCAACTTTGTATATGATTAAAAGTATTATTTATTTTGTTTTCTTAATTTTACAAGTTATACTGAGGTGGTTATTTTTTTTTGTTGGCATGATGAGTCCTTGTCATAATGTGACAGTCCACAGATATATGTAACTGCTTTCGGTATGCAGGGTGATTCCCTTAAGTGGCCGCAAAATAATATGGTGAATTTTTCACATCAAGACGCGTCGGAAAGTCATGTATTTATTTGACCCTCCTGGAAGCCAGCAAAAGCACCTAAAAAATTACCCTACACGTAGTGGAATTGTATTTTTTTGTTTTTGATTATTGATTTCCATACTTGGTACTCACTACTCCGGTGTAAAACTTAGAGATACATACCATACCTTTTGCAGAACCAAATTCAGTGAAACTATACGTCACTATATGAAGAAAAAAAAAAAAAAAAAACACATTACCAAGAATTCGTGACGGAAAAAATAACAGAAATCCGGTGGCATGGGAAATTACTACAGGAGTAAAAAAAATATATAAGGAAATTTCTCGGAAGTAATGTTCTATATTTTTTTCTTCTCATTATTATATCATAACATGCCTGGATCCCGCCAATCCTCAGCTCATGGAACACCTCACACTTCACTCTCTCTGTAAAAATGTAAAATGTTGATTTTCAACATTTAAATAATGTTTGACAGAAAAATTCATAGATTTTTTTAGGAATTTAGAATTTAGTAACCTTTAGGAATTGAGTGTGACATGGCTATACCTTAGTATTTTTGTTATTTTTTCCAACACTTTTTTGGCACATTGCGAGAGTACGGTAATCTCTTTTCTTTGAGCGTCTTCTTTGACTGTATCAAATTGTGCAAACAGTACGATATGTATCTCAATGTTTCACATCTGTGTGAAATATTTGAAAACAAACCAAAAATAAAAAAATCAACAAAACAATTCCTTCACCCTTAAGTTAAAAGAATGGTTAAATACCATTCTTTTACAACGCGCCGCGATGTGAAGACTTCACCTTATTTTTTTGTCGGCAATTGACGGAATCGCCATTATGTATATAAATAAAATGCCATTTTCACTAGATATAAATAAAATGTTATTCCGTAACTTTGCTGTAAAACTTATTGTTATTTATTAAGAAATTTTCATGAAAATATATTCAACTTGTGATTGAAAGAGCTTCTTTTTTGTCTCAATTTTTTTATAAATAGTTCAGCTATTTAGTTCTGGGCTTAATAGCTTTTTTATTTATGCTTTGCCCTTGGTAGATTTATTATTATTAGTGGGTCAAGTCGCCTTTCAAGGAGGCAACATTTTTTTTTCTTTTTAATTTGGGCTTGACGTCGCGTCGCTTTCAACTGCATGCTCATAATTATCACGACGGGGTTTTACCCTCTAATAGCTGGAAACTAACAAACCAGCTCAAATTAACCTCACCCAGCTTGAGTGGGTCCGGGAATAGCCAGCATCATGACGGTTCGAATTTGAATGGTCATCCAAGTTCTAAACTCGCTGGACGTTACTTAACTTCAATGATAGACGCTGGCTAATTTATCTTTTAACTTATAACTAGGAGAGATACGAAATAAAAACACAAAGTTAAAATATTTTTATTATTATTTTTTTATTTAAAAGCGAAACATAATATATAAATTATATTTTTTAGTTTAATATCTAAGCGCTACAAATAGCAATCCCGTGTTGAACTATTTCTTTTGTAAAATTGTATACTGTGAGTATTTTTTACAACGTTGACATTGATTTTAGTTTTGGATTTGGCTTGAAAATACTAAATAATGTTTTAAATTATCTCGGAACAGTGAAAACCTATTTAGTGTTGTGTAAAAAACATTAACCCTCTAAATGTATTGTTTTTTTCTTTCGCCCTTCTAGAAAATGTATTATAGAAGGGTCAAAACTATGAAATAGAGAGAATCAACTTCTGAAAATCAATTTCAACTGTAACAGATGCACATTACCTATCAACTTTTTTTAATAATTAGATACATGAATATAAACTTTGTTTTTCGTATTTAGATACATTAATTATTTCAACTTAAAGAGATTGGAAAAAGATGTCAGGTTGTAAACTGGGAACAAAAGAGAGCCAAGAAAACGGTAATGAACAGGGAAAGAAGCAAAAGATAGTATGAGGTAATGTGGAGAGAGAGAGAAAACATGACCAAGTGATACATACCTAGCTCGTACACAGTGAGAATCATTACACATTTCTAGAATAATTCATTTATTATTGTAATAATTGGGATGGTAAACAAGCTGAAACTCGTTATAGGTACAGTTTTTTACTTTGTTTAGAAGTAACAAATTATATATTCATAATATGATTTTGGATGTCAAATTTGTTGAATTTAGTGTAGAAGTACATAAATTTATGTTTTAATTTTAATGTCCATTTGTTAATGAGTCTTTTAGACAAAAACAGCCATAAAGGAAACTCAACTCCAGATGTATCAGAAGTGAAGCTTGGAGATTTTTTCTATCGAAGTTCATTCTTCGTGATAAAAAACCTTTTAGTTCTAAGTAACCAATAGAAACATGCTCTGAAACTCGAGGTTATTATTTTATAATCCATGCACTTTCCTTGGGTTTATCAACAGCTTCGTCTTGTTTTTCTCTCAATCCCGTAAAAGTAATGGAATTTTTTCTCTTGAGAAGTTTTTCTGTTTTATTTAAAAAATCTAAAATAAAATTATAAATTTTAAGGCTAATATTTTTAGTTCTGTCTTTAATAATAATTCATTTTCAAATACTAAAAACTAGATCAATTTTTATATATAAATACAAGATATAAATAATTAATATTATAAAATAAAATATATAGGTATCACTAGATCAGAGATTACAGTATTTGGAAAAATACTAAAGTAAGGTATTGATACGAGTTTCAATTTTTTATTATGTATAATTTTTATTCATTTAGGCAAAAGATGCTCGCAAATTCGAAAGCATGGATGGCAATTCAATCAACAGTTGTAATTTAATTAGACAAATTTTAAATTTTAATTCTCTCATATTAGTTAGTAAATTTCAACACATTTTTCCCAATAAAAAAACCCATCGAAAATTAATTTAATACCTTTCATTTAATAATACATATTAGGAAATGTTAAATTTTTCTTCCTCAACTTTCACCCAAATTGAATATCAATAAAGTTGCCTTATATTCCTAGAGCTTAATATTTCGTTTCTACAGTAAAATTTCAAACCATCTACAACCTCTAGAATGAATCCTATTGTAAATTTTAAAATATATTCTAAAGAAAATTACTGCAAATTTTTCCCGAGCCAAAAATAAAATTTGAAGAAGCTTTAAAATGTTTTCACGCCTTTGAACACTATTTCAATGAAGAATTACATAATAAATAATAGTAGATCCTAGTCACCTACCTTTTTTTTTAGATAGGTGGATTTTCCAAGTAAAAATAAAAAAAAGTAAATAAAAAATAAATTTACATCATTGATCAACAGTACAATATTTTTGGAACAAAATTCTATAATTAAAAAATACTACATTTCAGTTTTTTACACTATTCTTTTTCTTACACAATAATCATCTAATATGTACAGTAATTCAATTTTTATTAGAAAAAAGGAAGAAATGCAAGTTGTTGCTACGATATTTTTATAAACCTACAAGGATTTACGTCATGTGACTTTTCAGATCTCAACGGGGAGATCCGTCCAAGGACATTGTCTTTAAAAAAATCAGGGGTCCGTCCAAAATTCTGGAAATTTATAAAAGCAATGAAAAGTGGATTAAAAAAGGAAAATCAGTTGGAATTATATACAAGTTATATTACAAAGACATACTGTCCACCGAAGTTCACTAATTGTACCTTCGATTTCTCATCTATGAATAGAGGTATAACAAATCTGCAAAGTGCTACATTTTTCAAAACTAATAAAATTAATATTATAGAGACATGAGAGAAACATAATATAGTTTTAAAAGTAATAAATACAAACGTATCGGATAAGAAAGTTCCAATATAATATAATGTCACCTTTCACGGTAAATCAATTTACATAAGAAAGATATACTTTCAAATTAACGGACTACAAAATTACAATGGTTAATTTTTTTAAATGAATATTACCTAGTAAGTATAAAATATTGCTTGGAAATGATAAAATTATGTATCCCTACGTATGTTTATTCCTCTCAGAATAGTTTACAGAAAAGATCGTGTTTTTTTTTCTCTTTCAATATTGGACAACAATTTATTTTTAAAAAATGCAACACCATCTTATTAAGAATCACTTCTACTTTTGATATCAACTTCCTATATTTAAATGATCATAAATAAATTTAAAAAAGAAGATACGTTACATAACTAATATAATAATTATAAGAGGAAATAATCTCTATCCGGAGAACGTATAAGCTTGCCCTGAGTAAAAAATATCGGTCTGTAGATATCGAGTTCTGCACTTGAAACGGCAACACTGTAGTCCTAATAGGATAAATTAATGCAGTGCTGTTGCCAATTTTTCTTTTTATACGGACGCAGCGTTAACAGCTGCACACACATTAAAAAATTCCGTCTATTTCTTCTGGTCGTAGAGGTAAAGGAAATTTGGCAACAGCGTAATCCTATCTTTACCCAATGGACTAAACATTTTTTTAACGAGAAATTGATTGCAAGTTGATGAAATATTCAGTGAAAAAATATTAGTTGTAAATCAGAATACAGTAAAATAACAACAAGTTGTGTGTCCAAAATGTTGTGAAGATGTTTTCGAAATAAGAACAAAACGCGATACCTAGGCTTCATTTCAGAAACCACTTTCCCCAATCTCGCTTTCAACTGTCCGATTTCGTTCAAATAACGCTTTCTCTGAATGCATTATTTAAACCAAATTTGATTTTGAGAGTGAGAGTGCTTTCTGGAATGATACCCTAGAAGACTCATCCTAACTCCTATTTTATGAAACCAAACTGCTATGGAATAGGTGCACTCAGATTAAGAATATCCTAGATTGGGCAAAAGGATCTCAAACGAAAGACAACTTTGGGAAATTTTAGAGCCGGGTTGTGACAACTTGGCCTCAGAGATATTTTTTAAACTAAAGTTTTGTTTTCGATTAATATCTGAGATTAAAAAATTAAAAAAAGGATTAAAGTAAATGAATATCTGAAATTTCCACACGCCAGAACCCAGTAAAGTTATCATCTCACAGTGACCTCTCTTTTCCACATAAAAATAATACCTACCTATTTCATTTAATGAAATAAGTACATTTTTCTCAAGGATATTTTTCATCTGAGTACGCAAGTAAATTAAAATTTGAAATTTCATAACTGGACTAATAATTTTAATTTCGATAAAAAAGGGGAAATACAATTTAATGAACAGAATGAGATATTTATTTTTAAAGAATAGCTTTTGAACAAAAAAGTTAAGTGCACTTTTCAAATTGATGTAAAAAGTTATGGGTAGAGGATTTTTTAAGGTTTCAATTATTTTCGACAAATGCAACTGTAGAATTTTAATTTTTCAAAGGAGAGACGTTCATTAGTGTTTTAATTGGATTTTTTTAAAGAAAAGGTACCAAACCAATATGTATTATCTGGAAATATACAGGGTCCGCCAAAAAAAAGGAGCCACTCGAAATATCTAGAGAACGGATTTAAATTTTCAGAAAAACTAAAACAGGTGTACCATTATATCGAGGGGGAAACCTTTTCTACTAGGTTTCGATTTTTTATCATTACCAGGGGCGGCCCCAGGGGGGTCAACTTTGGAATCTTAAATAGAACCACCCTATTTGTAATACTTTTCTGAAAAGTAGTTAACATCAAAAGTATTTCAAGACAAGTTTGAGATTTTTAATCAAAACAGGGCCGGAGATATCGTACATTTCATTTCATAGTTTTCAGTAATTTTTTATAAGAAAATAATTGTATTTTTGTTAAAAAATTTGAAGACATGCTTCTCCATGTGAAATAATGAAATTTTCATGACTTTTTGATACCATTAGCTTCACCAGGGGATGTGTCAAGGGGTCAACTTTTTTTTTTAATAATGTAAAAACCATCATTTTTCAACTATAACTTGTGCTAAATAAATGCAATAATTCATGTTGGTCAATTTAAAATAAAATCAGGGCCGGATTTACTTAAAATTATGTGAAATATTCTAAAACCCGCTTGCAGTCCTAGTCTTCGGCCCTGTTTTCAAGGGTATCTTAAATTTAGATTAAACAACAACACTCAGTGCAGTTATTTAGCACAGATTATACTAAAAAAAGAATAGATTTTACACAAGTAAAAAAAAGATGACCCCTTGATACCTCCCCTGGAAAAGCTAATGGTATCAAAAAGGCATGAAAATTTAATTCGCTCAAATAGAAAAGACAAGTGTTTAACAATTTTTACAAAAAAATAACTTCTAATAAGAAAAAAATGACTGAAACCTGTGAAACGAAATGTACGATATCTCCGGCCCTGTTTTGATTAAAAATCTCAAACTTGTCTTGAAATACTTTTAATGTCAACTACTTTTCAGAAAAGTATTACAAATAGGGTGGTTCTATTTAAGATTCCAAAGTTGACCCCCTGGGGCCGCCCCTGGTAATGATAAAAAATCAAAACCTAGTAGAAAAGGTTTCCCCCTCGATATAA
The DNA here is from genome assembly GCA_024516035.1 of Bactericera cockerelli. Classification (NCBI taxonomy): domain Eukaryota; kingdom Metazoa; phylum Arthropoda; class Insecta; order Hemiptera; family Triozidae; genus Bactericera; species Bactericera cockerelli. The sequence continues at coordinate 6,845,983 of CM044955.1, forward strand.
TGGTACACCTGTTTTAGTTTTTCTGAAAATTTAAATCCGTTCTCTAGATATTTCGAGTGGCTCCTTTTTTTTGGCGGACCCTGTATAACCAATATGTAAATAGTTATTTATTTCTGGGTAATACACAACACCAATTTCTTTCATGGGTATTTTAAATACTACTTTAATGAGTATTTTTTTTTTTTCAAGTGGGGTTTAACGTCGCTTTCAACTGCCATGGTCATATCACGACGGGGGTTTTACCCTCCATTCGCAGGAAACTCACAAACCTGCTACTCACATTGACCTCACCCAGCCTGAGTGGGGCCGGGAAAAGCCAGCGTCACGAGAATTAGAATTTGAATGGTCACCCATCCAAGTCTTAACCTCGCTGGATGTCGCTTAACTTCGGTGTTCTGAAGGGAACCGGTGTATTCAACATGCCATCGACGCTGGCGAATGAGTATTTTAAATCTTGACGTTGAAAAAGTAGCGTGTTTTACCTACTTGATCTCATTAGAAAAACTGTCCAGTACGAAACATAAAACAGTATTGTGTAGGAATTGGAATGAGTTCCTTATGACATGGTTTTTAATTTCTCTTCTCAACGTCTCTCCTAGTGTATCAACGTTTTGTTTCCAAGCAGACAATCATCTGTCCTTGTCCAACAGCAATCCCCAGAAGGACATTATAAAAGCCAAACAACTAACCAGTAGAAATCTTCTGCCTATCTAACAGAGGTAGAACTATATCCACCCATACTACACAAGTTTCGTTCAGTACAAGCTGGGACACCGGAGGAACACAATCTGGACAACATTGTCAAATATCCATGCATTCAAAATTCTGGCTTTTTTTAAAGGAAAAAGGGTTTCCTTTTTCGTCTCAAATTTTTTATTGAATGTTTTTATTCAGGGTTTAATAGCTCTTTATGTATGGTTTGCCCCAGTTAGATTTATTATTATTAGTGGATCAAGCACCTTTCAGGCAGGCAACATTTTTTCTTTCTTTTTAATCACGGCGGAGGTTTTACCCTCCATTTGCTGGAAACTCACAAACCAGCTACTTGGACTTGGGCCGGAAATAGCCAGCATCACGAGGATTCGAGTTTCAATGGTCACCCATCCAAACCCTAACCTCGCTGGACGTTGCTTGACTTCAGAGATGGAACGAGAACTTATGTATTCAACGTGTCATCGACGCTGGCTAACCCTCATTTTCTATTAACTGATGATATTCTGGGTAGAATAAAGCGGTCAAACTTTCTTGACTTGGCGTGTCGCCGCGCTCCTTAATACATATATGGAAAATTAAAAAAAAGGTGTTTTCCCAACTCATACAGAACGTACCATTAGGTAGACATATTCTTCCGTGTCGTCCCATCTATCATGGGTAATCCTAGAAAAAATACTACTTTGCGAAACGGCGAATATTTACAGTAATTTTTATACAAACTAAAGTCCTAAAGTAGGTGACATGAAACTTGCAATTTTCCAAAACCCTTCGACGGAAACAACATTAAAAAAGAAATAATTTTAATGACTAGTTTGCAGTTTCAGAATTAAACATTCACTTGAAAATAAAGTGAAAACTCTTTGGCGTTATAAAAAAACAAAAACTGATCCTCAATTATTAAAAAAATGAGTTTCATTGACAAAAAATAATGTTTTTCGAAGATTTTCAAAGACAAATCTTTGAATTGAGATATTTTTTAATTTTAATTCCCATGAGCTGATAAATAAAAACGCACTAAAATAACCTGCCGTCCTATTGAAGTTGTAAAGTAAATTAGTACGTCAAAAAGTATCAGTTAAAAAACACATCGAGTGAAAAAATAAAATAACCCCCGTCGTTAAAAAAAGAGACACAAACTATAAAAATATAATTTAGTCATTACAAATGAAGATTAATAATACGTAGTCTTTTTCTTAAAATTAAAGTTCAGAGTAGCTATCATATCTACAATGTCTAAATATATTTAAGATAATAATCAATAAAGTCAATCAAAACAATAATGAAGAGAAAGTAAATTAAAACAATTCTTTTTATGCCTTCAGTAAAAATCTACCTGAAGAAAAAGGAAAAAAAATCGATGGATACATAAAAATTACTCGTCTGAGAGTTGGATGAAAATTACAGAATTGGCGGCTTTTGTTCGTGAAATCGACACCCAGCGCCGAATTCTGAACAGTGAGAGCACTGTCACATGCCGCTAAAACCCAATCTTCGTCGGACTCCTAGACAATCGTACGTAAAGTAGGCAAGACCGGTCTCAGGGTTGGGCAAACAAGCGAAATAAATAAATGAGTTTATTTGTATCAATTTAGGGCCGAATTATGAAACAGATTTTTTTTACACCTTAGAGCTCTGTCCCGGAACTGTTTACACATTACATTGGGGGGCCAAATCATGAAACAGAATTAGATTAATCTAAGTAAACACTATCCCTTAACACGCCTTCTAGTGTGAATAACTGAATATCAACCGATTACACAAATATAGCCTGTGTTAAGTGATAGTGTCTACTTAGATGATTAATCCTGTTTCATGATTTGTCCCTTATAAAATGTAAATACTCACATTAGGGACCCGGAATAGCGCCTTCAATAGCGCCTTGCGGGCAAGGCGCTATTGAACATAGGTTTGAAAAAATTTCGCTTGTCTATTCACCCATTAGAATCGGATAATGTTGCACATTGCATACCTAATAGGTTATACGGCGTTCATTTAAAACTTGGTAAGACATAAAATTATCGCCGTTACTGGCCTATTGAATTTCGAACACGGTAAAGCTGAAGCGTGGGGGGACCAAATTATATAATAAGAAAGATAAGGGATAACTGCCCATAAGTCAGACTTTCCAACACTCACATCACACTATTCCTCGGATTTTAGGGACGACCTTTCTTCCTTAGCCACGTTGTCCTATTTTATAATTTGACCCTTAGTGAAAATTCAATTTATACATACGTAACTACATAATTGTACGTATACTTATGAAATTTGGATATTATTTTGATATTAGAAATTTAACGCTCTCAGCTTTAATAATAAACCTTAGTGCACTCTTGTTGTACTCTCATGCTAAAGGCAAAAACGTGGACATAATTATTTAATCCATAGTCTTCTCCCTTCACTTTGTCTTTGGCTAATTTGAGGTCGGAAACAAGTTCTTTCTCATGGTTCAGTTTGTTTGGTTTTGGCATTCTTACCTTTTAGGCCTGAATGCCCTTCCTAACGCAAAACCTGTTAATGGCACCAAGGATTAGTGTTATATTTAATTTACAATAATACCAACTACTATAAAATTTATAATACATACAACAGAATCAACCCATCTCAACCATGAGACAGAGAACAATGGCGACCCCAAGTAGGTTTGGGAAAAGGCAAAGTGAAAGAAGAAGCCAAATTAAATGTGGATTAACCATGATCATTACGCTTTCGAAATAAGGAAAGTAAAAACCTCTACGATTAAAACAAGATAAATGAAGACAAAAATTACGTACATAACCAGAATAACCCTAATCCTGCTCAGAACTTAAAAAATCTCACATTGCTGTTCTACCACCTTTCATTGAATTTACGTACAGAAGAACCTCGATTTAATTAACTAATGAAGAAATTTAAACCAAGAACTTGATGGACTATCATAATGGAATAGTTAATAACGATAGTAAATTATTTAATCAATTAAATTGCGAACGTTAATTTCTTCATTTGGACACTTCAATTGGGGTTTTAATAAAAATGTAATGTTTGGATAATACAAATTGAAAAAAAAAAAAAAAATAATAAAAAAAAAAATCAGTGTGACTCGAACTCCAAACTTCCGAATGAAAAAAGGTTTGCTTTGCACAGGTTGCAACTGCACTCATTCATGTAAGTGGAATAAATATCTGATAGCCGGGTTTAGATACTCGTTTACATGCTGGCTGAAACCGGGCTAGTGCTTTCCCAAAATTCACAGAAGTCCATGCTAGAACAGTCTACAAAAGCGCTGTGAAAAGTACTCGCCGGGTTTCAGTTATTAGCTGGCTACTAGCTACTGAGTACTTCGACCCGCCCAGAAGAAATTTGATTTCGTTTTACACATTCGGACAGCAACTTATCATTTGGTGGTTTTACAAAACTTACGTGGCAAATTTTATTTTTGGTAAATTTTTACAACTTTACCAGAACTAGCAAGCACCCATAATCTACACCCTTAAGTATTAAGTCAAATCGCATACACATTCAGTCTTGTGACCTTTGTTGACATAACGTCATGAATGTGAACCGTGGTCACCATGACTACATCCCAGCTTACACGTGAACATCATGTCAGTGGTACAGATGACGTCATAAAATTTTCTGATCGTCAACGTCAATCTTTGTCTTATGAAAGGTCGACCTGGCGTTCATTCAAGGTCGATTGTCATGGCAACCTAGGTGCAGTTGATGTAGTAGACATGGTTCGGGTAGCTCCGGTTGCCATGACAACCTACTGTAGCTCGGTGTTGCATTCGGTTGTCATGGCGACCTATCGTGCTCGAATCGCTTCGGTTGTCATGGCAACCTATCGCAGCTTGGCAGTTCGCGTCGGTGTCATGCGACACCTAGGTGCGGTAGATGTAAGGAGCAGGGGGGACGTGGCGGGGGGGTCTAAACGCGAATAGGAGGGGGGCGAGGGGGAACTGGAGGAGGGGGGGCTTGAAGGTGCCAGGGGTGGTGACCCCCCCCCCCCAGCGCCCGGCGACCCTCCTCCTCCCCATCTCAGAGGTAGACCTTCTTCACGCTGCGTGTCAGTGCCGAAACCGTCCCCCGTGCCCCGGTACCCCGGCCCTGCCAGCTCACTCTGGGGAGGGGAAGAGCAATGCTATGAGTTCAACAAGTTTGACATGCAGTATTTGTTACAATATATAAATATGTATTTATTATTATCTGATCTGGTTGCAGGGTTTTAGTGAAACCCTAACAATTAATACTGCGACCTACATAATTAGATCTAATTGTGACCAGTTGAGTTCTATTTATTTTAACGTCATGATTGAGACAGATAGTCAGGACGGAGATTTTATCTTCAATTCGCTGGGAATCGGACCAGCTACCCACATTAACCTCACCCAGCCTGAGTAGGGCCGGAAATGCTAGCCTCACGTGTTCGGAGGGAACAGAATTTTCTTCGAAAATTCTGCTCCAACCGGGTATCGAACTCGGGACTCTGGACTACGGGATCTCTGTAGTCACAACTATTACCCCACGGAGGCTGGCATGAATATGTAACAAATTACATATTCATAATATGAGACTAGGATTCATTTTCTTCTAGACTAATTCATAGCCACAAGATTAAAAGCTTGACTTGTCTATATCATAGGCATTAATCCTGTGCCTATGAATTAGTCCAGATTGCAATTAGTCTAGTCTCATATTGTGAATATATAATTAGAAAAAACAATAATAATTATAATACTTTTCTATTCTCTTTAAATATTCTAATTTATTTTATTTTGCTCATAATTTCGCCACAGGTCGCTGCTCACATCAAAACAGATTCTCATTTTTCCTCACGAGGTATGAGTCAATTCTCATGAAAATTTCGATATCTCTTATCGTTTGGGCTGTGGTATTGGGTACAGACAACCCCAAATAATCAGACAGATAGTTAGAGATAGTGATAAGCACAAACTTGAGTTTAATAAAGAGAAGACTATAAGGCCCGATATATAAAACAGGATTTGTTAATCTTAGTGGACAGTACTCCTTAATTTTCACCTTAACAACAACTGTAGAGGTCATACCTAAGCCGCGCTTTGTACTGTATATTACTTCTGTGGCGTAACGGAGCTGTGGCCAGCTTTCGTGACGAAAATTCATTTTAAAATACTCATCGGTCAGCGATAAAATTTAAGGTCGGCTTGAGCCAGCGTCGATGGCATGTTGAATACACCGGTTCCCTTCAGAACACCGAAGTTAAACGACATCCAGCGAGGTTAACACTTGGATGGTGACATTCAAATTCTAATTCTCGTGACGCTGGCTTTTCCCGGCCCCACTCAGGCTGGTGAGGTCAATGTGAGTAGCAGGTTTGTGATCTCTGCGAATGGAGGGTAAAACCCCGTCGTGATATGACCATGGCAGTGAAAGCGACGTTAACCCCACTTAAAAAAAAAAGGGTCGGCTTGGATTTACTAATCCTGTTTCATCGTACGGTCCAAGACTCACCTTGTGGTTGGAGTGTTCCCGCTGGGAGCGCAGGGTGCCGAAGTGGTCCCGGGGGCGCGAGGGCGGGGCGGGGGCGTAATACCCCTGCTCGCCCACCCCGCCCACCCCCGGGAACTGGGCGAACAGGTTGTTGTGCTCGGGCCCGGAGTTGGGCGCCTTGCGCAGGGTGGCTTTGGGCGAGTGCAGCTTGTTGGGTGCCGTGATGAGGACAGGCTCTGCGTAGGTTACCTCCTCCTGGGGCAGCAGCTTGGGCTCACTCATACGGCTGAAATTGAGAGGAAATTTTAGGGGATAAATAATAAAGATAAAGAAATTGTGAAAAGTGGGTAGTTCCCGTTAATTAATTTAAAATTAAAAAAAAAAAAAAAAAAATTGTGATTCAGAGTATAATCAAGGGTTACGGTTACAAACTGTAGTATAGGAACTATAAGGGTAGAGTAAGAAATTGAGAGGAAATTTTAAAGGATAAATAATAAATATGTAGATTGTGATTCAGAGTATAATCAAGGGTTACGGTAACAAACTGTAGTATAGGGACTATAGGGGTAGAGTAAGAAATTGAGAGGAAAATGTAATAATAATATTATCGCCTTATTTAATACTATCCGATTAGGACTCATTGCGTGGACTAGTCCGTCCTCTATTTATTATTATTGAATTCTGTTTGATATAGAATTATGTACAGTATAAATTAATACGAAAAAGAAATGGAATCAATAAAAAGAAAAGGGGGAGGAAAATAGATAAATATATACACATATATGTACTAACTAATCGGCGGGGTTATTGCCTATGGCAATCTCTTCCACCCAACCCACTATAGCCCTCTGGCGGGTCCTCGTCAAGTGTACTCACGCGTTCATTTTAAGCTATTTATGTAATATTTGTTTTTAACATTGTTATTTTTTTCACGTATATTTTTTTTATGTTTATTTGTAAGCCAACTCCACTAAAATTTGTAATACCAAAAATACAAATAAACATTATAATAATAATAATAAATACTCACGCGTTCACGTTCTGCCGCTGCTCGAAGTACTCATACTCCGTGTCTGGGTAGGGCAGGTTGTCATTATAATAATAATAATAATAATAAATACTCACGCGTTCACGTTCTGCCGCTGCTCGAAGTACTCATACTCCGTGTCTGGGTAGGGCAGGTTGTCATTATAATAATAATAATAATAATAAATACTCACGCGTTCACGTTCTGCCGCTGCTCGAAGTACTCATACTCCGTGTCTGGGTAGGGCAGGTTGTCATTATAATAATAATAATAATAAATACTCACGCGTTCACGTTCTGCCGCTGCTCGAAGTACTCATACTCCGTGTCTGGATAGGGCAGATTGTCATTATAATAATAATAATAATAAATACTCACGCGTTCACGTTCTGCCGCTGCTCGAAGTACTCATACTCCGTGTCTGGATAGGGCAGGTTGTCATTATAATAATAAGTACTCACGCGTTCACGTTCTGCCGCTGCTCGAAGTACTCATACTCCGTGTCTGGATAGGGCAGATTGTCATTATAATAATAATAATAATAATAATAAATACTCACGCGTTCACGTTCTGCCGCTGCTCGAAGTACTCATACTCCGTGTCTGGATAGGGCAGGTTGTCATTATAATAATAAGTACTCACGCGTTCACGTTCTGCCGCTGCTCGAAGTACTCATACTCCGTGTCTGGATAGGGCAGATTGTCATTATAATAATAATAATAATAATAATAAATACTCACGCGTTCACGTTCTGCCGCTGCTCGAAGTACTCATACTCCGTGTCTGGGTAGGGCAGGTTGTCATTATAATAATAATAATAAATACTCACGCGTTCACGTTCTGCCGCTGCTCGAAGTACTCATACTCCGTGTCTGGGTAGGGCAGGTTGTCATTATAATTGAATTGAATTGAATTGAATTTGTTTTATTTGAGTGTAATACAATACAGTTAAATAAATCAACCTATTACATTATATCACACTATGAACTAAATTAACAATAAATTATAATTATAAAAACAATATTATTGGAGGTGAATAATTTTTAGAGAAAAAGAGTGACAAGAGAAACTTTATATAAGAAAGAATATGTATGTAATAATTTTAAAACCCTAATAACTAGATTCGTATTATAGGCTAATGGCCATCTGAATGGAAGAGAAAATTTTGTAATTCTGATGTAAAACATGATAGAGACTGTGAAAATTCGAGATTTGCGTATTGATTGCAAAGTGACATCAGCCTGTCCATCGGGACCAATTTTGATGGTTGACAATGAAATGTCCGGAAATGCCTAGCACCTAGCCTAGGTACTTGAAAGTTTAACTTGCTCAACAAAGGACTGCAATCAAGTATGCCATTAATGAGCTTATAAATGAAGCAAATGTCTTTGTATGTCCTACGAGATTTTATTGAAATTAGTCCATAAGTTTCCAAAGATACCTGGTATGGACTTGAGGTTCCAAACGACAAAGTCAAAGGAAAAATTTCACAAAAAACTGAAAAAACAACCTCTTAATACAAATTACATGGAATCTTTTAGGAAATATAGGAAACTTAGCAAGAAGAGACTGGTACTAGATGAAAAGAGGTATAGGAATAAAGTTGAGTTTGACTTAATCAATGATCCAAAATTCTTTTGGCAGTTCATAAAAACGCAATATAAGAATCCGCATGAGATAACAATTTTACAAAATAATCAAGTTGTACCTGAAAACCAAGTTCCTACAGTATTTGCTGAATATTTCAGTTCTGTATACAATACAAATAATATATCCCTTGATAATCATGTGCACAGTGTCAATGCACCAGTATTGGAACCCCCTGTGATATCAGTGGCAGATATTGTAAAAGCGGCCAAATCTTTAAAGTCTTCACCAGTCGCGGGATCAGACAATTTTCCTGCATTTATTATGAAGGGTTGTATTAATGTTGTATTAATATATAATAATAATAATAATAAGTACCTCACGCGTTCACGTTCTGCCGCTGCTCGAAGTACTCATACTCCGTGTCTGGGTAGGGCAGGTTGTCATTATAATACTAATAATAATAAATACTCACGCGTTCACGTTCTGCCGCTGCTCGAAGTACTCATACTCCGTGTCTGGGTAGGGCAGGTTGTCATTATAATAATAATAATAATAATAAATACTCACGCGTTCACGTTCTGCCGCTGCTCGAAGTACTCATACTCCGTGTCTGGGTAGGGCAGGTTGTCATTATAATAATAATAATAATAATAAATACTCACGCGTTCACGTTCTGCCGCTGCTCGAAGTACTCATACTCCGTGTCTGGGTAGGGCAGGTTGTCATTATAATAATAATAATAATAATAAGTACTCACGCGTTCACGTTCTGCCGCTGCTCGAAGTACTCATACTCCGTGTCTGGGTAGGGCAGGTTGTCATTATAATAATAATAATAATAATAAGTACTCACGCGTTCACGTTCTGCCGCTGCTCGAAGTACTCATACTCCGTGTCTGGGTAGGGCAGGTTGTCATTATAATAATAATAATAATAATAAGTACTCACGCGTTCACGTTCTGCCGCTGCTCGAAGTACTCATACTCCGTGTCTGGGTAGGGCAGGTTGTCATTATAATAATAATAATAATAATAAGTACTCACGCGTTCACGTTCTGCCGCTGCTCGAAGTACTCATACTCCGTGTCTGGGTAGGGCAGGTTGTCATTATAATAATAATAATAATAATAAGTACTCACGCGTTCACGTTCTGCCGCTGCTCGAAGTACTCATACTCCGTGTCTGGGTAGGGCAGGTTGTCATTATAATAATAATAATAATAATAAATACTCACGCGTTCACGTTCTGCCGCTGCTCGAAGTACTCATACTCCGTGTCTGGGTAGGGCAGGTTGTCATTATAATAATAATAATAATAATAAGTACTCACGCGTTCACGTTCTGCCGCTGCTCGAAGTACTCATACTCCGTGTCTGGGTAGGGCAGGTTGTCATTATAATAATAATAATAATAAGTACTCACGCGTTCACGTTCTGCCGCTGCTCGAAGTACTCATACTCCGTGTCTGGGTAGGGCAGGTTGTCATTATAATAATAATAAATACTCACGCGTTCACGTTCTGCCGCTGCTCGAAGTACTCATACTCCGTGTCTGGGTAGGGCAGGTTGTCATTATAATAATAATAATAATAAATACTCACGCGTTCACGTTCTGCCGCTGCTCGAAGTACTCATACTCCGTGTCTGGGTAGGGCAGGTTGTCGTCGTCCTCCTTGTGGCACTTGCGGCCGCACAGGTAGCCGCTGGCGAAGCCCACCAGGAGGGCCGCGAAGGAGGCCGCCACCACGGCCAGCACCAGAGTCTCCACCGTGTAGTGGCCGAGGCTGAGGTCGGCCGAGGTCACGTGCGGCCCGTCTGGGGAGGAACAAATCAGTAGGGAATATGTAGAAGATTTTTCAGGGCCACAAATTGAAGAACAGACTTAAAGAACGACTGCTGGACTTGGTTCCTTACTCATTTGATGACCAGCTGACCTGACCTGGTGAGCCCTTAAATTTTCTCTCGCTCCTATTTTCTCTTCTTCTCAATTTGCTCCTATTTTCTCTCCTTCTCTCTACAACTCTACTACATTATCAGTTTCTTACCTTGTTTAAATTCTCTCCTTCTTCACATACTTTACTATGATACAGAGATTAGTTTTAGTTAATTTGTTATTTTTATTATTTACTTACCTATATTACTCTTTCCTTAACATCATTATCTTAGTCTTAAGAATTTAGTTTTAAGCACAACATTATTAACACCGAAAGGTATCATTCAACAATTTAAAAAAAAGAAAAAAATAGATAAAGAGCTACTTATTTATGTTGGTATTTATGTTGCTACTTATTTACTTATTTATGTCACAATTTTTAGAGGGTAGCATCGACATCAAGTGAAGTAATGATAATGCATCATATCTCCAACTAACCATCATATTCCAATATCAATCTCGTAATGCACCACTGGTCGTTGTCTACTCTACAACTACCCAAATTGTCCTCACGAGGCTAGGGTAGGCCCCGACATACAAAGTACAGAGCCGAAAAAAATCCGACCTCGCCGGGATTCGAACCCGGGTCACCTGCAGTACAAGCCGAGTGTGCTACCGCTAGGCCAAATCAAGAATAAATGAAATCAATCGTATTCCCGAAGACATTTTATTAAAAGCAATGCGCACTCCAGAGAATATCTGAATTCATGAGCATTCTGCATCAAGACAAACATCTTCATGGTGATCGATGTGATCTTCAATACGTGAATTGATGAGAATTACAATCAATTGCATTTTTTTTTAGCATTCCATCAAAGAAAAAAATTTAAAGGTCTTGAGATGGGACATAAAAAATATTCGGAGAAATAAAGTTACCTTTTCAATTTTTTGTATTGGTATAATCAAGTTCAACCGTCAGCAAAAAATTCCTGCCCCGCTGGGAATCGAACCCAGGTCACCATGCGTACAATGCCTAGCGCGCTAACTCACTCTGCCACGGTGACTACTGATATGACCATGCAGTTGAAAGCGATGTTAAATTTTGTTTAAAAAAACGCTTGCATACGAGTCTGCAACCATTGGGACATTTTCATCTTTACTATTCAAGGTCCAAAACCCAACTGACCAAATTTCGTATTGTGCGCATGACACATACCTTCTCTCTTCTCTCCCTCTACAATTCAATACTTCGCCATTGTGCGCATGACACACACTTTCCCTCTTCTCTCCCTTTACAATTCAATATTTCGTTACATAATTTCGTCACATAATTTTGGTTATGTGCCAGAGCAAAGACATGAAAATGTCAAAAATCATTTTGAAACTTCAGTTGTGAAAATATAGGCATTTCAAAATGGTTCATGACCCTGCACTCACCGTTGTTCTTGTGGTCATCCTCATCCTCGCTGTCAATGTTGAGGATGTCTCCATGCTCCTGCTTCTTCTGGCTAGAGGACTTGGGGTCAGACCTCTCCTCGTGCTTGCTCAGAACTTTGCCTGGAAGTGAGAACATAGGAAATTAGTAACCCATGTTTCCTATACTAACTACTGCCTACTACTACTGCTGCCCGTAGTCCAGAGATCCTTAGTTCGATCCCCGGCCGGAGCAAACTTTTCACACAGAAAATTCTATTCCCTCCGTACATGTGAGGCTGGCATTTCCGGCCCTACCGAGGCTGGGTGAAGTTAATGTGGGTAGCTGGTAAGATTCCCAGCGAATGGAGGGTAAAACCCCCGTCCTAATCCAGGACGTTAAATCAAATAGAATCCTAGGCGGCTGGGTCTCGAACCCGCAACCTTTGGATTACTGACGCCTTGACCATTGAGCTACCGGGACAGACTGAGTAATAATAATAATAATAATAATGAAGATACACCTTGCATTGGCAGTCAAGTGCTTAAGATGCTAGTCTGGTAATCCAAGTAGCGTAGGAATCCGTTGGTTCAAATTACACTCAATGCATGCATTTTCATAATTTATTTGAGTTTATGACCTCATAATAAAAAGACTCTCAGGGTTAGGTGGTAGAAAATGCTTGGAGCATTAACCTCGACTGGTGGGGTTACCTTCCCCTAAACCCTAAACTAACTAAAGAGTATTATTTTTATTTAGAAAAAAGTCACTCACTCGCAGGACAGTCCGGATGGGACCCAGTGGCCACATTCTGGGCAAACGCTTTCTCCTCACTCCAACGCGGTGAATTGACAGAGGCGCACACACTGTTGTGTTTGTCCCAGGCACAGTAGGGGTCCTGCAGTGCCACGCATTCGCTGTGAATAGAACAGAGATTAGTAGGCTGGAGTAGTGTATAGAACAGAGATTAGTACCCTGAAGTATTAAACATGTATGAGATATATTAGATGCTAGCCCAACACACTCACCTGCAAGTAGTAATCTTGCTGCTGGAACACCGGTACATTAGATGCTAGCCCAACACACTCACCTGCAAGTAGTAATCTTGCTGCTGGAACACCGGTACATTAGATGCTAGTCCAACACACTCACCTGCAAGTAGTAATCTTGCTGCTGGAACACCGGTGTAGCGCGAGAGACACCACCTCGCCACCGGTGACCGCCACCAGTCTGCCCTCCTGCGCGTGGGACGTGCGCACAATCTTGAGATTCTTCACCGGTACACCGGAGGGGAACACCTGCAACTCTTCTATCAGGACGCTGATGACTCGCTCAGCGCTGTCGGCGGAATCCGCGTTCACTGTTTTCAGAACCTTGCCGTTGTCTGGAACGAGAGAGAAAGAGATTAAATTTTAGTCTGTAAGGTAAGACAAAGGATGGATTAAATTTTAGTCTGTAAGGTAAGACAAAGGATGGATTAAATTTTAGTCTATATGGTAAGACAAAGGATGGATTAAATTTTAGTCTATATGGTAAGACAAAGGATGGATTAAATTTTAGTCTATATGGTAAGACAAAGGATGGATTAAATTTTAGTCTGTAAGGTAAGACAAAGGATGGATTAAATTTTAGTCTGTAAGGTAAGACAAAGGATGGATTAAATTTTAGTCTATATGGTAAGACAAAGGATGGATTAAATTTTAGTCTATAAGGAAAGACAAAGGATGGATTAAATTTTAGTCTATAAGGAAAGACAAAGCATGGATTAAATTTTAGTTGGCAAAGATAGATCGACAGCCGCGACCAATGTGAACAATTATAATAATAATAAAAATTAAATCTTTTTCAAGTTTTTTCTCCTTGTTCTTAATCAATTGTTGATTAATTTGTATAAAACAAAAAAAAAAAAAAACAAAAAAAACAAAAAAAAAAAAGGAGCAAGGACTCTGATTGTTAAGTCTCCTCTGTAAATAAATATCATTAAAAAAAAAAAAACAAAAATAAATTGTAAGTAAATAAATGAAAACTTTATTTGATATAAAAGTAACAAGACAGGCTAGCCTGCAGTTTTCCAAGGGTTAATGGCTTAAAAAGAAAAAGCGCAAGTCGTCACGATGGTTGATCGCATCAGGCCGAGCCAACTTTCAATTCAAGTTGGCTGGAGACCATCACTTTCCCCAGCTGTACCAAGCTGGTTACAACAACAACAATATTACCTCTTTGGTAACTTTTACTCAATTTCTCTCAAGAACTACCTACCTTGGAACAGCATTAGCTTTACTTTAGTTTAAGAATTCTTATTTTCTCTACGAAAACTCCGAATTGGACGGGTTTCAAACCCACAACCTTTGAATCAAGAGGTAGAAGTGTTTACCGCTTAACCATTGAAGTTGCAAACATAGCGGTAATAGAACCTACCTGTTCCAATGAAGATGACATCGTACACCTTGCCACTGGGAGTCTTGATCTGCCAACCTCTTCCACCCAACCCTTCATAGAACCTACCTGTTCCAATGAAGATGACATCATACACCTTTCCACTGGGAGTCTTGATCTGAGGATCCACGGCGATCTGAGTGAAGCGATAACTGAAACACAGGAAATAGATTTCAATTAAATTGTGGAAAATAACTTATCAAAAAAAGTCCCACTCGACATATCATTTGGAAATTCAGATACAGCAATTATTTCACGAACAGACTGTCTTTTCTTGAAGGATCTTCGTGTAGTGGCTCATCCTCAAACAATATTTTTGAAATTTAGGTACATTATTAGGTACTAAATATATTCGTTTATTTTGGGTTTATAGTAATATCTAAACTTCATTATAAATAGTCTAGTGATCTGAATGGCTCTAGAGTAGGGGTTCCCAAACTGTGGTCCGCGAGAAGGTTTCAAGTGGTCCGCGAGGTGGTCATAAAAAAAACGCTTGCATACGAGTCTGCAACCATTGGGACATTTTCATTTTTATAATTTAATATTTCGTTACATAATTTCGTCACATAATTTCGTTACATAATTTCGTCACATAATTTCGTTACATAATTTTGGTTATGTGCCAGAGCAAAGACATGAAAATGTCAATTTAATATTTCGTTACATAATTTCGTCACATAATTTCGTTAAATAATTTCGTTACATAATTTCGTTACATAATTTTGGTTATGTGCCAGAGCAAAGACATGAAAATGTCAAAAATTTGACTAAAATTCTGAAATTTCTGACATGAAAATTCGAGCAAGACCTGCAGCCATAGCGGCGCAACGCATGAAAGTACAATCTGTAATTATAGAGGAATACGAGAGACATAATATGTCATGCTAGTTATTGCATCATAAACATTATTATTATACCCGATACTTGGAACCCTCAATAAAGCATTCCCTAGCTCAAAATTGTACCATCGAATGCATCGTAGAAAATTACATAAAATAAACCACCACTTTATTTCCATAACCTACTAGGAGGATAATTATGCCCGCCATGGATCAAAAATATCAAGTAACAGCCTATGGTTGTTGAAGTAATATCTAACAGTCCCACAATCTAACTAGAAAGTAGAAAACCTGCGTGATAAAATTACGTACTTGGTGCTAGTCTTGATCAGGATCGGCTGTCCGAAGAAGGTAGGCACGGACTCATCCATGAGAGAGTGAGTCTTGATGAAGTTGAGAGTGAGGTCGGGCAGAGTTCTGGAGTCATTGACACACTGACCAGGCCTGGGATCTGGCACCTAGGAGAGACACAAGAGTATTAGCATCATGAGAGAGTGAGTCTTGATGAAGTTGAGAGTTCTGGAGTCATTGACACACTGACCAGGCCTGGGATCTGGCACCTAGGAGAGATACAAGAGTATTAGCATCATGAGAGAGTGAGTCTTGATGAAGTTGAGAGTTCTGGAGTCATTGACACACTGACCAGGCCTGGGATCTGGCACCTAGGAGAGATACAAGAGTATTAGCATCATGAGAGAGTGAGTCTTGATGAAATTGAAAGTTCTGGAGTCATTGACACACTGACCAGGCCTGGGATCTGGCACCTAGGAGAGATACAAGAGTATTAGCATCATGAGAGAGTGAGTCTTGATGAAGTTGAGAGTTCTGGAGTCATTGACACACTGACCAGGCCTGGGATCTGGCACCTAGGAGAGATACAAGAGTATTAGCATCATGAGAGAGTGAGTCTTGATGAAGTTGAGAGTTCTGGAGTCATTGACACACTGACCAGGCCTGGGATCTGGCACCTAGGAGAGATACAAGAGTATTAGCATCATGAGAGAGTGAGTCTTGATGAAGTTGAGAGTTCTGGAGTCATTGACACACTGACCAGGCCTGGGATCTGGCACCTAGGAGAGATACAAGAGTATTAGCATCATGAGAGAGTGAGTCTTGATGAAATTAAGAGTGCCAGTGTAGATGGCGCGTTGAATCCACCAGTTCTCGTAGGATCACCAAAGTTAAGTCATGTCCAGCGAGATGAAGACTTCTTGATGCTGACATTCCGGCCCAACCCAGCCTGGGTGAGGTTAATGTGGGTAGCAGGTTTGAGAAACTTCGTGATGCTGGAATTCCGGCCCAACCCAGGCTGGGTGAGGTTAACGCGAATGGAGGGTATCACCCCCGTCGTGATATAAATATGAAGTTGAAAGCGACGTTAAATCCTCAAAATAATAATAATAATAATGATTTATTTATTTATTTAGAAACTCTTTATTAGCAGAACATATATACAGACAAAATATATAATATACAGACAATTGTAAAAATTAAATATAAAATTGACAGCATTAATAATATAAACAAGAAAATAAATAAATAAAATATATACATATGTCCTAACTAAAGGGCGGGGTTATTGCCTATGGCAATCTGTATAATAATAATAATAATAAAGCCCTCACCTTGGCGCTCTGCACGGGCAGCCAGTTGGAGTTGTGCTCGCTCTGCTCCTTGAAGTTGCCCTCGAAAGTGTCGCTGATGGTCTGGAGGGAGAAGGCGCACAGGGCCGACCCCGTGATGGCGTTGGCGGGGGTCGTGAAGACCCCGTACAGGAGGGAGGCGGGACTGCCCCCGTACACCCCCTCTATCAGCTCGGACGTGGATTCTGGAACAGAGAGACAGGGAACCCATGAGGTTTGAATGAAATTACAAAAGGTCTTTGGAAGTACGCCTAATTGTACACAACTCTTAGTAAAAAAAACAAACAAAATAATGTGAAGGTAAAAACACTTGGATTTTGTTTTACTATTAAGTAAAACAGAAAAAGCTAAGTGTTTTTTATTTTCAAATTATTTCGATAAGATTTTATTTATGTTTTCTTGAAATATAGGCATTGCTAGTTGATGTTCATGTACATCTAGTAGAACTTCTCACTTTACTGTTTATACTGATTATACTAATGAGGTTATACGAGTGCACTTCAGAATAAAAGAGTAACGTTCTGATGTGAACAAATGAACATGCAGTTCATATCACAAATTATGTCTAGCATCTAGCACTTCCTCAAAAAAATGTCGGAAACCGTATGCTATTAGCATGGTGTACGCCATTTTCCATTGAGGCAGTTGTATTCTACTTCCTACGTAGAGGGGGTACTTCAGTTGTCGACCAGAGTTCGTTATCTACTTTCTAAATCTTCGTCACAAGTAGGTAAGAGTCTACCTCCAAAAACTTTCCCAAGGTAAAATGAAAGATGGCATTAACCTTATAACATCAGACATAATAAACTCGTTCCATTATTAATGCTACCGAAAATATGCAAACTAATTATAATTATAACATCAGCTGAACAACAAAGGCTTCTGTTTTACTTTTTTAATCACTCGACTGTCAACTGAAGTCATGGGAGGAGGGGGGGGGGGAGCTGAAGAAGGAGGAGAAAGAGGAAGAAGAGTTGAAGAAGGGGGAGGAGGAAGAGGAGCTGAAGAAGAGCGGAAGAAGGGGGAGGAGCTGAAGGAGGAGGATGGGGGGAGGAAGAGGAGGAGGAGCCAGAGGAGGAGGAGCCAAAGGAGGAGGAGAAGGAAGATGAAAAAGGCGAAGAAAGTCCAGGACGGGGAAATCGGTTGTTCTGGTGGGATGTAATGTACATCTCATATATGAAAGCGTATCAACTCAATATAGAAACCGAGTTCAGGAGAAAAGGGGACTATAAACCAAAGATTAAAATAAGCAGAAGCGCAGGGGTAGGCTTAGCAGATATTTCTGAGCGGTGTGCTAGGGTTGACAGTTGGTACCGGGTGACATGGGAGTTAGCTCAGTTTTTGTTACTTTTCATCAGAGATGAAAAACTGTAGTTTGTACAATGTCCTTTAGATTGCAGAGCCAGGAATAATAATAATAATAGAAAATCTTATAAGGGAAAAGTTTTATAAGTAAAGCTGTAAAGCCCAGAACAGCTAATAATAAGTGCAGGCTTTTCTTTCAAGTATGATAGAGATTTCATTGACAGAAGGACTCATCAGAGATCAAAAACTGTACTTTAGCCAGCGTTGAATGCACCGGTTCTCGTAGGATCACCGAACTTAAGCAACGTCCAGTGAGGTGAAAACTTCGTGATGCTGGTATTCCGGCTTAGTCCAGGCTGCTTGAGGTTAATGTGGGTAGCAGGTTTCTGAATTCCCTGCGAATGAAGGGTAACACCCCCGTCGTGATATGACCATGCAGTTCAAAAGTGACGTTAATTTTCAGGATGAATACACAATCAAATAGCTAATGACACATATTAATCACCCTATTAAGTTAACATGCACACTCTTATAAATTAAAAAAAACATACACAATCAATTAGCTAATCACCCGAATCAATCAGTCTATTAGTGACTACTGACTATACTATGCAAATTCATTGAAGTAGGATTGGTTTTTTTTTTAATAGGAATTAAAAAAATTGAACAAACTTGGAAGTTGTGAAATTTTCCCAACACCCTGTGGTCTGTACCCAAACAATGCGGAGAAATGAGAAGAAGAAAAAGAAGCCAGCTCTAATGAGATTATATAAAAAGTTGACTTTAAAGTTATTTATTTAAAACGAAGTTTTTTTTTGTCCCCCTTTGCATTTCACCATCTTTTCAAAAATAAAAAATAAACCAAACAATGTTAGTAATATTACTCATAATAATAATAATACACTTGGGGTTTTATACAAGATGATGCAGAGCTTAATGGAATAGGTAAATGAAATGTTTTACTGCGAAAATAGGCTGTGTCTTTACCTAGGCAGTTTGAGGTCTCGTGCAAAAAAAAAAAAAAAAAAAAAAAAAAAAACATGAAAATCTGCTGCACTCAAGGAATACTAAAACTCAGGTATACTAACATTTTTACTAGACCAGCCCCTTTAACCTCAACACCAGTAGCTCTCATGCTTGCGCAATTACAGGACGAAAGATTTTGATGTACCTAGACCTTTCATCCGAGACCTGCGAGTATACCAGACTTACTTCCAAAAAACATTAATCTCCTTCAAGAACCCAACAAAAGAAGAAAAAAAAATACTTTTTTGAAATGCCAAACTCTAAATGACCCTTACACCAAATAAACTCTCAATCTTTGTTAAAAGTTTCACTCAAAATATATGTATTTTTTAAATGTATTTTTACTTGCACCGAAATATTTCATGCTATCAAAATTTAAATTTTACGTCTCTTTTTATGTCCTAAAATTATGTTAATTCATTTTGAAATTTAATTGTATCTCAATGGCAAAGCCTCACTTTGTAACTATTTGAAAAAATAAATACAATTATGTTCATGTATGTATAATTGTATGTAATTGTTGAAAAGTTGATCGAGTAAAAAAAAAAGTAAAAAAGATCGAGTAAAAAAACTACTAGTTTTAAAAACTGCGAAAAGAGGAGACAGAGGAAGGAGAAGAGAGAAAGAGAAAGACTACAGAGCAATGTTTAAGTGGATAATGTGAAAATGAGAAAAATATTTCAAGTTCTTTCCAAACAAAGGCAAGAGGTAATCATCCAACATCCCTTATTTCTAATTAGGTTTTATCTAACTGTATTTCTATCCAACAAAAAATGCATTTTATCTCTCGTTTTGCAATTACGAATTGTATGTATACTGTATACTTTAAATGTAAAATAAATTTATACACTTCATAGCTTGATAGTGCTTATACTACCCAACAATCTCAGGGATTCGTTTCTATGTTCCTCAGTCAGCTTCAGCAATTATGTTGTATTTTCGGGAAAACTTGAAAATTACACTTTCTCAACTAAAGATTTTTTGGACTTGGTGTAATAATTGTTCATTTTTGGGGATGGGTGAGCCAAAATTTTGTTTTTGTGTTCATGGTGATTGGCATTAGTAACAATGGTCAGGACTATTGACGGTATAAGTATAAAAATATGTCAAAATGTCAAGTAAATGCTACCCATTATGTCAAGATGTCAAGTAGTGATGGATTTCCTAGCTAGAGTAAATAATTAAATATAGGATAAAAAACGCCTCGATTAGGAAATAATTTCAGAAGAATCCATGAAGACAGTATGTTCAGAAAGATCCATACAAACAATGTATATACCATTATGTCAAGTTAAGATGGGTTTCTTGGATCTTAATAGTAAATATAGCATAGATCGATAAGGCGGTGGACTTGTAACCTGGAGGTCGGTGGTTCAAGTCCCGGTTTCAGCGTAGATTTAGTAGTTATGATATCACGAAAGTTATTAACACCAATATGATAACATTTTTTACATAAAAAAAAGTAAATATAGCATAGAAAAAACACCTCAAGAGTCAGGGCTACATACTTCTTTCCTTATGCTTACATACATACAATGTCATATTTCTGGTAACACTTCACCCCTGGGACGGGCCGTAGGTTGCACAGGCTACACAAGACTGAATACCCCTGGGTCTTCGCATGAGTGATCTATCAAGAACACGTGGAGCTTACACAAGGAGCGATTCAGGGGTTCTCAAGATTACACAAACGGTGCAGTCAATAATAAAGTGTAGAAGTATCCAACATGCCTATGCCTATCATATTGGCATAAAAAAATCCAAGGAAATATATCAAATATGTTATATTTATTTTACTATCTATAAAACAAGTCAACCAACTCATCTCTCTGGGGCACACAGCCCACAACTGCCACAGCATTTCCTCTTTGAATTCCTAAGACTTTTTTTTTTCTTCTTCTTTTTTCAACTAGCCTTAACCCCAACACGTTCACAAAGCTTTTAGTTTCAGCTTTGTGTTAATCCCTTTTGTGATGTCGAAATTACACTACCTCGCTTCACTAATTTTTTTAACATGGGACTTGAACCACCTTATCGATTCCGCCGCCTTATCGATCAAGCTACTGAGTTTGGTATAATGAATTCTCCTGTTTCTTTAAAGGCTGTGAAACAAGGGTTTCTTCATATGATTTGAATTTGAATAATAGGTAATATTCTATGCCCAAAAAGAAACCTTAAAAATGTTAAATCCAGCAATCAATTGGAACGAAAATCATCTAGGTATATTGTACAACAAAAAAATTGATAGTGTTCACCGTACTACTTAGAAGAAAAAAATAAACGAAAAACGAAAAAAAAAACGTATAAAATAATTTATATCACAAAAAAGCCCATCGCAATCTCAGTTTATTTGAAGGAATTCAAAGAATTTCTAGCATGTTAATTTTTTTCTTTTGTTAGATCATCTTTGTCAAACTACTTTGTACAAACTACGTTAGATACTACTTTGTCAAAACGTCGCAACCCACCCCCCTAATCAAATAGATTCAAGCCCTAATTATGAAACAGTATTAGATTAACTGCTATCCCTTAACACGCCTTATAGTGGAATTTCAACCAATCACAAATACTACGTAGATATTTAATCCTGTATTATTATTCGGCACCAAATCAAGTGGAAAGTAAAAATTTACTCAAGTCTTTCAATATGGCTCGTTGAGATGGGACGAACAAGGTTGGGAAGCACTGCATCAGCATGATAATTACAGTCAGCTGAGATGATGCTGACTCGCGGGGTCTGGAGCAGCACGAGGTTTGGAAAGTCCTCACATGGAGAGAAGCTTAGTATAATTGTTTGCTTTCTTCAAGTAGAATAAGCAGGAGAAAAGAGATGAAACGTCAAAGAGAGTAAATGAGAGTGAGAGGTAGCAAGGGAGGAGGGAGAGAAAATGAGAGTAAGAGGTAGCAAGGTAGGAGGGAGAGAAAATGAGAGTGAGAGGTAGCAAGGGAGGAGGGAGAGAAAATGAGAGTGAGAGGTAGCAAGGGAGGAGGGAGAGAAAATGAGAGTGAGAGGTAGCAAGGGAGGAGGGAGAGAAAATGAGAGTGAGAGGTAGCAAGGTAGGAGGAAGAGAAAATGAGAGTGAGAGGTAGCAAGGGAGGAGGGAGAGAAAATGAGAGTGAGAGGTAGCAAGGTAGGAGGGAGAGAAAATGAGAGTGAGAGGTAGCAAGGTAGGAGGAAGAGAAAATGAGAGTGAGAGGTAGCAATTGAGGAGGGAGAGAAAATGAGAGTGAGAGGTAGCAAGGGAGGAGGGAGAGAAAATGAGAGTGAGAGGTAGCAAGGGAGGAGGGAGAGAAAATGAGAGTGAGAGGTAGCAAGGGAGGAGGGAGAGGAAATGAGAGTGAGAGGTAGCAAGGGAGGAGGGAGAGAAAATGAGAGTAAGAGGTAGCAAGGGAGGAGGGAGAGAAAATGACAGTGAGAGGTAGCAAGGGAGGAAGGAGAGAATATGAGAGTGAGGGGTAGCAAGGGGGGAGGGAGAGAAAATGAGAGTGAGAGGTAGCAAGGGAGGAGGGAGAGAAAATAAGAGTGAGAGGGAGCAAGAGAGGAAGGAGAGAGATAAAAAAGAGGAAGGATGAGAAATTAAAAATATGGAGAGGAGTGAAAGGTACAGATGCATTTTTCTAGTTGTCCTATAAGTTTCATCTTTTCTATCAAATCTATCATGAATATTTAGAAAGTAGATAACGAACTCTGGTCGAGAACTGAAGCACTCCTTCTGCATAGGTAATAGCATACAACTGCCTCAATAGAAAATGGCGGAAACCATGCTAATAGCATTAGTTTCCGACATTTTCTATTGAGATAGTGCTTCACATGTGATGCCCAAAGATTATTGGGAGTTCTTTATCTATTTATTTTTTTTAGATCTAAGTGGTTACTAGAAACAATGATCCGTACGCTCCGGACAAGAATGTTGATTTTTCCGATGTCATTACGGGCCTCAGTAAGTCCGTATATTCTTTTCAGATGAACAAGATGGGAAGATGAAATTTCAAAGGTGGCATAGCGGACGCAGTGCAAGATGGAGAAGGATGGAAATTTCGCCATCTGCATCACTGGAGCTGCTCGTTCTTCAAACTTGAAACCACACATCCATCCATAACAGTCAATAGGTTGTGAGATGTTAACGTGCATTGGAAAAAGAGCTCCCACCACAAGATGGAATGGGCAGGAGATGTTGCAATTTGCATCATAGCACATAGGCTAGAAACCACAGAACTCATACAGGTGAAAGACAGAGTGAGACGATAGCATGGAGGAATAACTTATAGTGATCTCGTCATGCCTCAAACCATCCAATATGGCTACCGCCATTACCTTCAAAAGCATATAAAACAAACAAAAAGAAGTAGAATTCATTTATTATTATTGCGCTTTCCTCTGAGTTCCAGACATCCAATATGGCCCCTTGTATGTGACAGATTCATTAACCATGAGGTACACGTTGTGTTGTTGCTGTAGCCAGCTTGGCTACAGCTGGAGGGGGAATGAATTTCAAAGTTGGCTCGTCTTGAACCACATATTTCTGTGATCAACCATCGTGAGGACTTGGGACTTTTTCTTTATAAGCCATTCAACTGTTAGGAAACTGCAAGGTAGCCTGAGTTGTAAGGGTTGGCTAGTCTGTTCTCTATTTATAGTCCTCTAGCGAGACACTGGTCTTCTCCCTATTTAACTGCAAGCTAGCCTGGCTTGTAAGGGTTGGCTAGTCTGTTCTCTGTTAATAGTCCTCTAGCAAGACACTGGTCCTCTCCCTGTTTAATATCCCTCAGCCAGACTATACAGGTTATAGGTTCTCCATTGCTTGTTCCTCCATGGATGATGGTGTGCTGAGCGTAGTGAGATGAGAAGTGAAAATGAAAAGACAGAGGGAGAACAAACGCGTGGTAGAGGAAAAGTTCAAAGCTCTGTGAGCCTCTATAACTTATGACTTCGTTACCTTTGATACACAAAGTGAGAGAGAGAGAGAGAGAGAGAGAGAGAGAGAGAGAGAGAGAGAGAGAGAGAGAGAGAAAGAGGAAGCGAGGAGGGGGCATGAGAGGTTTGAATCTCCCCTTAGGGATTAGTTTCAGGTTGATAGAATATTTAACATTAGAATAATATACAAGGTAGGAAAGGGAAGAAATTAAGAAAGAAGAGAGGAAAAAAAAAAGAATGAAAGTACAAAAAGAGCAGGGTTCGTTACGTGAAGCAAATATGAAAAAAAAAGAAGAAATAATTATAAAAAAAAAAATGAAAAGTAAACAAAGCCGCCCTTGTGCATCCTCCTGCCTTTAGAAAAATTAAAATTAATTCACATGAGAGAAATTAATTTGCTGATATCGCTTAAACGTAGGTAATTGAGAGAAGGGGAACGATTTGAAATTGAGAATGCCAAACAGAAAGGGTGTATCAGAGGGGAAAGGGTTGGAATGATTAGTATTCCATGTCCTTGTTTTAATCATCATTAATATTAAAATTAAACATTCTCTAGTTATGGACCTGTAAACTTCACTAAGGGCTGAATTATGAAACAGGATTAGTGAATCTTATTGGCCACTATCCCTTAACTTTCACCTTGACAACAACTTTCAGTAGAGGTCAAATCTGAGGCCGAGCTTTGTAGCTGTATATTACCACTGTGGCTTAACGGAGTTGCAACCAGCCTTCGTGGCGGAAGATCTTGTTTTAAAATACCCATCAAATAGCTGATAAAATCTAAATTTAGATTTACTAATCCTGTTTCATAATACGACCCTCAGACGCAATCGATGAAAATGAGAAGAGCTCAAGCAAATTGAGAATTCTGCCATTAAAGCCTAAAAAAAGTATCCTTTATTTAACACCACTTGACTCAAATCCCAAAATCTTATCAAAAACATAACTCTCCATACACAATGTCATAGATAGAAAAGTTGCAAGATAAATAGTGTTGTATTATTTGTAAACGAGTTAGTGAATCGCTTGTCATGAATGAGTTGGTTCCTCAATCACTTGCAGAGATGATCTAGTAGTTATTCTATAATCAACCAATCGTAGACCAAATTTAAATAAGTTAAACAGTCCAATTGCCAGCGTCGATGGCGCGTTGAATGCACCGGTTCTCGTAGGATCAGTGAAGTGAAGGCTTTGTGATGCTGGCATCATCCTCACCCAACCTAGGCTGGGTGAGGTTAATGTGGGTAGCAGGTTTGTGAGTTTCCTGCGAATGTAGGATAACACCCCGGCGCGGCGTGCAGTTGAAAGCGACGTTAAATCCAAATTGAAAAAAGTCCAATTATTGTAGCCATTTACTTCAGTCGACTGACTGAAACATTTTATTGATAGTTAATAAAATTTCTCATTACATTTTTTAATAAGACGGGACTTGTTGTCCCATCTTTTGAAGTCAAGGCAATCGCCAATGATCTGTATATCTACGGGCATTGAATAATGTGCTGCACATCACATAACTAAAGTTCTACGGCGGTCATACAAAAATATTTAACCTTTTGTTCTGGTGGATTGTGAACTGGTATTGCGGACGAATTACGGCACATTATCTTAAGGTGCTCATTTTTAAATTTGAGACTGAACTCCTCTACATCTTTACAACACCACATCCGAGGGTAAGTCAGCTAGTAAAGGATTGTACAAGATACATACATGTGCACTAGACCAGACTCCTCTACATCTTTACAACACATGCACAAGCACACCTCTACTTCAGTTTCTCTTTGCCAGTTGAAAAGAGAAGGTTGCTGCTATTCTGATATAAATTCAAAACAAATAAATAGAAAATAATAATATTAAACGCAGTGGGGCGGAAATTATTGCCCGCCCCTTGCGTCTCCAGGCTCCTCCCCTCCTGCTCCAATGTTCCCGTATGAGTTGGAGCTGCGGTTGAAATGCTTTTGATGCCGAGACGCGAATGCCCTGCCCTCTGCACCCAGTCCCGTAGCCCTCATACTCATACTGCTACCCTTACCTTTATAATACTGCTACCCTTACCATTATAATACTGCTACCCTTACCATTATAATACTGCTACCCTTACCATTAAAATACTGCTATACCCTCTCCACCCAGTCCCGTAGCCCTCATACTGCTACCCTTACCATTATAATACTGCTACCCTTACCATTATAATACTCCTATACCTCTAGTATCCTGCTACAAATATCTCCTCTATACTCGTATCCTGTTTAAAAAAAACGAGTGTTTCACAGTCTTTTTTGTTTTGTAGCCATGAAACAGCAGATACTGTGGACTATTCCTTTACTAAAAGCTATCCTGCTATACCTGTACTATTCTATTACTAATACAATGATAAATGCACTGGTAGTCAAGTGGTTAACGCGCTAGTCTGGTAATTGAGGTAGCGTAGAGATCCGTTGATTCGAATCCCACCCAGTGCAAGAACTTTTCCAATTAATTTGAGTTTGTGACCATATGATAATAAGACTCTGAGGGTTAGGTGCTAGAAAATGCTTTAAGCATTAACTTCGCCTTGTGCTTACCTTCCACTAAAGAGTGTTATTATTATTCGAGTGTTATACAAGGGATTGCTCTGTAGTCATCACGCATACTGCCATTTCTAAACTATCCTACTACAGCTCTGCTATCCTGCAGGACGCCTCTGTATCACAATTCCGTCTCTGACTAAATCCACATGCATGGTCGGGAGGGGGACGACCTCTCCCAAGCCCTGAGAAACACACACAACACGGACAGGTGTTCACAGTGGACTCTTCCTCTAGTTTCTGATACATGTTGCTGTCCGGGGAGAAAAGCAATTGCGAAAATACTTGGTGGTAACGGAATGGATTTTTCTGATCTTCTCAAATGACGTTGTTTTCTTTGAGTTTTCAGAGGGTGGATTGGGAGCGAATGAATAGACATTTTTTGGTTTATAAACTTGTACTAGTAGTCAAGTTGTTAATGCGCTATTCTGGTAATCCAGGCAGCGTAGGGATCCGTTGGTTCGAATCCCACCCCGTGCATGAATTTTTCCTCACTAACTATGTGACCACATAATAATAAGACTCTGAGGGTTAGTTGGCAGAAAATGCTTTAAGCAATGGTTTTTTCCCTTATTTCTTCAAATGATGACATTGAAATTACGATTCACACTGCGTCTATAACGCGGACGAGGCTGCACTTTTCTTCAAATTCAATGTATGCCTGATGAGACACTCACGTTCAAATGATGACAAATTTCACAAATTAAATATGTTTTAGAGGAGAGCCTGACTCTTTGGGTTGGACTAAGGAGTCACGATTATATTAAAAAACTACATACTAAAGCTAATTTTAACATAACCCTCTCTCTCTCTCTCATGTCTACATCTCCCTCTCTCTCTCATTTCCTTGAGTCTCTCCTACTCTCGAATTTTTCATATTGCATCGCATTTTTTTTTTTTTGTTGCTTTGGGCATGAAATTTTCCAATCACGGTCGCTCCAAATAATCCGCATGTAAGGTAAAATCCGCTGGACTGGAAATGCGCTCGCCAGAAAAGCATAGAAGGGAGATGAGAAATTTTCCAGATTTCCCTAGGAGACGGTTGATATTTGAAACCCACCTATAAATAAACCCACTCCAGAGGGGTGGACGAGTGAAACTTCTTTTTTTACACATTATTCTTGTTAAACAACTTGTGGTAGGCTTTAACATCAACAAAGACTGTAAATAGAAATATAAGGTACATAAAACAATAAAATCCACAATCTCTATTTACATTCCATACAAAAGAATTACACCACAAAAAAAGAAAAAAAATCTTGATGAGATCTTGCATGACGATTGGAAATCATCTATGGAACTGTAATTATTAATGTTGGAAATTCTAAATGAGCTAACTGACAAAACTGGTTTTTTCAGGAGGACCAAAAAATGTCACCATTTTCTCAATTTCAGATATTTCATGGCCATTTCCAAAAATGTTGTAGGCAATGTGGGCAATTGGGCAATGGGCATACATCATACTGTTTGACTTTAATAAGTTTCAGCAATTCAAAAAAAAATCTCCAAAAATCTAAAAAAAAGCAGAAGAAGCTATATATTATGTAGATATTGTAGATGTACGAAATACCTAAAAAAGCTATGTTATTGTATGCGATGTCTTGAAGAGCTATCTACAATTGAAAGAAGAAAAAAAAAAACACTTGTATTTTTTTGGTTATGATTCTTTAATTTATGATTCTTTAATTTTACTATAAATCTTTATCATGCATGGGTTTATGGTTCGAGTCTAAAAGATTAGCTGAATTTTCTACAA
The DNA here is from genome assembly GCA_024516035.1 of Bactericera cockerelli. Lineage (NCBI taxonomy): Eukaryota > Metazoa > Arthropoda > Insecta > Hemiptera > Triozidae > Bactericera > Bactericera cockerelli. The sequence continues at coordinate 6,874,531 of CM044955.1, forward strand.
ACATAACAGAGTTGTAGAATTCCTTGTTTTTGCCTCGTTTTTTTTTTTTTTAATTTACTTGAAAACGATATTGGTTGAAAACAATCCCAAGTAAAAGTAGTTCAAACATTTTGTAGAATAAAGTGTGATCATATTATTATTATAATAACGTCTGTCGGCGATTAAAATAACATGACTCTCTAGTTGAAGGCTGAAGGTAACCACTAGCCGAGGTTTAAATTGAATGCTTTTCCCATCAGAGTGCTCAACTGTTCATGTGACACATTCAAATAAAAGCGGAAAAAGTCATACAGTCAGCGGGAACCGATCCACTAAGCTTGTGGACACAAGCCATCTCAACCATCAAATCTTAGTAATCCAGGAGAAAAGAAAGTCCTTAATGACATGAAAACGAAAAGGTCCCTGCGTATGATCGAGATTTTTTCGAACAGTTCGTAATTCGTAATTATATTTCCCATTTCCTTTCGTTTTCTGTCGCCTTAATTTTCTCAACTGTACGTGAAACCTTGCAAGACAGCCGACGGGGGCTTAATTTGTCCTAATGTAAAGTAAAAAAAAGAGGGAATGTGAGGAAACAGCAGGTAAAGGCCTTTGAATGTGAGGGGGGGGGGGGGTAGACGTGAACGAAGGAAGAGCGAGGAAGGGGGGGTGGTGAGAGGAGTAGGGAAGGGGGGGAGGGGGGGTTTGTGGAATTAGAGGGAATGCGAATTATTATACAAGGAATGGGGGAACAGAGGACAAAATAATTAAGTTAGTTAAAACTTGAGAGATCTCGGTACTGGCTGGATGGAAAAAAAATGCAGAGGGTACAAATGGGGAGAAAAGAGGGAGAGGAGGGGGAGGGATAAGGAGAGTTAAGAGGTAAATAAGGGAAGGGAGGAAAGAGAAGATGTTTGGAGAGGAAAGGAAAAGTGTAGAAGACGTTAGGAGAAGAAACGTTGACGAAGGTGAAATGAAAGTCGAATAGGAAGATTTGGACGAGAAGAAAAAGTAAGAAGGAAGAGGAGACAGAGAGCGGTTGAGGGAGAAAGTGAGTTGGGAGGTTGAAGGGAAGAGAGTTGGGGAGGTTGAAGGGAGAAAGAGAGTTGGGGAGGTTGAGGAAAAGAGTGGGAGGGAAGAGAAAGAGAGTTGGGGAGGTTGAAGGGAGAAAGAGAGTTGGGGAGGTTGAAGGGAGAAAGAGAGTTGGGGAGGTTGAAGGGAGAAAGAGAGTTGGGGAGGTTGAAGGGAGAAAGAGAGTTGGGGAGGTTGAAGGGAGAAAGAGAGTTGGGGAGGTTGAAGGGAGAAAGAGAGTTGGGGAGGTTGAAGGGAGAAAGAGAGTTGGGGAGGTTGAAGGGAGAAAGAGAGTTGGGGAGGTTGAAGGGAGAAAGAGAGTTGGGGAGGTTGAAGGGAGAAAGAGAGTTGGGGAGGTTGAAGGGATTGATTGAGAGTTTTGGGAGGTTGAAGGGATTTTGATTTGATTTGATTTGAAAAAGTTCATAATATATTTTTTACAATAATAAGCATAATACATAAATCACCTAAGCTAATATAAAATAACTTCTATGGTGATTGCTTCTTTCTATTTATTTCTCTTCTTTAATTTTGGTCTATGATTTTAATTGAAATATTGTTCCTCATCCTACAATAAATAATGCATTAAATTAAAAGATAGGTATTTCCTGAATAAAATTTCAATTTGATCCTTAAGGTAAACATCATATGAATAAGAAAATATAAGCTAAAGATATCCTAACTTTCTTGTTGTTCTTTCAATAATTGATCCTTGAATAGTTCCCTAACTTTATACATATTCTCTTCGTTAATATATTTCTGGCAGTATGTATTCAATAAATGGGGTACAATATATGTCAATAATCGTTCTCCATATTTAGTGTATGCGATAGAGGATTGGAAATGTTTCTTCCTTATTTCATATACTGTTTGTTTTTTATTCCTGAATTGAGAATTGTGAAAGTTTTTAGCTAAGACGGACAGTTTTGCCAGGTTTCGAGGGTTGAGATACTCATGTTCTCTCACCCCAAAGAGGTAGTTCAAAATTTTCTTTTGTACACTAATGATCGGGTCCAAGGCATATTGAGGTGAAAACGAGTACAGGGTTACCCCGTAACGTAGGATTGATTCTACAAGCGCATGGTATAACATTGCTTTTGTTTTTTTAGATAACATTCTTGTATTTCCTTTTCTCAGTTGGTAGTTAATTACTCGGAGTTTTTTGCACAAGACTTCAGCATGTGACTTCATTTTAAATGTTGAATCGATATTTACTCCCAAGTATTTACAACTTTCTGCATAGTCTAAGTATTTACACTGACATGCATTTTTGTAGACTTCATTAAATAAACAAGACCTCGAGTGACATTGTATCCGGTGCTGTTGTATATTGGCCATGCCTCTGGCGGTCCCCATTGCCATCGCCTCTGTTTTGCTCTGATTTATGTAGATATCATTGTTGTAAAAGTACTTTTGAATTTTAATAAAATCTTCTTGTGCATTATGGACTGCTACTTCTAGGTTTGTATGAATGGAAATTATACATGAATCATCTGCGAACATCAGAAGTCTACTCTTCAAGTTAAGATATTTGATATCATATGTATATATGTTGAACCAGCCGGGACTGTTTATACCACCGGTCACCAAGCCATCTTCTATACTGATATTTTCACTATTTATTTTTCCCACTTTGGTCACTTGACTCCTGTTGGATAAGTAGTCTTTAAAAATTTGGTGGTGGAATCCGATGCTCTTAAATTTCGATAGTAAGTTCTCGTGGTCTAGAGTTTCAAACGCCCGTGTCAGATCAAGCCAGAGTATTATTATGTATTTCCTGCGGTCGAGAGAATGATTTAAAATTTCAGAGAAGTCTTCTAGTAATGTAGTGGTACTTTTCTTGGCTTGAAATCCATACTGAAAGGGTGCCAATATTTGGTTTTCTGTCAAATATTTCTTTGTCCTTGTTTCTAAGTACTTTTCAAATATTTTTTCTATGAAACATAAGGAACCGACAGGCCGATAATTGCCATAGTTCTGCACATCACCTTTCTTGTACAGGGGAGTAATCAGAGAGATTTTCATTGCCTCGGGAATTTTTTTTGTTTGAATTATTCGTCGAATCAGGTAAGTAATAACACGCTCCAGGGCTCCCTGGTTTTTCTTAACGTCTGCCGGAAAAATTCCATCGATCCCCGGTCCTGTTATCCTGAGGTCTTTAATAATCTTTGAAATTTCTGTAATACTGGGTGGTTTAATGTGCAGTGAAGTTAAGGTGTTTTGTATCTCATGAGGTCGAAAATCTAATGAAAAACTCTGGCCTTTATTATCTTCCTTTAATTTTTTTATTTGTGTTTTAAAATTCAAATTGAAATTATTTGCTAGCTGCGTATAATTATTTGTCTGAAAGTTCTTGGTTAAAATCATTAGATTTGACTCTCTTTCTTTTCTATCCAATATGAAATTTAAAGTTCGCCATGTTTTTTTCATGTCTCCCTTTGCATCTCTTAACTTTTTGAACATAAATATTCTTTTTTGTTTTTTTATCATGTTAGTTACTTCATTTCTTTTATTTTTGTACAGTTCATGTAATAAAACGTTATTTTTATTATTTCTCCACCTTTGATAGAGCCTTTTCTTTACTGAAATTTGTCCCTTAATTTCTGCATTGACCCACGGAAACAAGTCATCTTTTTTTGTCCTAGGTTTCAGAGTAGAAGATGTGTCGTAAATTTTTCGGAATATTTCCACCAATTTGCCATATATTTGATCCGGTTCTTGATCATTCTCTAGTTCTGACCAATCGTATTCTGAAATTTTCTCTTTTATGTTTTGTTCATCTCTAATAAGTACGTAATTAACTTGGTTCAATTCTCTTTTTTCTATTGCGGTTATTTGCGTTTTGTATATTTGTAGCGCCACAAAATAGTGGTCTGCGATCTTTTCACGAATCACAGCCGAGTTCATTTCGCACTTATGTTTCAGTCTCACATTAATGTGGTCCAAACAAGATACAGTCGGTTTACCTGAGAGCATTTCCTCCCTGGTAGCAGTTTGTATCACTGGCAGCATTCCTTGGGTAGACAGCAGATTCGTATAGGACGCACTGTGGGCGGATCTCTTGAGTGTGCAAATATTGATGTCACCAATCATCAGAACGCTATCAGTTTTCTTTGTGGCGTTCGCCAGCCACCATTGGAGATCTGTTATAAAAGAATTTACATTGTTATTAGGGGGACGATATATAGCTAGAACAATATACATTAGCTGTTTGTTTTTAAATATTTTGAAGTTAATATTTTCAGCTTGATCCAAGCCATACCTCATTTCTTCAATCTCGAAATTATCTTTGTAATATACTGTAATTCCTCCTCCATTCTTATTTTTTCTGCACTTTGTTACCTGTTTAAAGTTTTTTATTCTGTATACCGATGCCTCTTCTTCTTGGACATTTATTTCGGTAAGCACCAAAATATCAATAGAATCTAGTACATGTTCTATGGTGAGCATCAAATTATCCCAGTATTTCCTAAGACTTCTTATGTTCACATGTAAGCAAGTCAGATGGTTATTATTACCCGTGATATTTGTTTTCCACGACTCAATATCACTGTAGTCCTTGGTATTTACATTTATTTTTTTAACGTTTTTTAAAAGATTATTATTCATTTTTATTTACAAGTTTTTCCTTTTTTGTATGGATGGTTATATACAGGTACTTATATATGTGCCAGGTCTTCGAGCGAGGTAAGTCTGAGTGGCCTAGCATCTATAGTCTTTTTAAGCAAAATTTGTCCATTTTTAACCCACACATAAGCATACGCTTTATCTTTTTTTATTTTTTTTGCCTCATATAACAAGCGCTTCATATATGGAGTAAGGTACTCATTTATATATACAGTTTTTGGTGGCTGTAAGGCCGAAATATTTGCTGTAGTTAATGTAGGTTTATCATTTTTTAATATTTCCATCACTGAATCCTTTTTGATTTTATTTTGGAAAGAAATGACCAAACTTTTTACAACCGGATTTTTTCCTGGTTCTTTATCTTTAAATATTTTTTTAATTTGATATTCTTCATTACTTACAATTTGATTTATCTTGGCCTCCTGGAATATTTTTTCTGTAAACACCTTACAGTCAATATCCTCAGGAACTCCTGTAATCTCCATCTTGCTTTCGTTTTTTTCTTGTGCCAGATCCTGAATAAATACCTCCATATACTTAACCTTCTTCCTGAGTTCTTGGTTCTGTGCTTCCAACTTTTCTTGCCTGTTTTCCACCTCAATGATTTTCTGTTGCATCTCCTTAAAGTTCCTATTTATATCATCCACTGAATTTCCTACGTAAGTAATGCCTTGCTCCATTTCCTGAAACTTAATAAGAAAAGCATTAAACTTCTTATCCATGACCGCTTCTATCTTCGCCATGGTGACCTCCTGGGGATGCTGCTGGTGCTGTTGCTGATGCTGTTGTTGCTGCTGCTGCTGCTGCTGCTGCGAATGTATCGGCGTACTTGTCTTGTTGGTCACCGGGGTACCTTGCTTGCACACAGGGCACTTCCACTTCTTCTTGTTAGGAGCTGAGAGGCTGAGCCAGGAAGCCTCACGCATACCGCAGCACGCAAAGTGGTATTCCCCCTCGCAGGTTCCGCACACCGCATAGCCTCCGTCCACTGGCAGGTCCTCCACGCATCCCGCCTTGCACCCCTTGCCTGACATGATGACAACTTGTCTACGGGATCAGCAGTCAATGTCTCTAATTGATAAGATCTCGTTATCAGTAAGTAGGTACCTAATGTTATGTAACCAATTTAGGTCAGTGGGTGAACTTTAGTTTTACCTATATTAGTGTTTTCCGATTCTCGGTCGAGCAAACTTTGTTTTTATCGTTGAATTGTTTTTAAATTTTTGAACGAATCAATATTATTTAAATTTTCGCACTACAGTTTTGTTTTTATTTTTATCTTGTTTATTTTGGTAATCTTGTTCCTTTCTATGACAATTCGTGAATTCAAAATAAATAATGGCGGACAATTTTTTGGAGTTTTTTTTTTATATATAAATATTTCACTATAATAAGTTTTAAATCGCCGACTTTTTTCAATGTTTAAAGGCTGTATCAATGTTCATATAGTTTAAGTGTATATAATAAAATTAAATTGAGAGTAACAGTACATATAAAAGTTATACGTTCTACACACTTTTGGCCGATTCTAGAATCACTGTTGTAGACAAAGGAAATCCCGAACTGCGTCCATCGGTGAGTTAAATTCAACTAATATTCAGTTAATATGATATTATTCGATAAAATTTCACTTTCCACACGTACTTTCTTCTTAGTTCTTAAAGAAAAATCAATATTTACACAATTTCAACGGAAAAATCTTTATTTAAATTGATAAAAATGAAGAGCAAATTTCAAACGTCCATTCACTTCGAGAGAGAAAGAGAGAGAGTGAGTTGGGGAGGTTGAAGGGAGAAAGAGAGTTGGGGAGGTTGAAGGGAGAAAGAGAGTTGGGGAGGTTGAAGGGAGAAAGTGAGTTGGGGAGGTTGAAGGGAGAAAGTGAGTTGGGGAGGTTGAAGGGAGAAAGTGAGTTGGGGAGGTTGAAGGGAGAAAGAGAGTTGGGGAGGTTGAAGGGAGAAAGAGAGTTGGGGAGGTTGAAGGGAGAAAGAGAGTTGGGGAGGTTGAAGGGAGAAAGAGAGTTGGGGAGGTTGAAGGGAGAAAGAGAGTTGGGGAGGTTGAAGGGAGAAAGAGAGTTGGGGAGGTTGAAGGGAGAAAGAGAGTTGGGGAGGTTGAAGGGAGAAAGTGAGTTGGGGAGGTTGAAGGGAGAAAGAGAGTTGGGGAGGTTGAAGGGAGAAAGAGAGTTGGGGAGGTTGAAGGGAGAAAGAGAGTTGGGGAGGGTTTCGAGAGATTTCAAGTTTCGTCAAGAGGCAGTGCCCCAAACTCTTAGTGGTGTAGTGCATTGGTGTACAGAGGATAATAATGATAATAATATCGCCTTATTTTTATATACTGCTCGATTAGGACTAATGAGCCCCATTATCCTAGCAGTAAAGCCAAGACGTAATATTATGTGATCAAAATCCCAAATGGGAGGATCACTTGTCATGTCCCGGCTGGGTTTCGAACCCGCGACCTCTGGATTACCAGTCAGACGCCTTGACAACTGAGCAACCGGGACAGTTTAGGATACTGAAGAAATGTAAGTTGATTTATAAACGATTCAGCTCAGGCTTTATTTACATTTCTTTTTACACAAGAAATAAATGCACTGGTAGGCAAGAGGTTAACGCGCTAGTCTGGTAATCCAGGTAGCTTAGGAATCCGTTCGTTTTCCTTATTAAATTGATTTTGTGACCACATTATCATAAGACTCTGAGGGTTAGGTGGTAGAAAATGCTTTGAGCATTAACCTCGCCTGGGGGTTACCTTCCACTAAAGAGTGTTATTTGTTATAGAATTAGTTCATGTAAATTTTTTTGCAAAGTTCAGGTTGAACTGATATTTTGTCATATCGATTGAGACTAAACCTTATGCTGTCAAATATTTTTTGTTGATATAAAATAAGGTTCAAGGAAGAATTTAGTAAAGCCCGACTCAGACTTGCAGCACCGTCACTGACTCCATCATAAACTGCAGGTTATGCTTTCGGTAATGAGAGGTAAAAGATACAGAAGACGAGAGATAGAGAGGAGGGAGAGAGAGAGAGAGAGAGAAGAGACACAGAAAGTTTCGAGTGCAGGAGCAAAATTGAATTCAACTTTCGATTGATTTTCCTCATAACAATTTGAAAACAATTTCGACAGAATACTCGTAATTCTTCAAAATATTAATGGAATATTGTCCATCGTTGAGCTGATTTTTCTTCTATTTTTTTTTTTTTTTTTTTTATTTTTTTTTTTTTAAACTTTTATTTAAAGTTCTCAGGGGACCCATTTGTACAAAACAAAAAAATCTAATTACAAAAAACACAATTAAATGAACAAAAAATAAACAAGTCTTAAAGCTCAACTTAAATAATTAAGTAAGGGGAAAAATACAAAGAAGGAAAGTATCTTAATGACTAAGAATCAACAATATGAACTTGCCAATGGCTCTGGCAAAAATTGTAATGAAGCAACATGATTTTTAATAATAGTCACTCTTTAGTGGAAGGTAACCACCAGGCAAGGTTAATGCTCCAAGAATTTTCTACCACCTACCAAACTCAAATTAATGAGGAAAAAAACATGCACTAGACGGTATTCGAACCAACGGATCCTTACTCTCTCTGGATTAGAGGCGCGTTAACCACTTGACTACCAGTGCACGTTTTGTATGTATAACTTTTTCTCTTTTAATTTTCTACTTCTGGTTCATGAATATCTTAGGATGACCTAAAACATCGCGGTATCTCCAAATGCTCAAACTTGAAACGGTGAGTCCATATTGTGGTTGTTAGAAATAAGCAAAACCACAAAATTGGGGCTTGAAACACAAAGGGAAAACGAAAGTATACTACGAAAGTAGTAGTATGTCTCCCCTCTGATGGGCGAGAAGTGACATAACTTGCCATTTAGGGTCAACATCAGCGCACCGGAAGGTATCCCCCTTACAAACAACTGTAACCAAATTAAGAATACAATTTTTTTGTCGGGACGGGCTATCGAAACCGGGACCTTCCGCATGGCAAGCGAGTGCTTAACCACTAATTATGAATTTAGAAATTGTCAAGAAATGTCCACTTCTTTCATCTCGAATGACCTCAATGTTAACGAGACGTTGAAGAAAATGAGTCCTATTTAACCTAGATGCTCATGAGCATGTGGTATGAATAGGACTTGAATTGTAAATTGGAACTGTGTCACCATGGTAACAACTACCAAGCGTTTGAGCATCTTTGAAGAATTTTCAAGGACCCGTAAACAAAGAATTTGTTTGGGTCGATTTCAGCTGCTTTTCATCTTGTTCTCGAAGAAGAAAAATGAATAGAGAAGTATTTATGAAGTTTTTTCCACAATTCATTTTCTTTGTATGGTCATTGAAGAGATTTGTCTCGCTGAAGGACGTTCAACAGGACGGCTATGTCAGGTCAAAAAACAATAACAAAATCATTGGCGCGGGGAAGTTGGAAATAGGAAGAGCTTACAGTCGTAAAATGTGGAAGTAGGAGTGCCAGAACCAACCATCCTCAAACATGAGGAAACAGCGAACTGATGGAAGAAGAAAAGGCCATTAAAGAGATTGAGGTTTGTTCTGTCATTTACAAAGTTCACCTCAATCTATGAGACAATATGTATTAAAAGGAAAATATGTATGCTGAATATAAAAAATAATCCTCGATATAAGAGACTGATTTCCAGGTCAAATTTACTTTTTCTAAGGAAAAATACTCTCTTTTTAGGAGAAAAATTTCCGGTCCCTGGAGTTCTCCTATATCTAGGTTTGACTGTATTACAATGGTGCATATTCAAGAATTTTCACAATGCAAGATGTTCTCTAACGGAAATTTTCGCAAAGTCCGAGTGAAAAGTAGCTTTGTGGAAAATTTAGCCAAGTCAAAGTTAAAAGCAGCAGAAATGTCCCCGGGGAATTGATTCTCGACCCCCAAGATCCACCACGCTTAGCTCAGACAAGGAGGTCAGAAGAGCTCTCGTTCCCGTGAACTTTAATACCATTTTCCTGTTCTCTTCACACCAGCACACCCTTTGGCTTTCTGGGATTCCTGTTCCTGTCTCTTCCTACCAGCTGGAAGTATAATAGGAGAGGGAGAGAGAGTGGGTGAAAATGAGTGAGAGAGCACATCTCTAGCTCCCTAGTGTTCCTGTCCTTTCTCTACCAGCTAGGGGTATAATAGGCGAGAGAGAATAAGAAGAGTGGGTGAAAATGAGTGAGAGAGCACACGTCTAGCTTTCTAGTATTCCCGTCTTACTCTCTCAGCCACAGATAAGCGAAAAAAAGACAGAGGAGGAGAGACAGATAGTGAGAGAAACGGAGAGAGAGGAGAGACAGATAGTAAGAGAATACGGTGAGAGCAAGACGGAGAGAAAAGGGTGAGAGCTTTTCTATATCCCCTAAACACCCTGTGAATGTTTTTGATTTATATGCAAAGACCTCGGGGAGAGAGCTGAGCGAGAAGGAGAGAACGACTATAATATTAATATAAACAACCAGTAATACAGTACAAAGGGGGGGGGGATGCTGGAAAGATAAGAAAAAGGTTACGCGGGCGGGGAGGGGGAGGTCGACCCTCCGTTACTCCCACCCCCCCCCCCCCCCCCCCCCCCATTCTACTTCAACGTTAGCTAGAAATGTACGGGGTGAACCACCATTAGAGATTGCCTTAGGTAATAACCCCGCCCTTTGGTTAGGACATCTGTATATATGTATATATGTATTCATTTTTTTCTTGTTAATATCGTCAATTTTGTATTTAATTTTTACCATTATTTGTTGGTACATATGACCTTTTAATAAATAAATAAAATATTAATATAATAGAAGGTTGCTCCCGAGTTACAGCCCCATATTTATAGTTTCCTACTCACAATGAGGCATTGCCGTACATTGTTTCGGGCCGGACCTCGGAGCCATAACCATAAGAGATAGAATAGAATGGATTAAACATTTTAAAATGGAAGAGGATAGAATGAATGGAATATGATAGAAAAAAGCCATAACATGGAACATCCATTCTATCAGTTTTTTTTTTTTAATTTAACTGATAGAATACATTCATTCTATCAGTTTTTTTTTTAACTTCAACTGATAGAAGAAATGCAATAACTAGAGCTTTGCTTGATCAGTTAACAACAGGTGCCGCACCCCAAAACAGGCTAGTGAATACTAGCTACATTAACTCGCAATTTTTCATAATTGCTTCAGTTATTAATGGCTGGGGGACGTTAAACAGTGGATGGACCAGTGTCTCGCTAGAGGACCATAAATAAAGAACTCACTAGCCGACCCTTACAAGCCATGTTCTTATATGGGTTATAAAGAAAAAGTTCAAGTCCTCAGGATGGTTGATTGCACATAGAATGTGGTTCGGGACAACAGGACAAGCCAACATTGAAATAAAGTTGGCTGGAGACTATCATTCACCTCTCAAGCTGTAGCCAAGCTGGCTACAACAACAACAACATGTTATTGGGGGATAGGCATGTGCATCAACCTATATTTTAATTACAGTCAAACCTGGATATAAGAGAACTGAGGGGACCTTCTCTCAAAAAAAGGTTATTTTCCTATACATAGAAATACATTTGACCTGGAATTGTTCTTTTATATCCAGATTCTTAAAGTTCTTATATCAGAGAAAGTTTTTCCACTGTATTAATATATTTTTACGAGTTTTCCTTGATAATACGTACGGTATGCCACCCAGTACTCAAGTGTATACTCCAAGACGCAGAAACTTGTCCTATTTGTAACTAAAGTGTCAACCACAATTTCTATCTCCCCACTGTCTTTGGCCTACCCTACCTTCTCCCTGCGTCTTTCTCTCCGAGATTTCTTTTTTCTTAATTCTTAACTTTTCTCTCAGCCTTTTTTTTGATATAGCAAGAAGTTTTTCTCTCCTATTCTCATGCCAGACAGGAAAATTCTGCACCAAACATTAAGAAAAAAAAGTGGGCAAAGAAGGGGATAGAGAAGCAAAGAACAGAGAATTGTAGATGAAAGGAGGTAGGATGCAGAGGATAGGGCAATGAAAGGCATGGTGAAGCAAAGAACAGAGCATAGTACATGAAAAGAGAGATAGGAGGTAAGAAGCATAGGATAGGACAAAGAAGGGGATGGTGAAGCAAAGAACAGAGAATAGTAGATGAAAGGGTAAAAAGGATATAGGAAGAACAAAGAAGTAGTAGAGAGGGGAGAGAGATAGAAAAATGGAAATAGAGAAATGGGAGAGAGAGAAAACAGGGAATGAAATCTGTCAAAACAGAGAGTTGGAAACAGAACAGACAATATGGGAAAAGTCGAGAAGATAATCTTGTAGCACGTGTGGGTAATTAGATAGAGAATTCGGATGGAAAGAGTGTGTGGACAGAGAGGAGAGAGTGAATTAGATGGCGAATTCAGATGGAAAGAGTGTGAGGCGAGAGAGGAGGAAGAGAAAATAATTGCAAAATGGACGAGAAGAAGAAGCAAAGGACTCGGACTGAGAATTGACAGTTCATGGAAAAGAAATGTAAAAGATAATTTTCGGAAAATGAAAAGACACTATTGTTTATATTGACTCTAGAGAATTTGAGAGAATAGAGGTAAAGGTAATCAATGAAGAAAAAAAACTAAAAAATGCTTAATTTAAAGCTGTTTAAACAAAAAAAATAGAAAAAAAAAAGAAATGGGGACAACCCATTCATTTTCTTTTTAAATAGGGGCCGCAATTTTTTCGGCTCTGTGGTTTGAATGTCGAGGCCTACCGTAGCCTCGTGAAGACGATTGGGGTAGTAATTGTAGAGAGGGCAACGACCAGTGGTGGCATTACGAGATAGATACTGGACGATGATGTTTGGTTGGAGATATAAAGCGTTCGCATTAGTTAGATTTAGTTCTCGTAATCCCGATGCTACCAACTAAAAAATCTGACAGGATAAAACAAGTAACTCTACATTTTTATCTTTACTGAGGTCACCTACTGCGCTCCTGAATTTTTAACTAGCTGGCGTTATATTTAGAATTTTCCTTTCTTGGTATACACCTACATACCCAAAGGCGACTTTGGATTCATTTAGCCCAGCTGTTTTGGAGTTTCGTTAATTATGAATGGATTTTATATTAAGTCTACAAAAGTAATGTAGCCCAGCCGTTTTGGAGATGCATTGAATATGAATGAATGTAAATGGATTTTATATATTAGATCTACAAAGAATGTCTCAAAAGTCTACAAAAAAATAAACAAGATCGGTACTCACGGATCTCGTCAAAGTAGAATGGAAAGTCCCCTGGGACCGAACAGTTGAGCCTGGACTTCAGGAAGGACGTCCAGCGGTTCCTAAACCTGTGCGGGCCGCCGCGGTCATACTTGCAGACGCGGGCCACTCTCGAATACACCGCCTAGGGGGCACAAGAGTTGAGAACCGATGAGAACAAGGTGTGAGAACATATTGGTGTCGACAGTCAAAAACAATCGAGTCTACAAAGTGGCCTTGGAGATATGTTCACCAGAAATAAAATACGAAAAATAAAAAGTTGTTTTGGCTCTATTGATGGCATTGATGGTCAATTTTTTTCTTCTCAATTTAAACTATTAAATCCTATTAAAAAAAAAGCCAGATAGGTCAAGGATGTTTTTTCCCTTCTTTTTATTGGGTGAGGCCAGTGATTTTTCCGTATTTCATTATTATTGCAAAGTGAATTAAATTTGCTCCTGAATTTTATAATTATTAACAATGTGTTTAAAATCATTTTTCCAGAACGTCAGGGCAATCCAAACCCCATCGCCATTACCACCCTAATATTATTACCCAAATGTACCACAATTGTATAAAGAAATAAGAATATGTCGAAATTTGTTTTTTTTTATTATTATTATCTTTTAGTGTTTCGTTTATCAAATTTTATCGTAAGCATGAAAAATAGTAAAATTCCAGTTATCAATTTACAAAAAAATTCAATTTTAATTTTATCTCATTTCAACGATCAAGGTACCTACATTTTATTAATATTCGTATGATAGGTCCCTAAATAGAAATCAATATATACCTAAATAAAATTCAAACTATCAAGTTTGAAATGAATTGAACCTAGAAAATGCATTATATATCATACTGTTCATATTAGAAATCCAAAGTGATGTTATATCTAATATTTTCATGTAAAACTAGGCTTCAGTAATCGTGATCAAGCCTACGAGCCCTTAGAACAACAAAACATGCTCTTGTAAAACATCTCGAGTCCAAGAAATGTAAAATTCGAAAACAGACTTCTAGTGTCGAACCCGTGACCTCTGGATTACCAGACCGAGGGCAACGCCGCGCCGACGGGACGCCTCCACCACTGAGCTACCGGAACTGACTTATTTTAAAATACAACCTCTTCTACATCGACGAAAGAAAGATTCAGTTACCTTGCCACAGTTGATGAATTCCACTGCCGTCTCTCGGAAGAAGAAATAGACAAAGTCCCCTTGCGTTAGGGAACTCACGAAGTTTGGCGCTGAAACATAATAGAAAAAAGATGGTTTTATGTGTTTATAATCGTCTGCACCTCATCACGGATGAGGAATTCTTGGCCTATCAATTGTATTTTTAAACATCCTTTCCGTTTCGGTATGACATATTATTGCAAATAAATGGAAAATCCTCAACAGATTGGTGTTATAAAGAGTGAGTGTTATCTCTATGACTATTATCTGACCTGGTTGTAAAGTTTTCAGTGAAACCCTTGAACTGAGAATATCTGGACTACGGACAGTAAACACAACCGTTACGACACGGAGGCTGACTTATATCGATAGCACCTCAATTTGTTTATTTTAGCTTACTAAACAATTATAAGTTATTACACTCGTATTCATATTGATCACTTTCGTAATGTCACAATTACTTAAACTCATTCTGCTCAAGTTTAACTGAACATGTGATTCGAACCACCAACCTCCAGGTTACAAGTCCGCCATCTTATCGATCAAGCTATGAGATCAGTAGGAAACAATTATTTGGTATCGTAAAGTGATGAACATGAAATATCTGATTAAATATCAGGAAATCGATTCATGTAAAATGAAGTTTGATTGGCGCCAATACGCCGCTATGCGCTACTCACCATTGAGGCTCATAGAATCGTACTGCTCTGTCTGCAGTGGCTCCCGGTATATAATGGGGTCCATGCCTGAGAAGTCCGCCACTGTGCCGGTGTACAGCTCGTTATCTAGAATCAGAAGCGAACATTTGATTTGATGACTAATTAGTAATTACCGATGTTGATAAATAGAATTTTCATCCATTAGAAACTTTTAAATTTTACCATTGTATTCCAATCATAAGAAATTAAGATTTATACATGTATTGTATATCTAAATAAACCACCTTGGAAGCTTGCTGAGATATTATAATTCATTAAACTAAAAAAAAATACATAATTCTATGTTACATGTTAAAAGTAGGCCCGAATTAAGGAAGGACGCTAAATTGGAGAATTTTACTTTAGTATTGTTACCATGGTAACACCCAATCACATACCTACCTGGAATTAGATACTATAGTAACAGTGTCCACACTGTCCACCACAGCAGCGTTCATTAATTCGGGGATTCGCTACAAATTTAAATTTTGTAAAATGTAAAAAAACATCACAATATTTTTCTTAAATTGAATTAGTATCACATTTATATTTGAACTCGTTTGATGAGAGTGATTATGGTTGCATTTGCCAAAGTTCAATGAAACTTTTTTTCTCTTTCAAAATCTTTTATGTTGTCATCGGTTATGCACGTGGATTTAGTCAGCGTCATGCCTCTGGCTTACCAAGTTCTTACTAACCCTGTGTGGCTCTTGAGGAGACAGCAGATCTCTTTCGTTCTCACATTACTATGCCTCTAGCTTACCAAGTTCTTACTAACCCTGTGTGGATATTGAGGAGACAGCAGATCTCTTTCGTTCTCCTATTATTATGCCTCTAGCTTACCAAGTTCTCACTAACCCTGTGTGGCTCTTGAGGGGACAGCAGATCTCTTTCGTTTACACATTACTATGCCTCTAGCTTACCAAGTTCTCACTAACCCTGTGTGGCTCTTAAGGAGAAGGCAGATTTTTTTGTTCTCACATTACTATAACTCTAGCTTACCAAGTTCTTACTAACCCTGTGTGGCTCTTGGGGAGACAGCAGATCTCTTTCGTTCTCCTATTACTATGGCTCTAGCTTACCAAGTTCTTAATAACCCTGTGTGGGTCTTGGGGAGACAGCAGATCTCTTTCGTTCTCACATTACTATGCCTCTAGCTTACCAAGTTCTTACTAACCCTGTGTGGCTCTTGAGGAGACAGCAGATCTCTTTCGTTCTCCTATTACTATGACAGCCATCATTCAAGACAGCAAGACACTGTAGTCGAACACCTCTTCAGGCTGACCAACAATTTGATAATTTGATCCGTGCCACTGGCACTCAAAGTGCCAAAGAATTCTTGCTGCAGAGAATATCCATAGCGATTCAACGCGGCAATGCAGCCTGCATTCTTGGTACTCTACCACATGTCAGTGGCATGGATCATATATACAACCTTCACTAGTGAATAATACAATGTTAACAATAAAATAAATTTAAATCTATTGATTCTATGATTTGGTGTATATGATGTTTTTGTGTTGTTATGTCACAATTTTAGAGAATAGCTCAAAAAACGTGACGTTTTGCTTCTGTACGTCTTTAAAATAAAATTGCCGGCGCGAACGACCTGCTCCAGCAGAGTTAAAGCGCCTAAATGAAAAAAAAAAAAAAATGCAACTCTCATTATACATAAAAGTTAGAAAAACTTTCAGTGTTCTAATTTATATAAAAGGAATCTTTCCGTCGATTATAAGCCCGTTTACAGGAAAAATTACTATCATAATAATTAAAAAAAGAAGTTAGATGAAAAAACATTAAAAGTAAAAAATAACAATCTCGTGTTTGGTTTCAAATGACCTCAAAAATCGCTCTAAGACAAAAAGTCGAGAAAATGCACGAGTCTTTCATTAGCCTCCCTATAAGAGGCTCAACTCGAACATCAAAACACTCGATGAAATGAGACATGGATTGATAAGAAGAACATAGCAGTTGGAATAATAAAAGAAGAAAAGTGAAGACAGTCTTTGAGAAAAGTAATCAGTTAATCACAGAGTAACTTGGAGCTGGAAGAAACAGGAAAATAATGATACAACTGCAAATTAATATAGTCATTTATCATTCTGATTACAAATTTCATCTCTCTTCTTGTAATTTTAGTATAAGTCTTAAGATTGCATGTTCTACATTCGTTTCCCAGAATTCTGTTCCACTCTCTTCAACTCGCAACTTTTTTTCCCACTTCTGCCTCAAGCGAAAAATATATTTTTTCAGCTATATATTTTTCATTTTCTCATAGCTCTGACAGTTTTCTACGAAGCAAATACACATTAACACTTTCACCGCCAACTGTATTTTCGACTATTTTCATTCATAGGCCAGGCGTGATTTTGATGTGGTGATACTTCAAAGTATCACTAGCCTGGGGAAGAGATTTCATGTCTACGCCAAGTGATACTTTTAAGTATCACCTTCAATTCCTGACCGACATGTTCTTGGATACTGCTAGGCCAGAGCAACACATTCCTCATGTTAAACATATAGAAAGTATTACTCACAAGTATCACCAGCGTCTTATAGAAGACTCTGTGGGTGATACTTTGAAGTATCACCATGTTCATACTAGCGCAGAGCCGGGTGATACTTCCATGTATCACCTGGCGCTGAAAGTGTTAAATGAAACAAATATACGTGAAGATGTACAGACCTCGTATATCTACCTTGGATTTGGAAAGCATACATTTCCAAGTTAAATATCCCTGCAGGTGGCTCTGTAGTGGTAACCTAGATACCAAAATAACTTTAAAACAGAAGTGAATACTTATTTTGCCATTAAAAGATGCTGAAAAAATAACGAGGCAAGATGTCAGAAAAACTTGGTCGACTGGCATCTCCCGTGATTTACACCCGGACTCAACTGTTCAGGAGTGCACCCAAGGGAGAAGGTTGGGTTCATCAGCCCCACCCTTCTCAAACCGGTTATGATGCCTACATAATTATATAATCAGTCCATTAAAACACCAAGCTAATGTGAAAGTACTAATTTATTTTTAGTTAATTTTTTTTATACAAAACAATCAACAAGAAATGAAAAACATGCAAAAGAAAAACTTATAAATATACTCACAAATATAATTTAATGTTTAAATTTTTTTTTTAGTCCGGACCGAAGTTAATGCCTCTCGCATCACGATCGACATGCAAGTGGATGTTCCCAGCGAATGTAAAAAAAACACCACATTAACCATTCACATTCTAATTAATTAAATTAGATATCAGGCAATTAGGGACGGGAAAGGTAGAGCGATACCAAAACAGGCCATTACGGGTGAATGTTTGACCACCAAAACCTCAAAACGAGCCGACCGAATGTGAGACAGAGAGGACGGGAGAGATCAGACCTGTGTGGTATTTCATTTCCCCCATGATTGTGTATGCATAGCACATAAAAGCAGTTGCAATCATGTGAAAATAGAGGAAAAAGAACGGAGGGAGAAGAGAATAAAACCTACGAAGCGGAACATATGAAAAACATTGGCAAAATATTAGGGGAGGAGGTTACCAAATATTCCCCTTACTGCTTCTACTTCTTAGTCTGTCTGTTTCTCTCTTCGTCCATATTCTCTTTCTATATGTCCATTTACCTCTCACTTTCCATCCATCCATTACCTCTTGCAAACTCTTTCTCTCCCTCTCACACTCACTTTCTCTCCATCCATATTCTCTTTCCATCTATCTATCTACCTCTCTCTTCCCATTCATGTCTTTTTCTATCCATCCATTACCTCTTGCAAAGTCTTTTTCTCCCTCTCACACTCACTTTCTCTCCATCCATATTCTATTTCCATCTGTCCATTTATCTCTCTCTTCCCATTCATGTCTCTTTCTATCCATCCATTACCTCTTGCAAAGTCTCTCTCTCCCTCTCACACTCACTTTCTCTAAATCCATATTCTCTTTCCATCTGTCCATTTACCTCTCTCTTCTCATTCCTGTCTCTTTCTATCCATCCATCCATTTTTTTTTAATAATAAATTGTTTACACAAAATTACAAAGTCAAAATAATACAAAATTTGAGTGCATATAGATTTTTTAGGATTACAATTTAAATACAATAATGATAGAATAAACATAACATTGATCAGTAGAATTAAACTTGTGAATTAAAATTAACTAAAAGTTAGGGTATAGAATTCATTATAACTATAAATTGGATTCTCTATGAGAAAATTTTCGACTACAATGAACAATAATAGTATTGTTCATTGTAGTCCGTTCATGTTACGCTTACTGGTCATGAGTCAAGCCAAAGTACTTACCCACAAATATGGCGGTACTGTTGTGGTTTGGGTCATAAGGGCACATGGCTTGTCCCGCCTTCTCCTTTTCTAAAGTATAGGCACCAGTCTGAAAGCACAAGGTGGAGAACTATGGGTTAATCATCTAGTCAAAAGAACATGTTTTTCAATTAAATATGTTTTTTTTTTTTTTTTTTTTTTTTTTTTTTTAAGATTACTTAACGCCCCAACAATAAAGGCAATTACAAAGTAAAATGATGTATAAAAAATAAAAAAATACCTTAAATTACGAGTTTAACAGTACAATTTAACATAAACAAGAGATCAAAATCATAATTATGGGTAATCCAAAACCATTTTTATCGTTTCTTTAAAATATATATGCGACTCTGAGATGTCAATTTGTGTCGCGTATTTATTATATATATTCAAAGCAGTGGGCAGCGTAGAGGCGGAGTACAGAGTGGATAGTTCCATTTCTCCAGAGGAAAAAAAAAAAAATGTTCTCCTGTGTTAATTGAATTTAAAAATATGGCCTACAAAATGGACAATGTACAACACAGACCGCGAGCTTCTAACGTTTTGTATTCATGATAACGAAGTATAGGTATGTATAAAGTTGTTAAATAATAATAACACTCTTTAGTGGAAGGTAACCACCAGGCAAGGTTAATTCTCAAAGCATTTTGTACCACCTAACCCTCAAGAGTCTTATTATTATGGTCAAAAACTCAAATTAATGAGGAAAAATTCATGCACTGGGTGTGATTCGAACCAACAAATCCTTACACTACCGGGATTACCAGACTAGTGCGTTACCGACATGACTAGCAAGTGCACAGTAAATAAAACATTTATTCAAAATACACGTTACTGACACTCAGGAGATTCCTTACGTTCAATTGTTGGGCTGAAATAAAACATTCGACAGTGTAATCAAACACTAGACTTAGACACAACGCACGTTTTTCTTCTCATTTTCAAATGAAACTTAAGCATCAATCTCCAATATCCCAACTCTCGTTTCTTATTTCTTTCCATCACAACTTTTTTCTTTCCCATAAAACTTTTTAAAACATTCTCTATACTGCTCGCAATTCATTTTTTATTTATTATATTCTATTAAAAGTTGTTTCAGTTTTTCTTCCGCACGTGGTTTTAGTGCCTTCCTTCCCCCTCCATCTCTCAGCAGATTCTTCTTTACATTCATCGTTTTGCTCAAGCTCCAACACTTGTATTCATCATTTTGCTCCAGCTCCAATACAAGTATTCATCGTTTTGATCAAGCTCCAACACTTATATTCATTTTATTTACAGACAATTCAGTTTATTTACATTTTTGTATACTTTGTGAACCAATTATAATTACAAGTTTGATAAACAAAGCCTGATCATTATTTTGCTTAAAGGTCAACACTTGTATTCATCATTTCGTTCAAGATTCAACACGTCATGTTGTTAAAATGGAAGAAATTGGTCGGTCCAGGACATGATATTTCATTATAAAAATACTCTTTGGTGGAAGTTAACCACCAGAAGTTTTTTTCTTCTAAAAAGCTCAAACAATCCCTAAATCTTCAATAAAGTTATCATAATATTTGTGTTAATCACTTTCATGATATCACAACTACTACTCAAACTCGCTTAACTAAATCTACGCTGAAACCGCGACTTAAACCACCGACCTCCAGGTTACAAGTCCACCGCGTTATCGATCAGCTTCATGATACCCTATTGCTCTTGCCAGGTAATAATGACTTTACAAGGAGTGCGAATTGAGAATTGACACCTGAAAGTGTAACTTTGATAAAATGGATCGCTACTGCAAAAGAAGATTTCACCAATTTTCCGTGTTAATATGCCAATTACCTCCTATATAACTCTTTCTAGCAATATTTAGATCATGAATTCCTATTACTCTCGACAGGTGTTAATGACTTTTTCCAACGACATTACACCTGAAAGTGCAACACTCAAAAAATCCTTCATTTAATAAAGAAATAAGATTGTTGGAATGTTTCTCATGATTTTCCGAATTTAATGCATGGAAAAATCGATACAAATAGGTGTTCCAACCAATAAGCATTTTTTCTGGACAACTCCGACTCGTATTCAGTCTTAAAAAAACACACACACACACACACACACACACACACATACACACACACACACACACACACACACACACACACACACACAAACAGTCTTGTACGAGTAGAGTACAATTTTTATTAAGAACAAATTCCCTCAACTTGGATTTAAAAGTATTTTAGAATTTTCTTCTGAACTTCACCTCTCCCTTTTTTAATTCAAGAGGAGCAAGATCTCTGTCTGAAAATACGATTATACAATCCAAGCACAGCTTTTGATCCTGTGCCAAAGTTTTCAGCGAAAAACATTTTCTTCAGAAGAAATACAAGATAAAGAAATGGAAATTATATTAATATTCAATCGCTTTCTTCAACTCGCAGAGTTTATCGACCCGGTGCAAAGGTTAGACTTGAGAGATTGGAAGAGAATATTTGGCTTAAAAACAAGGGGCACGCCCCATTTGGAAGAGAATGTCGTAGGCATTATTACCACCAATAACCCACAAACATATTTCCAACCTCAGAAAGACCATAATGGTTGGAAATGATGCTCAATTTGAGATAATTATATCATTCTAAATTTGAAAATTACAACAAATGAAATTGATTTTTCTGGCTTACCAGCCAGATGACTTTTTCATACGTTATGCCGGGTCCACACTAAGCGAACATGTAAGCTAACAATGTTATTTCAAACAAGTCGTAAAAACATTTTCTAATGCCGTGTCCACACTGCGAAAATTATTAGCTAACAATGTTCGCGAACAAAATGTGCGGATAACATTGTTCGCGAACATTGTTGGCTAACATGTTCGCTTAGTGTGGACCCGGCATTAAATGAAATATTGAATGTATTACTTTGAAGAGCAAAAGTGAGTTACTTGAAGGTGATGTTATTTGAATAAATCCTAGCAGGACGCTTTGGGGGTGCTCTTCAAGAAAGAAGGTCTTTTAAACGACCCATTTCAGGTAATTGACATTGCCACAGGACACATGAGGAAGACACTAAAATCCAGAAGTCAGGGTCGATAGCATTTTGGATACACCAGTTCTCGTTCTGTTACTGTTTTCAGCAACGCCCAGCGAGGTTCTTGGATGGGTAACCATTCAAATTCAATCTCTTGTGATACTGGTTGTTCCCGGCCCAACCCAGACTGGCTAAGGCTAATGTGGGTGGCGAGTTTCCAGCAAATGGAGGGTGAACCGCCCTTTGTGAATGACGTAGTTTTTAAAGAGACGTTATGCACGTCATCTCTTCAACAACTATTCCTGTTGGCATCGTGAGAACTTGGATATTTTCTTTATAAGCCATTAAACCCTTGGGAAACTGGCTTGTTAGGGTTGGCTCGTCCGTTCTCTGTTAATAGTTCTCGAGTGTCTGGTCTTTTTCCTGTTTAACATCCCCCAGATAGTCATTACTCGTACCTGACAATGTTCCCTACTGTCTGCCCACTGACGTAGGTAGAATTGAACGGTCATTTTCACAATATAAAATGAAAAACGATCCCAAGTGACCAACGTTATGATTTCTCATATAATACATGGGTGGTACAATTTTACATAAAAAAAAAAAATTCTATGTACTTATTACATTATGTAATTACAGAATTAAAAATTGTAGAATGGTACCCTTTCTCAAAGTTAAGAAAAACTGTGTTGAGAAAGTTCCATTCTATCTGGACAGTATGTACATAGATAATTGAAAATAAAAAGTACATTTTACATTAACAGTTGATACTTCAAATATTACATTACTGTTCTGCTTTATTTTCATTTGAATTTTTTAATTATTGTGTCAACATTTGAATTATTTAAGATTATATTTTCGTTTTTTCCAGGCATCTTCAATTCAATTTTTTTTTATCTGACTTGGTTGTAGGGTTTTCAGAAAAACCCTCACAATTTACTCTGCAATAATCAGGACGGGGATTTTACCATCCATTCGCTGGGAATGGTACCAACTATCCACATTAACCTCGGATCTCAAGACCAGTAATTATAACCGTTACATAACGAAGGCTGGCTAGAAATGAGTTATAGAAGTCTATGAAAACTACCTCCAAGCCCTGTCCTGCTGTGTAGAAGGGCCGCTCTGTTATTCTCGAATTTCTTGAACCTCAATTCCGGCCGTAACAAAACACAAACCTGAGGGAGCAGGGAGGAGGCGGTTGGAAAATTTAGTTTCTTCAGAAAACACAATTTTGAAACGTCCGTCTGAGCGTCCCCATTCCTCCATTTATTTCTTATGTGTCTCGCTTCCACTTCTCCCATTTCTTCCTTTCCTTTTCATTCCCTCTTCCTTTTCGTATCCTTTAGGCCTAATTCTGTTTTCTATCTCGGTAGACTGAACAAAGTTTGTGTATGTGTGTGTGTGTGTGTGAGGGGAAGAGATTGTATTTGAATATTGAAACTTTATTGAGTTTATGTATGCGAGGCATAGAATTCAGGAGGGAGAGAAATGGGAGGTCGAACTAAGTTATAGTCCATTCCACACGTTATTTATTTGATGGAATATACAAAAGTCTCTCCATAATTTATCTTTCGCCCTGTTTTCTCTTTCATTGTTCTCGTGTTCACTTTTGATCTCCCTCAGGCAGCACACTTCTCTCTCTCTAATCATTTTTCAGATGAGATGGTGTGATGTACCTACAGAGAAAGAGGTCAACTTTCTCGCACATGTTAGGCAATCCAGTATTTTTGTTTTGGTCGATTCTTTAGGCTGATCCATATTTGTTCTCTTACATTGCATGAAGGATTAACAGGTTGTAGTCATTTCGGTTTGATACAAGAAAACGTTGCATGACAATATAGCTTCCACACAGACACAGTTATTAATAGCTGTGACTTGGACGACACAAAATTAGCACAAAAAGAACTACAAAGTGTTCCTGGATTATAAAATCACTCTTTTTAATTCCGGAGAAACTGCATCACTTTCTCGGAAAAAAAGCTTAAAAAAGAAAACAGCCTAGACTGTCTCCTAAATTTTTAACTAAATTTTTTGTAACTAAATTTTTTGACATTTTTACAATATTATTAATTCAAATTTTCGTGTTAATTATTTTGTCTTGTATACACTGTATATCTTACCGTTTTGAAGGGGTACAATAATACTTCATGAAGGACACAGCACATAATTATGTGGGTATTTCTGTAAGGAAAGACCCCTACAAAACAATGTAATGAACTGTTTCGAAAGAAACTCTTCTCAACATCGTCGAAAATCGTAATAATAACTTAATTTGAACACTTTATCCCCACATTGATTGTTACATTAATAATGAGAAGAAGAGAAAGTACAAGGATTTTTATTACGAAATTAATTGATTTAAATTATCTGTCTAAAGGCAACTACGTTTTATTAACCGTTCGTTCAGTAAATAATTTAATTTTCTTTAACACACTTATAAAACACCAGCAGTTGAAAATGTGCTAACAGATGTGTTATCCCAATCTACGAGACAGACAAGTAGTCAAGTGATTAACGCGCTTGTCTGGTAATCCAAGGAGCGTAGGGATCCCACTAAGTGCATCAATTTTTCCTAATTAATTTGATTTTGTGACCACATAATAATAAGTACATGAATGATGTACAAAGAGCTCGTCCAGCGTCCCAATTACACAAAAAGAAGAGAGAAAAAAAAAAAACAAGACTGAACCTTTGCGTTTCACCTTAAATGGTAAGTCAACGAACACCTGAGAAAATCCCAAGCCCTTTGTTCAAAACCAAATAATCTTTACAATGCTTTTTCTTTTCCTCAACAACAACTTTAAATTTGTCTGGACTCGAGACTCTAAAAGTTTGCGAAACTTACAATTTACATTCAAATCATTAACATGCAGCTACTGCTGAGCTTTCTCTGGAGAAAATAGTTAGAAAAGAAAAAACTGTGTCAACACTCGAAAGTCTAGACAAAAAACATCGAGACAATGAAGCAAACTTGAAGACGAAAAAACTCCAAATAAAAGTAAGCTACAGTATCGCGGAGAGGTACAGATAATTTCATCACAGGGTGGCAGCAAAAAGCAAAATTCTTATGTGGAGGAATAAGTAATTAACAACTCATAATGCCTCTAACCTGCCACGGGAACAAACTAATAACAACTACTCAATATGGCTAACATTTTCACCTACAAAAGCATGTAAAACTAAAGAAGAATTTTTTTTATTAATTTCTTTACTGTCCCTCTGTGTTCCAGCTATCCAACTTCCTGTATGATTACTTCCTGTATGATTTCTTCCATTTACTCTCCTAGGGATTTCATTTACATCCATAATCTACAGAAATTACGTCATAATCATAGTGGATGGATGTCGTGGGATCCTGGGGATTCAGAAAGTTACGCTAAAATGATTCTTGGATAAGTTGATGATGTTAAAACTACTTCTGCGTTGCGAGTTCTTCACTACTACACGTAAGTTAGTGTAAAAAATTCTCTGGTCAATTAGATATAACATTTTTGGTGAAATTCTCACTGACCAAGAGAAAATTTCAAACGCTTTTGCGGTTCATTATCACTCAGTATAGTAATCATAGGTGTGTTAATCACGATGTGATATCACAATTACTCAAACTTGCTTCACTAAATCTTTGCCAAACTTGAGAGTCGATCCACCGACCTCCAGGTTACAAGTCCGCCGCCTTATCGATTGAGCTACTGAGGTCGGCGTTATACCTCAGTATACAGAGCATTCGAGATATCATTATTAATTTGAATATTAGAGGATTTTTTAAACATAGAATCTATCTCGAAGCTCTCAATAATACAGAGACAGCATGCTCTGAATTCTGATGTAAATTACAAGTAATTGACAGCGAAAAGGAAACTATTTAAAAGAGAGGGCAACAAAAGAGGGTAGAATTTATTGAAGGAAATTGGAAAATGAGGAACAGAGGATAAAGGAAAGAGGAGACATGGAAGAAAAGTTGCGATGATTAACTGTAAGAGAAGAGAGGCGGGTGTGGAAAAAGTAACTTTTCCCTAATCTTGCTCATTCTCTCAGTTTCAATATACAGGGTACCTGTTAATACAGGACACAGTACCGAGTTTCATGCAGGCTCATTTGCAGTTACACTAGCTAACCTGGGACCATCAGGACATGTGAGATTTAGGATCCAGAGTGTACTAAGACCACTAGGAAAACACTCTCTTTAGAAGAAGTATTCGATGTGAAACTAAGAGCCAACCAAGTTGATACTGTCCAAAGGTAAGTTTGGCCACGAGTTTTCCATGCTCGAAGAGAACGCTTTGGGAGGGTCGGTATGAGCTCGATATGTTGAACATCCAGTAATTTCTTAAAAACAACGCTCCAGCAAAGTCAACACACGGAAAACTGCTACGCTCATCACAATCTGAAATAATAGGGTGTGAGCTAAACTTTATAGCAAAAGATTAAACGACTTCCTTTCTAGAAACTTTTGGAGGAGGATCGATACGAACTTGCATCTACACCGACTGAATTTATTTTTAACTTGGTTTTATTAATTCGATAAAAGCTATTTAATTACATGTCTATACCTAAATTACATTAGAAATGTACTTTGACGAACTTTAGTAATACAATATGTATACTTTTTTCATGTCTAGCGCCGAAGGTATCATATAATCTTCACTTAGAAAGCAAGAAACACAAATATGAAAACTAGTTTTATTCAAACCCCCTAGTGACTGGAAAACGTAGGTCTTTCGAATAAAAAGGCCCGGTCAATACATTATTTTAGAGAGTACTAGTTACTTAGTTTTAGCCATCTTCTGCAAATATTGAATGTGTATTTGTCCTCCTGAAATACAGCTCTGAGAATAAATAATACTAACAAATAGAGGTAAAACCATACCTTGATCTCGTACTCTCGGCAGAGAGGTTTGAAGGAGTTGGTTCCACACACCAGCAGCCGGTTATTTTCCATCTTGGAGAGGATCCGAATGTAGTTCTGGCAGTTATCCTGTAACACAACAAGTATTTGAGTTTGAATAAAGCAGGAATTTGGACTGCAAATACAGTCAATCTTCAATATAAGAGAACAATTTTCAGGTCCAATTTACCTCTCTATAAGGGAAAATAACCTCTGCATATGAGAATAAATTCCGATCCCTTGAGTTCTCTTATATCCAGGTTTGACTGAAATTGATTTTATTGCTAAGTTGATGGAAAATATGTAGCCATAGGTAAAATTAAACACATGGGACACAATCAACAATGATGGATATAAATAAATGTACCAATAATTTAAATGCTTTTGAGAACAGCCTTAGACTATCTTCGTCCATATTGGGCTCATCAGATAGGCTTAGTCTAATAATAATATAAAAAGATTTTTTTTGGGATGATTCCATTACTTTCCATTCTATAGGATAAGGAAAGTAAAAATACACAACCATTTGGTTGTCGAACGTGCCAGTAACTTGTCTTTTGTTTGCTATTCAACAAATTCTCTACATACTTTTCCGACGAATATTAAACTTGAGACATTCTTTATAGTGGATATTGTTGGACGCAATGTGGTGTTAAGAGTTTTAGACATTATTTATCATGAGTATTGTTCGACGTCAATGTGGTTGAGTTTCCAATACTAGGGAGGTCAGCGAAGATAAGATGGTCAGCATGAGCACCAAACAAGTCAAACCTCAAAAGTCGAAGTCATCCTAAGAAAACTTTTCCTGCGTGAGCCTTTTCTACATTCAGGGTCATTTATTTTCAGTTTGTTTCTGTATTTAAACTAAATGGGGCTAATTGTTCGCAAAGTTCTAGGGATTGATCAAAATTCTGCCTTTCATTTTCGGCTTTTTATTAATCCAAATTGAAGATTGGTCGTTTGTAATTTACCTGGATAGATCCGTCCCTACACTTTAACAAATAAATTATTTTTTGTGAATAATTTCTTAAATAAATTCTTGTGAACTGTTAAATGGATTTTTACAACACAATCTTTCAATTATATTGTGAAACTTTTTATTTTATTTTCAATCCAATTAGTTGATTCATTCAGTCCGTTAAAAAGGTCGTACGTTAAAATGTTTTGCAGCATTACATTGTACTTTTTTTATCATTCAGTAACTATTGTTAATTTTCACAAAACTTGTCTCGAGTTAACTAAATAGGTCCATTACTCGTAAAAAAATATTTTTTAAATTGATTAATCGAATTTGGACGCGCATTTTCAAATAAGGAGCTTAAGGATTTATTCTTCTGATTTAAGAAAGTGTTTCCTATTACAGTAATACTTGCCTAACGTGTCCTACTAAGAAAAGAGCATGGAAGCATGCAAATCAAAGGAATTTCAGCCATTTCACAGATCAAGATGAAAGAGCAAACAACAGAAACAAAATCTTCTTTCACAATTTCCTCTCCCTCTCTCTCTCTCTCGAGGGTTTTTGGTGTCATAAAACCGAATCAGCAGTGTCTTATGACTGCTGGCTGCGGACGCTCATAAAACGTGCAAAGCTGGATAAAAATATTACATCAATTTAATGTTTCCATTCTTTGCAGTTGGGTTTTCTCGTCCTTCCAACTCTTGTATTTTATTTCTTTTGCCCGCTTTCCACGTCTACTGCTTCAACAATAGTTCTCTCGGTTTCCTCTATGGAAAGGGTTTCTTGTTCTTCAATCCGTATATTTTTATTTGTTTCAACCCTGTTTTTCTACCACAACTGCTTGTCCATCTGGTTTATCTTCCTGTTCCACTTTTATGTATTCTCTCTACAACACGCCTTGATGTTACAAACAACAAATTGTGTCCTTTCGAGTCCTTCAGAATAGCACCCTCGGAAAACTATATAATATTATTCAGTGATTGTATTTGTTAAACTGGTTAAACACGTCATCCACTTGCTGACTGATCAAGAGACTGACTGATTAAAGTATTTCTGCGATGACAATTTTCGAAAAGTTGATCTTTCAAGTCATGAACAATTACTGAAATCATGTGTCATAAAACATTGCCATTCTTTCTGCCATCAAAATGCTATATATGTACATTGTTGAGATGTAGATGCTTCATTGTATGGATATTTATTGAATCTTTTTTGTTATAATTCTTTAAAATCTAATGACTGGTTGTACATTTTAGAATATCAAATAAATTCATACGATACATCGCGTTATATTGTTGTTACTAAATTTTATTCAGTCAAACAAGTTGCTACATCTTTTTTTTTTTAATTATTGGTACCCAAAGGTAGCAATACATCTCACATCTACACACAGATAAATGATAACGACCATTGAGATAACGAGCAGTCAACACTAAACAGGAAAGGTTTCAATGACGACCGCGAAAGTATTCCACGTGTTGGGTGACGGAATTCCAGGAATGTACAAACGAAAAGGAAGAAATTTGATGTGTGAAGGAATGAAACGGAGAACGACACACTCGAAGACAAAGGGAGACACCGACTGTGGAGAGAGAGCAGGTAACGAAGGGTAGCGCGGGGTAACATAGTGCAGGGAGTCAGGTTGGAATTTACTACCTCGAGATTTTCAAATAAAACAAAACGTAATTTGTGTCTTACCCCATTCTTACCTCGCCTTCGCGTGTGGGAGTTAGAATATTAATGATGTACTTGGCTCTAAACTCTACCTGTGTCAGAGAGAGGAGGGTGGGAGTGAAGTGCTACATGGAATTTATGACTTTTCTTAGTAAAAACATATTTGAGGGGAATAATTTTCATTTTGGGTCGGAGGAATTTGTCTTCTAGACGTAATGTATGAAGAGTGTACTAGAGTGGTGGAATATGTACTTCCTTTTTTTTTTGCTAAAATAGAACCTATTGATTTAGATCTAGAAATGACGGAAAGAGTTCTGTGTAATCGCATGGGACAGAGTATAACATGGTAATATACATTACCTTTCTTCTCTATTTGAATGAAATTCATAATTGACAGGGCTCGAAAGAATAAGTTAATAGATAACCTGTTGTTAGGTATTGAATCTTTTTGGGTTGCTATCTTTTGCAGAAGGCTAGAGTTTTTTATGGTGGATTTTTTGGAGCCCTTCGTTATCTGGATTTTCAAATTCAAGATTTATACTTTGAAAACAAATATGTAAAGGTAATCCAATAGGTCCTGATCTTACCAACTGAATTTTATCGAGTTGGTGGATGGCACTCTAGGTGGATATGAGTCACTAAGTTCAAGGTCTGCCTAACTAAGTCTACACATGAACCCTTCAAGATGTGAACCTTTCTTAAAATTCGGAATAATAGAATTTTTTGTAAAGGAAGCTTTTCAGGAGACATCTCTAAAAACGGAATTGAAAGAAAGTCAAACTGTCTCTAGGCTAACAAACATTCGAATGAGTTCATTCAGTCATGTTGAAAAACCAAAAATGTAATACAGATCAGGACATAAGACGCAGAAAAGAAATGTAAGAAACATGAAGTGAGCATATTCCTCTGGTGCGAATTACTGTAGAGAATCATTTGCATAAAATTTGCATAAGATTATTTAGTAAGAGCGAAATGAGAAAAAGAGAGAGGAGAAGGGGGCAGAGTAAACAAAGTCGCAGAGAATGGCAAGGAACAGATAACGACGGCAAAGCGCCGTGTTGTATTTGGTGTAATCTGAATAATACCTTATTAATTATAGCCCGTCCCATAATCTACCCCATCAAAATCTTCCGCCAGCTTTAGAGTCTGACATCAGCAGAATTTAGTGCAACTCAAATTCCAAGCGACCTCAATCCATAAGTCCTGTCTTTATCTTTATGATCTCTAAAGGGGTGTTTCCCAGAAAGTCTTAGTTCTTCTTTGGTACTGGTAGAGAAGTCCATTCCATGTTCAAAATCATGCTTCAAATTAATGGACTTTTCATTAAACAACCATTTGGAAAATTCGAAAAATATCAATCAGCATCATTAAAAATAACGCCTTAGTATTACGAGCAAGCAATGAAGTACTTGGTAGATTGCCTACATTACTCAATAATTCGAACGATGCGATGAAATAAGCGCTTTTTCCCATTACGATAAATTAGAAACCAATAAACTAAATTTACCACATGGGAACAGTAAGAAAAGTAGAGCACCTTTAATCACCTCTGCTAAGTCATAGGTCACAGCAGAGACGTGAATGGGTGAAGAGCTTTAAAAAAGTACACATTTCTTTACAGATATAAAATCAGACAGTATCCCATTCATGTTATTTTTAAATCCGGAATGCATAGCAATTTATATGAACGCCGTAGTACTATTGCAACTATGCAATGTGCAATGAAAGACATACATTTTGTATGTATAGGCACAAGGGGACCAGGGTGTTGGACGCCACATCATCGTTTCTTTACTTTCCTGGACTTTTTCAGAGGACAATCATATCTTAGAGTGGTCGATTATAAAACATAATAAACCAAGGTAACCGTGATGGAATTAAATGCTCAATATAAAATTCTGCTACAGACCCTAATATGGTACATATACTTTTCTAATTTTTATGATTTTCTCATAATTAAGGAGAATTCACAATCCTAAATTGCCATGAAAGTTATTAAAATGCACGTTTAAACTTTAAAAAAAAGTTGGGTGTTGAACTCGTTTCCCATTATCATTAAAATCAACATGGTCGTTGGTTTCACAAATAGTATTTGTAGTGGTTACCAATATGATTCAAATTCATACGAGGTTAAACTAGCGAACCATATTCTGGTTGTACTCTAGAACGACTCATGCAAAATGTTGACCTGTGGAGCCGAGTATTTGTCTAGCAAATCGTGGGTAAAACCACATGACCTTAGCCTTAGGACATCCATATCAATTAAACAAATAATTCCATAAAGGTTTGGAAATATCCTTGAATAAAATCCATGGTACCATGAATAATACAACGGTAAATAAACATGAACACATTCTACGAACATAACGTATTTATGATGAAATACATGTACATAACATACCTTTTATCATATTTATAAATACATTTCGTGTCAGACATATTTGTATGTGAACATTTCACATGATAATATTTAACATGCATGCAGGGGAAAGGGTTTTATTTTTTAGTCTGCTAGGTTTGGAGCTTAATTTTTTTATAGTCGTACCCCCATGCGTGTGCAGCGAATGTTAAAGCCCCCCACCACATCAAAATAATACCAACTGACAACTTGATTACATTCCTAGTCAAAAATTTCAAAATACGGAGCTTTTTTTCGCTGTTCAGCTCAGCTGCCATTACTGTCTCTTCCAGTATGGAGGGAAAGGTACCCTTTACTAATACCCATTAGAGCGACAACTATTGAAAGGGTTACATGGTAACCTACTGGATGAACCTTTTTCTAGGGGGAGAGAGCAAGGACCATAACCCATTCCAAAGCACATTAGATCAGTTGTGATGTCATAGCTGAAATAAATTCAAGATGAATTTAAATGGACATTCAAGAGTATGAGCACGGCAAGACGGTCATTTACATTTCATTTTATTTATCATAATATTAATAATGATTACTGTATCGAACTTTACCGTTTCTGACACAGTATGACAATTAAAAAAAATTAAATGAACGCCGTACAATTTCAAGGAGCAGGAGCACTATTTTGTAAACGTCATCGCAAAGACCCTAATTGAGCTTGCAAAAACTAACCATTTTCTCAAATACGAGTATCATCGCAAAACTTTCTACCAGAGAATCTTAAATAAACACGAGCTTCCTTGCTCATGCTTTCATAAATCTGAGTGAAAACTGTCCCCTGCAGACATATCAAATGGCTGCTCCATCGTCTCTCGAGCATATTAGAAACAGCACATCTTGTTCTTCAAATCTAATCTGAACTGTTTCTTGTTTGTGAACATCCCTCTTGAAGAGACAGCTTGGAAATGAAAATGGAGCAAAGACGCTGGATTTTCCAACGAAGAAAAGGAGTTGGCGGGGAATAAAAAATGAGATAAATTAAGAATGCTGGAATAATCCTCGGTGATCTACAGAATATACTCGTATGTTCTTTTAGTAGCGGCGTTAAGTACGCCAGAGTGTTTGTGTGGTCTCCAACAAGCTTGATATTCATTTAGTGTTGGGCCTCTTTTGCGTAAAGTTTGTTCGAACACAGCTAATACAAACTATTTCCAAATCCTCCGAACCACAGTATTTTCTGAATAATTTGATGTAGTAGGGCTATGAGGATTTTTCCCTCAATTTAATTTTTTCTTTTTTTTTTTTTTTCCCTTAATCCTTTCAAAATCGGTGAGCTTTAGCTAGAAATGTATATCCTCATTTGTGTTCTTATTCGTCAGTTGCAAAGGGATAATTCTGTGGGGGTCCGTCCCTGTTCATTATTTTAGGCTAAAACTTCAGGATTAGGCATGGAATGTAAAGATTTTTTACCACCAATTGAACGTCTTAAAAAAAAGTTCATGTTTGTTGATGTTGATCCTGTTAGCTCATGTAAAAAAACTTCATTATTAATATAAAAAATAGAGGAGAAAAAACTTCATTATTAACACCGA
The DNA here is from genome assembly GCA_024516035.1 of Bactericera cockerelli. NCBI lineage: Eukaryota > Metazoa > Arthropoda > Insecta > Hemiptera > Triozidae > Bactericera > Bactericera cockerelli. Next base: position 6,908,091 of record CM044955.1, read on the forward strand.
AAAATTTGAACTCTTGTGTAAAGTAAACCTTGCCCTGTATACTTCAAAATATGTACTTCTTTTTTTTAGGTGGTGATGTCACTTACCTCATCTTTGCCTTTGAGGGCGCACATCTTGGTATTCTCCTCGGTAGAGTACCATTGAAGCACCTGAAATAAGAGGTGGACACAGGAAAATTAGTTGATTGGCATGATTGGGAAACATACGAATGTATGTTAAGGAACTCAAGTAATTTATTCATTAATTAAAGTACAGATTCATAAATAATACACCTCCCGCATATACGCTGTCCTCTTCATGGTCCACAGACCGTGGTACCTACAGCTTGATATAGACGGTTTTCGGGACTCCATTGTGCCGCTTACATTTGATAACATGGTTAGATTATTTTACTTGGTACCAGGGTCTAGGCTAGAGGCCTCCGTTGTGTTTTCGAATCAAACCGTTCGTTTCATACTCTTTATACTTTACGTAGACCACACTAATTATTCAATTGTTTTTGGGTTCAACATCGTTTTAAACTACTTTTTTATAATTTTTAAAAAAGCCTTTCCTTGTTCATAAATAAAGAAATGAAATCTCACGCGAGGGACATGCGTGTCACCTCAGGATGTGACTTCCCTTGTCGTTTACCGCGCAACTTTCTTCTTCTTATTCTGGAAATTTATACTTCTAATGAGATTTATCATGGAATCAGTGTCGAATCTAAATGAAATTTATCATGCAACAGAAATATATTTGTAATTGTCAAGTTTAAACGGTAAGCTTAATGCTGTGATTTTAGGCCAAGAGGTATATTTCACCAACTTTGTGTTCAGGAGACGGAATCAGGTGCATAAAATGTAACAATTCCCTCAAAAGTCCCTTTTCTAGGTTATTTTATTTTCACTTTTTTGGCCCCTCAAAACATTCATTGCTCATTATCTTCCACAACGTAAAGTATATCAAAAAATTCAAAACAAATCAAAGTTTAAAAGGTTATTTTTGGGTTATTTTATACAAAGTTAAGGAAGGGGGGTTGTTTTTTAAATACATTTTCCTGATTCTGTCTCCTGAATACATTAGACGGTGACACATACCTACCTCATCTTGGCCAAAAATCGTAGTATTAAGCTTGACAATTACCATATATCTCATCCCTTTTTTTAAACGATATTTTCTTGTGTGGCTGGTATGCGAACTATTGGTGGGGAGAAAGTAAAAGCCTGTAAAACTAGTTTTAAAAAATGTGGAGACAAACTTTGTGTATTATATTCATAATAGAAAATTGATAAATTGACCTTTAATTTAGCATTAGAAACGAGAAGAGAATGCCGAAGCCATTATCACCACCCTTGATCAGGCTTTGTTTATATTTATTTCTTAACTTGTTACCATGCTCATTGTATATAAAAGAAGTAAATAAAGCTTGATCCAAATGTTTATAAGAACTTGTTTTCAAGCAGAGTGCTTTCTTTGAATATGACAGGATAGTTGATCTAATTGTTCTTTTAGACATACGTGTACAAATTTTCATTTAAATCCGTTTGGTAGTTTCTGAGATTTGCGCACAGACCGACCGAGAATCAAAGTTGCTCAGGAGGTTACGGAATTGTCTAGAAATATGTTTTTTTTTTTTTTTTTTTTTTTAAATCGGAGCGATGAAATTCTTTACAAAATCGAACACAATGCTTCCGATTGAAAGGTAATAGAAATTATAGGAAGTAAAAGGATAGAAATATAAAAGAAAACTCATTACTCCCTCTGCTTCTACAAGACTCCATCACTGGTTCATTATATTCCTGCGTTTCTTTTGGTCTTAATTTCTTCATGTAGATATTTATTTCAATTTTTTTTTCAAAAGAGGGAAGTGGTCGCGTCTTTTCTTTTAAGTTTCAGTTTAAAATGAAATCTTTTGAAATTTTATTAATTAAAATATATTCCTTCCTTGAAAACGCAAGGGGGCTTATGGTTTTTCTGTCTCCTTTTTTTCATCTACGGAATATATTTCTTTCATTTTCGCGGCTCGCCTTTGTAGATATTTGTTTCACTGATTTTTTTTTTTTTTAATTTGGGTTTAAAGGTGCTTTCAACTGTATAGTCATATCACACTGATTTTTCCTCTCAAAGTACCAAAAATTACTGGGACATAGAAATATGTGGTTCAGAACGAGCCAACTTTTCCAGCTAAATTTGGCTGGAAACCATAACTCTCCCTAACTGTGGCCAAGCTGGCTACAAGAACAACAACTGCTCTTACACGGCCATTTTCCTTAGCTGCCCGCAGCCATGCCGCCTAGTAGTGGGTAGAATTTCCTGGACTTACCTGTCTTTCTGAGAGATCTACCACACTGAAGTTGTGACTTACCTGTCTTTCTGAGAGATCTACCACACTCAAGTTGTGACTTACCTGTCTTTCTGAGAGATCTACTACACTCAAGTTGTGACTTACCTGTCTTTCTGAGAGATCTTAGATATAATGTTTTTAGTTTTAGCTTTTTAAATAATATAGCTTTGCTTTTACCTTTTTTAGACATAATAGGTTCTACTGTAGTTAGGGAAAATGTTTGTAAAAGTTAGTACTGGGTACGCCCGTTTAAATGTATAAATAAAATAAAAAATAAAATAAAAAAATCTACCACACTCAAGTTGTGACTTACCTGTCTTTCTGAGAGATCTACCACACTCAAGTTGTGACTTACCTGTCTTTCTGAGAGATCTACTCACTCAAGTTGTGACTTACCTGTCTTTCTGAGAGATCTACCACACTCAAGTTGTGACTTACCTGTCTTTCTGAGAGATCTACCACACTCAAGTTGTGACTTACCTGTCTTTCTGAGAGATCTACCACACTCAAGTTGTGACTTACCTGTCTTTCTGAGAGATCTACCACACTCAAGTTGTGACTTACCTGTCTTTCTGAGAGATCTACCACACTCAAGTTGTGAACCAGATTTCTGAAATCAAACAGAACGGTTATACATGATTAGATAAAATAAATTATAGAATATAATGGAAATACATATAATTATTTTTATTAAAAACACTTTGAATTAAAGAAAACAATTTTTCAATTTTTGAAACTATAATAACTATAATAATCAAGAGCCCCCAGCTCTTGTTATTTATTAGCCTCCTTTTATAAACTTATTGAAATTAAAAATATCAATAATTTTGTATTAAATTTTGATTGTGTCATTAACAGATGTTATAAACCTTGCTGTAAAATACATCTATAAAAAATTGTATAGAAAAAAAAAAAAAAAAAAAGAAAATCGAAGGAGCAATGTAATATTATCATCTTTTAGTAAACCAACAATATTTTGCTTTATATCATAATCCTCAATTTTGTATAATCTCTAATACCTTATTTTGTAAATTGACATTAAAATGTTATGAATTAAAATTTTCCTCCTAATGTATTGTACCAGCACCTTTTTTTCCAAGGCTTTTGATAAAACCAGAAATACATATATCGTAAAGCTTCATGACTCTTCTCCTTCACATCTATTATTAATATAAGTCTCAGCAGAACTCATTTTGGCTTTGCTGTTATACTCGTAAATAAGAACTGCTAGAATTGTGAAACGCTTGTCGGAGCATAGTACGAAGAATATGTGGATACTACCTTATTTACATTTGAATACAATAAAATAAATTATTTTTTATTGAATACAATGAAACACATTTGGAGAAACATTACTGCATCGCTACAGGAAAAGAAACTATTGGATTGTATGATTTCATATTCCTATCACACACGAATCCTTATGTAATTCATTGCACAGAATATTTCATATTCATTTTTGTTCTGATAGATGGAGATAGATAAATGTCAATGCGAATGTCTACACTCGCAGTAAAAACACACAGAATACAAAAAAATTCGGGTTGATTGATAACAAAAACCAGGCATCTGAGGTATTATTATTTGCAATAGTTGCAGAGGTCAAACCAACTGAAGTTCAATGGAAGAGCCTCGCTTAGGGAGAATCTACTTGTGATAAAGATGGACATTAAAATGAAGAAGAAAAATTGCACAACAGCAAATCATATACAGGGTGGACCAAAAAAACGTTTACACCCGTTAATGGTAGATTACTGACGACATTTCTAGGACGGATCTGCAATCCGTTTTTTCGGATTCGCCTTTATAACTGCACAAAGTGATTTTTTGCAACTTTCTGAAAAAGTCCGACTTTGGCTTATTCTTCAGGTCAGAACTTTTTTCCTGTTTAAGATGAGTTGATTCTGAACATTTCTGCAGAAAGCCAACAAAATTTCGATGTTTCTAGCTACACTACTTTGTTTTTTACTGTTTGGTTTGGCTTCTTTTTTGACACCTGAATAGAAAAAAATTCTCATGTAAGTTTTTTACACTTTGAAACACTCAAGATTTGCCCGAGCAAATTTTGGCACAGACATGGGCAAGTTTGATAAAAGTTGGCGGCCAACCCAAGGATGCTAAAAAATAATTTTACGATTTTTTATCACGTGATCTTCTGGGTAAACAAACCAGGTAAGTCTCAAAAAATGATGTTCAAAATCTTAAAAGTGTTGACCGTGTAGGGTCGTCTTGTACTCAAAGAGTAATTAGCTATTTATGTCTGATAATTATTTTCCTTGGAATTAATTAAAGGCCAGTCAAATGAAAGATTGTTTTTTTCTCGATGATAGTTTTCAAGCATATTTTTCTGCATTCTATGAAAATATTATCTTTAAAGTTCTTGAGTTTTTTTTAGTACAAGTTACATAATTATTATTATTCGGATGCTGAAATGGCAGATATGCATTTAGCATATGGAGCTGCCAATAGGAACATTTGGGATCACGATGACCTGACAGAAAAACCTGGAATCTTCCGCAACATTCGACGGAACATGATGAAGAGGTTCAACCTTTGCATCCAGGAAGGAGGACGCCACTTCCAACATTTCCTCTAAGGGAATTGAGAAGGGAGAGAGAGAGAGAGAGAGAGGCAAAGAGCGAAAGAGAGAGAGAGAAAGGCAAGAAGGTAGAGGGACAGTTCTGAGTTAGAACTAAGGTACTAAAGTCACCATTGGTTTCAAAAATTTGTGTGAGGAGAATCCATAGTGTGTACTATGGCCAAATAAAAAATGCCAACAGTCTTTTTTATTTTGTAGTCATGAATTTTTTGCTGGCTCTGGCGTTCGGACCGGGTGGACTAGCTTACCACTGATCTAATCGTGCGCGTCTAATCGTTTCTCATTGAACATACGAGTACTAACACAAAATGTTTTTTTAAATACCTTTTTGTTTATATCAAAATAGTATAAAACATAATAAAGACTGCAAAAGTTTATTAATTTTACAAAATATTATCTTGTTTTTTTTCAAGACTTCTATTAAGAGTTGGCAATCGGTAAATATTTGTTATTTAATTAGTATTGTTTATGATAGAAGAACCTACCTACATATTTACCTGGATTTATTTCATAAACTCTATTTTCGTTTGGAAAATTCGCTAGTTTTTTTTCTCTCTCGTAGGGAAGCATAAGAAAAACCATCCTTACATTATCAAGGCAGTCTCTCAGGGGCTTACATGAATAATAATTATGTGTATTGTGATACCAATAGTATCTGATATAACTCAATTTACAGATGGTATTACCCCCAAAAAAACCATAAGTTGTGTTGGTGTTACAACAGGTCAGATACAGGTATGAATAAAATATTCCATCAGATTTTTTTGATAATTAAAATAATATTGACCGCCGAGATTTGAACCTCAGTCAGGCGACTAACACTCTTAGCACTACCACATCTAGCTAACACCACTTACAATCTGGGAAGCACGAAATTTATCATTTGAATTTTCCTAAACTGGCTGATGAAGGCATGTGAGACCGCGGTATTCAAAAAAAGCAATGTAAACAATTTTTGTAAACAATACAAGACGCCCTTACACAGTCTACAGCTAGAAAACTCTTAGTATTTTTGAAGAGTTTTTGGCAAACATCTAATAATTTTTCCCAGAAGATCACGTAATAAAAAATCGTAAAATTATTTTTTAGCATCCTCGGGGCGGCCGCCAACTTTTATCAAACTTGCCCATGTCTGTGCCAAAATTTGTTCGGACAAATGTCGAGTGTTTTATTTAGTAAAAAAGTTTTTTTGGGTGTTTTTTTTCTGTTCAGGTGTAAAAAAATATGACAAACCAAATCGTAAAAAACAAAGTAGTGCAGCTAGAAACATCGAAATTTTGTTGGCTTTCTGCAAAATCGTTCAGAATCAACTCATCTTAAACAGGAAAAAAGTACTGACCTGAAGAATAAGCCAAAGTCGAACTTTTTCGGAAAGTTGCAAAAAATCACTTTGTGCAGTTACGAAGGCGAATCCGAAAAAACGGATTGCAGATCCGGCCTGGAAATGTCGTCAGTAATCTACCATTAACGGGTGTAAACGTTTTTTTGGTCCACCCTGTATATTCTGAACTAGCATAAATTATTAAAATAAAACCCAATATCAAAAGAATAAATTAGAATTTTTCAAGAAAGATATATAATATTCTCTTGAAGGCAGCAGAAAAGAAAGCTCTCTCCTGTATACAACGTGACCTGTACCTCGCGATAAAATCGATCCGTCCAGTCTAACTCTGATAAGAGAAATTGAAATTGTTTTGAATAAGAAAAACTTTGGTCTGACTTTCACATTGTTATCCCATACCAAGGCGGCTTGAGTAGTTACTGACTGTTCTACAGCCTATCTCTGATAAGAGAAATTGAAATTGTTTTGAGAAAGAAAAACTTCCAGACTTTCACATTGTTTTAAAATATCGAGGCGGCTTAACAAATACGGATTGAGAAACAGTTAAAGTAGGGAGCTTCAGAATTTGTTGACCCCCTCCCAGGAGCGTTTTGAATCAATTAAATGTATTTTGATTGATATGGCTCCATTACAAAGTGTATTTTCAGTCTTGTTGACATCTGCCATGGCGAAAAGCCGCACCGGCCGCTTCGAAAGTTTGGCCTCTCTTATTGATATTCCAGACTTATTTTTCTCGAACAAAGTTGGATTGTGTTTGCGAGTAAACAGAAAAGAAATTTCTATGTGTGTTCAGGTTTGGCTTTAACGATAATGTGGAAGTCGGATTCACCAGTTCACCACATCGATAACTAAATTTTGTATTTACAAAAGTATCTTGAACAATAATTCAATTCGATTAAATTAATTTATTCATGTAGGTATTTTTATTTTAAAAAACAATACAAAATTTACAAAACACTTAATTCTAAATTAATTTCTAATAATAATATGTACAGTAGCGTAACTAAAACTAAAATGTGTGTCATGTTTTTAGAATGGTTGCCATAATGCCATATTCGGCCTCAAAACTGTGAGCTGCTACATTGCTGGCAGGGCAACTTCCAAAGAAGACTGCCTATACTATTTTTTTGTTGTTGTTGGAAAAATGTAAGCTTTTTTTTCTTTAAAGATGATTTTCACAGCTTTTTTTATTTCGTAGCCATGATACAGGAGCTACTGTAGACGCTTGTGGTCTATGTTGTAGCCTGCCATCCCTTGGTATGCCTCCCATCTGATAGGCGAGAAGTGATTCTTTTAACAATATTAAATTTCATGCTAGACTCAGTAGAAACACCAATATCAGCAAGAAGGACCATTGGATCAAAGTGTTCCGGGGCAAAGAAATAGAGTGCCTACCGAAATCTCTTAGAAGCCCTGCAAAGCTTAGGAGAAGTACCTTTGTATAAATGTTTCTTTATAAAAAAAAATAAATAAATAAAACATTAAATGATTTAAAAAAAAAAAAAAAAAAAAAAATATGGGTTTTTTTTCAGAAGGTATAAAAAAACCCTTTCACTGGCTCCTAATTTGAATCAACGCCTGTGTTTGGAGCAATGTGCAATTTTTTCTCTCCGCTAAAAATAAAACCACATGAGAAGATCTTGGTCCAGTCTATGTTGAGTCTTATCCAATGAGGGAACAGAACACAAGGGAGAGAAAGCATTAGAAGTAGAGAGGAAAAGGAGAGACTGCGAGAGGAGGAGAAGGAAAGGGAGAGAAGAGAGGAGAGAGAAAACTGAACAATGGGAGGGGTCTTGTGGAATTGATAACGTAAAGAATGCAAAATGTCCACTGACCCGTACTTTCTATCTGTTTATTCTCCTCACTCTTTCTCCTTCACTAGTCGTCCATTTTCTTTCACTTCATTTGCCATCCCATGTTATATGTGCTGAAATTTCCAGGCAGAATTTATCGTCCAATGAAAATAGATGGGATATGAAGAACAAAATATTCATACCAACGCTGAAACTTTTTCAAGACCTTCTCTCTAAATCCTTTTAGAGCTACTTATTAGAGCTAGTTCTAAATACTTTGGCCTCGATGTTACTCGTAATAATTCTTTTTCAACTACTCTGGTGAGGCAAATCAGATTGACTGTATGTAATGCCTGGGAAGTTTTATTAAAATTACATTAAAAATAATGGACGTTAGAAGTGTTAGAACTATGAAAATTAAACAAAAAATATTTGGGCATAAATGAGTCTGAGGAACAGAATTCAAAAAGTTCTTTGTTTATATTTTTCCAAAAATGTAAATAAACTTTCAAGCATCATAAGCAGTCAACAGTTGCTAATAATTTCTGTTTGTATTAATATTGGGTATTTAGACTATAACTTACAAGTTAATTTGGCACAAGTCATTGAGTAAATGTCCTCAAAGTTTGGGCAGTAGGTAACTTTATTCAAGGGGATATGCAAATACAATGGAACAGATAAAGAAACACGAGTCAGATAGACACAGACAAGACATTCGGTGAAAAATCGATTCCTCTCTCTATCTTGAACAGGAAGAGGAAGAAACTACAATATACAAAACTTCCATCAGGAAATTTGAGTTCAGTGAAAACCCAGAGAGAAACGTGATAGGAAGATGCCAAGGAAAATCTGTATGTCGATACTAGCAGGCCGCGTGGGCCCATGACCTCCAGAAAACAGCTTTTTCATCCCTTTGAGCTAATTCGGTCCAGCAATTCTTTTTTTTTTTTTGGCTTTTTATTGTTTTAGGTCTCCGGTAAGTCTTGAAGAAATATGTATCTCTATGTTTTTTTATGTTTTTCAAACAAATCAACAGGGTTTACCCATGTCTGTTGACTCTTATTTTGTGTTACTTTAAATTTAGCCTGTGCTATAAAATATGTCCACGAGCGTGCCAATGTGTAGTGTTTAAAGGGCTGTTTTTTGGTTCCCTCAGCCAAACACCTAGCTTAAGGGCTTGGTGTTAAAGATTGCTATAGGTAATAGCCCCGCCCTTTAGTTAGGACAGCTGTACATTAATTTATTTTTTATTTTGTAATTTATTTGTTGTCATTATTCATTGTTGTCATTATACATTTGAACAAACATTTAAATTTACTCTAAAAGTTACAAACATTGTAAGCTAGTTAATTTAATCTAGTAAATATTTATTTTATTGTTATTTTCGATACGGAAATCCAGGAACTGTCTAGTGCAAGGGTCGCCAACCCGTCAATCGCAAGCTACTGGTGCCTCGCGGAAACCCAATATTTTAGGATCTCAAGAGTATTTCAAAATCAAGCTTCGCTTTGGCATTTGCAAAAATCAGATGCAGCGGTAAGCAGTGTCTTCAACAAAGAAATAATAATTTCTTTACCTTGTGTGGAAATCTGGGAAGAAAATAGAAAAAAAAACAATGGAAAAAAATGGCTTACGATCTAAATGTAACGTTAGATTTGTCTAAGAAAGAGGAACAAAATTCTACTAACGTATCTGGGAAGCTGGGATGGAGGAAAAGTTCAACCACATCACATAGCTACGTGATGTGGGCAAGTATCCAGAGAAATACTTTCCTACCTGGGCCAGAAAAATAAGGTGTCGCAAGTTTCTACGGGCCCCACAACAGGTCAATCCGGCCCTAAGTATCTTAGCTTTAATCCTGTTTCATAATTTGGGACTAAATGGTGATGAATTTAAGCAATTTTTTTTTTTTTTTTTTTTTTTTTGGAAATACCTGAAACACAAATTGAAGGATCAAACACTTGGAGAAGTTCGCAACCACCAGTGGAAAGACAGGCTAGGCTGTGAAGAGGGAAAACGAAATTTGCATGTCAAAAAAATTCAAATTGTTTTTCTCTCCTTCTTTACATTATTTTATTCCACCGGCATCTTTCCTCTCACCTGGGGTTTCTTGGTGATGACTGGCATTTCTCTTTTACCACAATCTTTTCAACAGTACGAAATGGATTTTGAGTTTTTGGCGCGATAATGCAACAGAAATTGATGGCTGTCTCTGGGGTGTTGGTCTGTTGGCTGAGTTAGACAAGATGGTTGAATGGTCGATTGACCACGTTGTATAAGTATTCTATTACACCATCGTGTATAACCGCATGTGGGAATCGAACCCCATATATATATATATTTTGCAAATCTTGCCGGCTGAACAGTTTTCCCTGTTTGACCTCGCGGATCCAGCTTTCTCATCAACACTCGACCGTGCATTTAAAAAGATACATTTTTTTATGTTGATATGTTGAGGTACAGCTTACTCATATTTGTTGTTTTGTTCTTTTTATCAACTACGGAAGAGATGACAGTTGAGTATTTTGATGGAGTCTTTGATAATTTGTATGGAGATGTCAGTAAGTAAGTTGGTATTTAATCCATGTTTTCTGAAGAAATCACTGACAGTGTTTGGAATGGCTCCTCTTGCTCCAAATAATAATCCATCTGTTTCAAAATTAGTTTCAGGTATTCTATATTTTTTTGAGAGGTCTGGGATACATGGATCGTAAATTTGTTTTTTCTCAAGATGAACTGAGTTTGGTTGGTCTTCACCTTGCTCGAAGCGAACAGTGGGATCAACTATTAGGACTTTATTTGTAGTAGGATGTATTGCTATGATGTCACATCGTCTTGTAGAAGAATCAGTAGAGATGCATGATACCTCTTCAAATGTGTTCCAACCAACTCTCTTCAATTCATTTGCTATTGCAGATCTTACTGTGTGGTGTCTTTTGTTACGTAGCAGTTCGCCATGTCTGCAGGATCCCAGCACGTGTCCAAGGGTTTCAATCTCCTCACATCCAGTTATCCGGCAGAGGGAAGATGTGCTGCGTCCTGGAACAGCTCTAACAGCCGCAACATTACAAGACATTTTAATAGCATTTGTCCATTCACTTGAGCTCATCCCAGTTTTTGTATAAATCCATTTGTTTGTCTTAGTATTGTGTTTATATAGGGTGATGCCTTTGCCTTTCTGAATTAGAGAACTCCATTGATCAAATGATTTTTCTCTCATTTCTTCTCGAATTTGTTTTCCTGATTTTGATGGATCAGTTTGAAGTTTAGATGCAGCATTTACAATTTCATCTGAGATATCTCTTGACTTGTGGAGTAGATGGTTGTCTATATTTTCTAATTTCTTGCAAATATTTATGTTTTGTATTGGAGCCTCCCATTCAGCCTTCATGATTCCTAGCCCACGATTTTTTCGAGCAGCATAAATCATCCCTGTTGGAGTATCACTGGGGAGGTGAAGGACTTCTTTCACCGTACTTCTGACTGATTTATCAATGTCTTGAAGAAATGAATCAGGTATCTTTGAAAGGGGAGCGCAATGTAATGGATATATAAGAGTAGGCCATACATATTGATTGATGATATTGAGTTTTTGGTCTGGTTGAAGCAATTCTGACTGGGCTAATTTATTTAATTTATTTGTGAGCTTTTTTATGATTTCAGGTTTATCAATGATGATTTCGTCTTGTATGGTAGTTCCAAGATATTTAATTTTTCCAGTATCTCCTATAGAGTGGATTGATCCAGTGGAAGCATCAATGATTTCTTGATGTAATTTCCCATTTTTTATTACTATTGCTTGGCTCTTAGCTGGGTTGATGGATAGTCCTATTTCACTAGCTAAATCTTCAATCAAGCTGATGATAGCTAATGTAGCAGTTGAGTTTTTACCAATAACAGCTAAATCATCAGCAAAAGCCAGCAAAGTCACTTTTTCTGTATCAAAGTCATAGCCAAAGGCTTGTTTTACACTTTCTTCATTCATTTCACGTATAATATGATCTATTGCCATGTTGAAAAGGAGGGCTGAGAGTGGAGCTCCTTGGGCCACGCCCCTTTTCAATTCAATAGATTTCGATTTGTTGAGTTTTGATTCAATCTGAACAGTATTTCCTTTCAGCAGTTTTAGGACGGTTTCTATTATGTTTTTTGGTATTTTCTTGCTCTGGAGAACTTTGCTAATATGTTCATGGCCTATACTGTCAAAAGCTTTTGTAACATCAAGAAATACAATGCTGATATCTTTTTTATTCATTTTAGCATCTTTTAAACATCCATTGATTATTGAGGAATTGATATGAGTACCTGGCCCTGGTTGAAAACCAGTTTGTTGTTCTGCTATATCAACATACATTTTCATCTTTGATAGGAGAGCTTTTTCAATTATTCTGCGTACAATGGAGAAAATTATAATTGGTCTAAAGTTTTTTGGGTCATTAGGATCTCCTTCCTTGGGTATAAGTATTAAGCGTCCATTTTTTAGGCAGGGTGGTATATGCGAAAGTTTAATAATTGTATTAATTAAAAGAGTTAAAATTTCTTTACAATCAACTATCTTCATTGTTCTTGCTAAAATTCCATCTGGGCCTGCTGAGGTATCAAGTTTAATGGATTTTATAATATCAACAATGTCATCAGAAAAAATAAGTGGAGTGTTACCATAATCATCTTGGCAGCCATAGGTTGATCTTGTCTTATTATTTTCTGAACCAAATTTTTCTTCAAAAAACTTAACCATATTTTCAAAATCAAATTTCACCTCTGGGTCATTATCATTCATGATCTTTTTGACAACTTTCTTTCTGCAATTGTAATATTGGTATTGCGTGACTTCATAGTTATATTTAGCTCTTCTCTTTTCTCTTTCTCGTTTTGATTTCCTAGCAGGATTTTTGTTTTGTTTATAATTGATATCAGTTTGAGATTTTCTTTCTTTCCTTCTTTCAAAATGTTTGGTGGCTGGATGTTTTGGCCCTGGCAGAACTGTATTAGCAATCTTAAGAATGTCAAGAAATGTTTGACATAGTGTATCGAACTCATCTATGATTATAATATCACTAGCATACATTTTTTGAAGTTCATTTTTAATATTGACTAATTTTAATTTGATATTATACATTTCATCTTTTTCCTCAGATGTGTTTGGTAGCACAGAGACTTCAATATTGTTTTTATATTTCTCTTGCCGTATATTTCTATCTGTTTGAGGATGTGCTGATCGAATATGATTTCTCATTCCATTCCCTTGTCTATAGTGTCCTCCACATTCATTACATTTCTCTAATATTAAATCAGTAGTTTCAACTATGCCATTATCGGTTAGAATATTCTTTTCAAGTGCAATCTTTTGTTTCTTTGCGCAATGAGCCCTATGAATTTTCATACCTGTTACAGTAGGTAATACTTTCTGACAAATGTCACATGTTCGATAAGCTTCTTCATTTATTTCAGGTGTTTGAGTGATTATTGAATCATTTGACGTATCTGGACACATAAAAGTTGGCCTACAATACCTTGGATCACGGTTTGGTGGTATGAAGGACTTTGTTCCATTTGATGTTGATTGTGACATAATGGTTATTATTCAATAAAAGAATCACATATTTACAAGTATAGATCGTGAAAATATATTTATTTTTCTATCAAATTTGAAAAGTTAAATTTTCCTAAGAGAACTTGACTCTCTTAGGAAAATTTAACCACTCTCAGTTCTGAAATAATATCTTTCAGCCAGAGATTGGTAAATTATTACGATTTATTCTTTAGTCACTTTTTCGCTCTTGCTTGCTACTGTTCTTCCTGATATTTTCCTCGATTTAAAATGAATCTTTTCTGTGTTAATGTTTTGATTACGTTATTTTGTCTTTGTCATTTTTCCCAAGAGATTCCTAACAGTGCAGTTGAAAAACTACGTTAAACTCTAATATAACCAACACTAGTACACTCGTCAGGTTCGCGAAAAGAAGTCTTTGTTGATCATGCGGATCATACCTAGGTTTGAATCTCTGTGATGATGGCTATTCCCGACCAAAACCCAGTCTGGCTGGTGTGAGGCCTGAATGAAGGGTAAAATTGATTATCTTCTTCCATTGATCTGTATGTTAGAGACGATAAGCAGAAACAAGTGTAATCTCATTCATGCCAAATAATGTGAAAGTTGAAAACATTTATTATTTTTCACTTATCAACAGAAATAGTAAAGGAATATTTCAGGAGTAGAAAAGGCGCAATGCGAGAAGGAAGAGATAGAGTTTGTTAAGTTAACATAGGTATCGTGACCTAAAAAAATATATTGAAACGTCTATTATTTATAATAGTAGAGAAAGAGGGAGAGCGAATGGATATGACAAGATAGAAAGAAAGGTAGGGTAAAGATATTATAGTTCAAAAACGATAAAAAGAACTTTCCTAGCTTGGCAAACGCTCAAATATGATAGCAGGGAAAATGTTCGTCCCTGACGAAACCTTATGGAACTGAAAGTTAGAAGAAAATGTATTCGAGTGGGAGGTACTGGAGATCGAAAAATATTACACAGAAGCAGGGAAAATCAGAGGAGGATACAACCCATAGGAAAATTAATAAGATAAGTTGTCCAAGAGGTCCTTTCAATCCAGTTGTGCCCTCGTTCCTTTCTCATTCACAATCCCCAAATCTCCCCTTCAACCATTTTTGCCTTGAAGTACTCTTACTTCATTTTATTCTCTTCTTCTCTGGGAAGCTATTCCATCAGATCAGAGAGACATTAGGCCAAGAGTCACGAAGAGTAAAAAAAACTTTCATCCAGAAGTTAAAAAGAGCCACAGTAAAGGTAGAATTATCTTAGAGGGTGATAGTTTCTTGTCAAAATAAACTCAATATTTTCATATTTCAAGAAACTACTTTCCTGAGTACATGGAATCACCACTTATTTCGTTTCTAATAGACAATAATATTTATGATACTACATCTCATTTAGATTTAGATATTAATGATGAATTGATGATATATAAAGATGCAGGGAGGCCACGGACATGGGTACTCAGCCTGTATGCAGTTGAATCTTGACTTCGTCGGAAAAGTATAAAATCAAAATACCTTCATTAATAGTACGAAAGTCCATGTATCCAAAAGACTGTAATAATTTCTACTGACCCAGTCTTTTATGAGTCAAAATTTTTATTATATTATTCACAGATGAATTGGAGTACTTCCCGACCCTAATAGCTTGGTCGATAAGGCGGCGGACTTGTAATATTGTTGTTAACAGCTTGGCTACTGCTGCGGGTAATGATGGTATCCAGCTAAAATCAAGTTAGAAAGTGAGAACTTGGGCTTTTTCTTTATAAGCCATTAAACCCTTGAAAAACTGCAAGCCAGCCTCGGTTGATAGGGTTGGCTAGACTTTGCCTATCTTGCCTAGGCGTACTGGTAATCGGAGGTCAGTGGTTCAAGTCCCAAGTTAAGCAAATATATAGTTAACCTAGTTTATGTAGTTGTGATATCACTATTGTCATCAACACAAACGTTAAAAACTACCGGTTCTTTGACGCCAAATTATTTTCTGGAAAAAAATGATCATTTATGAATTCGTGAACACAAATTCTTTCCCTTGATACAATGAAAATCGTATCCTTCCATTTTTATATTTGGTGATGTAGGTATTATACTTTCTGTACATGTATTGTGCATGTTTGAATGGAATAAAATTAGAGAAAATAGTTGAACATCCTCGCTGCATTTGTAATTTAATCATACAGGATGATAAGGTTTTTTTCATTATTAATTTTCAACTTTTTCAAATATAAAATTCTCTTCAAATCTGTCAACATGAGGTAGCGCTATTCGAATGGGGGCAGCATTCCCCTCTATATTGCCAGACCAGCCAGGCTAATTCTTTGGGTAAGGAAACACATTGCTCTAGGGTGGCCTTTAAAATCAGGCGTCTGCCAAGTTTGTCGACAGATGCCCTCGTCTCTTTGAACCATGAACCCAAGGTGATCTGAAAGTGTAAACCAGCATTCTCAATATTTTTATATTTAGAATTCTTCTTCACACAGGCCATCTCAGCTGCAGATCCGGATTCACGACCAGTCATGGTAAGGTACGATTGAGCAAAAGTGTCGACACACGGGGCATCCCAGACCTAGCATTGATCCCTTGCCCAAGGAGCGATTGACAGACCAATAAAAAATGTGTGTGTGAATGTCCAGCATCAGTAATTGCTTGAACAAGTATTATACAGTTTTAATAAATATGCTTGGTCAAAAAAAAAAAACTGCGAGATTCTCTAATGTCTTCTTTCTACAAACACTATATCAGCACTATCCCCAACGTTCCTACCTCCCGTACCAAAACTTTACACCATATCAGTACCATCCCCAACATTCCTACCTCCTTTACCAAGACTTTACAAGTTTACACCATCCTAAACATTTCTAGCTCCCGTACCAAAACTTTACACCATATCAGCATCTTCCCCAACATATTCCTACCTCCCTTACCAAACTTTACACCATATCAGCACACCATCTCCAACATTCCTCCCTCCCGTATCAAGGCTTAACACCATATTAGCTCCATCCCAAACATTCCTACCACCCGTACCAAGACTTTACCATATCAGCTCCATCCCAAACATTCCTACCGGCCAAACTAAGACTTTACACCACATCAGGACCATTCCCTACATATTTCTACCTCCCGTCCCAAGACTTTACACAATATCAGCATCTTTCCCAACTTTCCTCCCTCCCATACCAAGACTTTACACCATATCAGCACCATCCCCAACATTCCTACCTCCCGTATCAAGACTTTACACCATATCAGCACCATCCCCAACGTTCCTACCTCCCGTACCAAGACTTTACACCTATTCAGCACCATCCCAACATCCTACCACCCGTACCAAGACTTTACCATATCAGCTCCATCCCAACATTCCTACCGGCCAACTAAGACTTTACACCACATCAGGACCATCCCTACATATTTCTACCTCCCGTACCAAGACTTTACACAATATCAGCATCTTTCCCAACTTTCCTCCCTCCCATACCAAGACTTTACACCATATCAGCACCATTCCCAACATTCCTACCTCCCTTACCAAGACTTTATACCATATCAGCATCTTCCCCAACATATTCCTACCTCCCGTAACATACACCAAATCAGCACCATTCCCAACATTTCTACCTCAAGCATTTCTAGATAACCTAGATAATAATACAAAAATCACCATTATTGGAGCCCAAACCTGTAGTTCAAGGTTACAAGTCCACTTCCTAATCGATTGTGCTACTCAGTCCGGATTACTACCCTTTATTTATGCTTATAATTCGAGAACATTACTAAATTCAACATTCCGGAACCACCTTGTAAGATTCCCGCGTACGATATGTATTCATGTGTTGCCCCGTCAGTTGTGTACTCATGTGCATCCAACGTTTTGTATATGCAACGAGCGATGCACGTTTTATTAAACTGCTTCCTCTAGTCTAGACTCTAGAGCATTTACAGAGGAATGATTCGTAAGTAGGGCAGAGGACAAGAATTAGGTTTTTTGCTCAACATAATTATCTTTAACGTTTAGGTTAGCCGGAAACGGGGGTTTTACCCTCCGTTAGCTGAAATTTCATATACCAACCAAACGTTTTTTATCTTCTCTTCTTCTTTAACTTTGCTTTTCCCAAACCTACTTGAGGTCGGCATTGTTCATCCTCATGGTTGAGGTTGGTTGGTTGTGGCACATTTTGACGGCTACATGATTTAAAGTCCTAATTAAGACGGGGGTTTTACCCTCCATTTGCTGGACATTATACCCAGCTACACACATTAATCTCACTGCTGGAACTTTGTTCTATCTTTTCTTTCTTTCATATTTATATAACTTCCAAGTTGGGCTTAAATTGTGGCTTACCGTTAACGTCTTTCAAACTTTTCACTCCTCTCTCACAAGTTCATAACTGATACTGTCTCGTTATCTTCCTTAATAATATCATAATTCTTCTTTATTAAAAAATCCAAAGATAAACTTTCAATTTTCCTTCTACTTAAAAAAATGTCTCCCGCCACCATTCATCTCTCGTTTTTTTCATTTTATTTCCTATTATTTTTTGACACCCTTCCTGCCTCGCGCTCTTGTATTGATGCCCTACCCACTTCTTGGTCCACCTCATTATCTTTGCTGTCAGTGTCGCTACTGCCCAGTTTTATTCTTTATCTCTACGATTTCATTTTTCTTTGTTTCTCCTCTTCATTAAAAAGAAAAGAGAAATATTGCCAAAACTCTAATCGGTATTCTTGGTTTTTCTTGATTTGACACAAGGAGCCTAAAAATTTAAATCATCTTTTTGTTCAATTCTAACGTCGCCGTCGCGTCGATTATAGCCAGCCTCCGTGGCGTAACGGTTGTGACTACTGTCCGTAGTCCAGAGATTCTGAGTTCGATTCCCGGTTGGAGCAGACTTCTCGAACAGAAAATTCTGTTCTCTCCGAATACGTGAGGCTACCATTTCCGGCCCTACCCAGGCTGGGTAAGGTTAATGTGGGTAGCTAGAACAATTCCAAGCATATGGAGGGTAAAACCCCTTCCTGACTGTCTCAAATCAGGACGTTAAAACCAAATAGAATCAACTGGTCACAATAAATCGAATAGTGGTCGGTGTGATAATTGGGACTTCTCTTGTGGAACTCTAACCACTTAATAATAATAACCTCGATCATATTTCCGGCAACATGACACGCAAGGAGATAATGCCATAAATCGGCTCTAGCGCCAAAATTAAATTGAATACAGAATCAGAACATCTGTTAATCGAAAGAAAGTGTTCCAGCTTTCCAAAAATATAAAATTTAAATCTCTCGCATGCCAAGCTTAATCTTGCTGCGCAAAATGTACAAGGTAGTTGTGCAAATAAGGCACAAATCTTGCTAAAAAAATAAAAAGTCGCCACACCCACCCAGTATATGCAAATGCCAAAGGACGTCGAAGAGCTGGTTCAGGCAACCTTCGAGAAATACGGGCAAAAACATTTGCTCGTTTAAATCTTGACAAAAATTGAAGCTGAACTGAAGTCCAATTAAATACCCATTTCTCTACTTTCGAATAGCACTTTTTTGTACATATATTATATCAAAAATTACATGTGTAGCATCATTTTAAAACCATCAGGATTTTCTTGCGCACCGTAAAAATCAGCATTTCACATTTAATTCCAAGTGTTCGTTTAAACTATTTAAATATCTTGACAGTTTGTTTAAATTGACTGAGATCTTGTCCTAACCTTGATGTAGAAGTTAATTTGATTTTAACATATTAACGGGGTTAACCCATGTTTATTTTTTGTAAATTAATTACAAACAAAAACTTATACTAAGATATAATATAAATACTTAGAATAAACTTAATTAAAAAATTGATAATTGAAGATTGGACAATATTGATATTTTTGTTTAGATATTATTCAGTTGTAACAGTTTATTTTTTATACATTCATAACTATCATAGAAAAGATCGATTGAAGTGTCTTTCTCGCAAGCTTCATTAAAAAGGCGAATAAAACGATTGAAGGGCTTGAAAAAAGAATAGTTTTTTGTACAAGATTTTTCATACAATAGATTTTTGTTTCTAGTATTCTTAGGATTTGTCCTAAATGAAAGTTCCTCCAGTAATTCTTGTAAAACAGTTCTATTGTTTAATATTTTAAAAAGTAACAAAACATCATTTGTGTCACGCCTGTGTTCTAGACTAATCACATTATTTGCTTTCATTATTTCCGAATAATTATGGTCTGTTATGCTCATAGGTTTATTTTGTTTGAAAGCAAGGCTCCTTAGGAATCTATGTTGTACTGATTCGATTTTTGATTTATGTTTTTCATAGTAAGGAGACCACACAGGTGAGGCATATTCAAGTATGGATCTAACAAATGAATAATATAGTATGGTGTATGTTTTTGGATTTTTAAAGTCCCGACTGTTTCTATTAATGAAGCCAAGAAGTTTGAATGCTTTCTTAGTTATTATAGAATAATGCTCATTATATGACAATTGGTAATCAAAAGTAACTCCTAGGTCTTTGACTTGATATACTCTTTCAAGAGGAATATTATTAATAGAATATTGAAAGATATATGGGGATTTCTTACGATGAAAGGACATTACTTTACATTTGTTGACGTTTAATTCCATTCTATTAATCTGACACCATTCATAAAGAGAGTTGAGAGCTGATTGTAATTGTATAGAGTCAGATAGTCCATTGATACTCATTCCGGTTCGTTTATCGTCAGCAAATAACCAGAATGTTGTTGGTAGGTAAAAGTAAATGTCATTAATATAAAGGTTGAAAGTGAGACCTGATAAATGCCCACCCTGAATACAGCCAGATAAAACATCAAAAGGTTCAGATAAGTATGTGAGATAGTTGTTTATCTTTTTATCTTGATAACACTGACACTGACAGTTAAGCTAATTATTGACAGTTTTTCTTAAAAATAACGCAATTCATTTTGCGAAATAATAATAATTAAATTCTAAGTGTTTGCGGCTGCAGTATTATGAATTTTAATTCAAAGTCCATGTACGTTCTATATGTTCTCTCTTTTCATATGTGATATCACAACTTACCTTCCACCTATCAGGATGGAATTGCCGTCTAAGAGTATCAATTTGAAATGGTCTGTGTGTGTTTCATTGCCGGAAAACCGGTATACGTCTCCCGCGCCTGTAATCAAAGGAACAAGTACGGAATATGAGCATCTATCAAAAGTTAATTAGAAAAAGTTAAATATAAATAAACTATATTAAACAATTATTACTTGAAATAACATTATTTGTCTTGACCATCCTATCGATCATTATTTTTTTGTGTTCTCGTGTACATATAAATATTGAATTCATTTTTCTATGAACAGTAAAAATAAGTTTGAACCTTTGAAAGTCAACGAAGAAGCATCATTCTTGTCATTATTTTTTTGGTTCTCATGTAGATAAATGTTGTTTTACTTTTTATGAACAGTAAAAATACATTTGAAAACTTTGTAACTCAACGAAGAAGAACAATTAGCACTAGGGATTTTTAAGAGCTCTTTGAACTTTGACAAAAAAAAAAAAACAACAGACCTGGAACTTTTCCCAAGTTGATTCCGCAACCTTTTCCTCAGCTCACCAGGCTAACTCGAATCTATTTTGTAATTTGATGACACTTTCTGGTGGCGAATGAGTTATGGTCCCCGAGGGAACTCTGACGCCTCTAATTAAAAGCCTAATTACTCCTCCTGCTGCCCCCCTTGATGCTATCAATACAACTTTTCTTTTCTTCAGCGTCTAGGCCTTTGAATTTTAAATCTTCAATCTTAATTAAAACTTTAGCGAAACTTGTAATTTTCAAAGAATTTTCTTTTGCGCAACTTTTTTTTTTGGAAAGTTTTTTTTTCAATTCTATTCGTTCACGGCGCAAACGCTCAACGAAAAATACCAAGAAAGAATGGATCCGATGGTATTAGTCAGGTCAAGTCTCGTTGAATCTACAGACACAAAACAAAATAAAAATGAGAAACTAATATAAAGAGTTGATATCTTTTCGAAAAAAAAATTAATTTTTTAGCCTCGATAGCGAGAAGCCTGGCAGACTTTGAGAAAGACGTTCGTGAAGATATGGCCGAGATACAACTAAAAGCATCCTGGTTTCGTTATGCGCAGGTGAATGACGTAAATCCAGCAGCAAACTTTGAGAAGGAATTTACTAAAGATAATTATGGCCTGAGATACAACCAAAAAGATTCTGCTTTCGTTATGCGCAGGGTAGTAACGCAAATCCGACAGCAAACTTTGAGAAAGACGTTCTTGAAGATATGGCACGGATTCACTTCTACCAGGATAGTTAGATAAAAACGTCACAAAAACTTCAGCTGTCGCGGCTACAGAATTCAATGAATGTGTCCGGATATGGAAAGCACAGAATGAGGGAAAGTTGCCTATCCAACAGCAAAACTCAACTCAACTACTCACCCTCCACGCAATAGAAAATACATACAATAGGTAAATGTGTATGTAATTTTCTACTACTGCTATCCTCTAAACATTTTTAAAACTCAATTTTCTTACTGACTCAAGACATTAATCCAAGATTATAACAAACGTTGATAAACAAAATAGAGATTAAAGCTCGATTTATTAAACGACGTTAAAAGTGATGACTGTTACTACTATAATGTTGTTGTTACCATGGTAACAGCCAATCACATAACTGAAATCAGATACTATAGTATTTGTGTCCACCATACCAGCGTTAGTTAATTCGGACCTTGGTGTTCGAAAGAAAAGAGAAGATTTACAGCAGTGCTCCCAACTTTCTACTCCTCGTATGTACGCCCACACACCAGTTTCGAACCCTACCACCCGAAGTAGGCGACCACAACGAGGACCCTGACCTTTAACCTACACCCTCGACCCTGGTACCCACAGCTTGATATAGACGATTTTCGGTACTCCGTTGTGGCCGCTTACATTTAATAACATGGTTAGATTATTTTATGTGGTACTCGCTGTAACCCAGGTTTCAGGGTATAGGCCTATGGTTTAAGAGTCGATCCCGAACCGTCACACCTACTAACCTCGATCACTTCCGAAATCTCAGGTTCTATCGGCTAAACGACATATGCTAAGAGATTATTTTGGCAATTTACATAGGGAAGCAATATTTCGACCACTCTCTACGCTCCTGATTACCATCCGTTCCGGACAATAGAGTTTAACGATAGAGGTTTCTGAAAAGCGTCATCTCGTCTTTGTGTATGTACTTCTAAATTGATCTCGCTAAAAGCTTGTCTAAATGGCAGTACTATTAAACAGCTGTTCGCAACATGAACAATTTAAGAATATGAAGAGCAAAAGAAAGAAATGTATTTTGTGTAATATTGATGAACTAGGAAAAGAATTAACCCTACAGAAGAATTTAATTAAAATTAGATACAAAGTTATCCCTTCAGATAATAAAAACAACTTTACTATAAATAAAGGGAAAAAAACATCTTTATAAAAGGTGTGTTAACACACATTCTATGAAATTTCATGAAACTATTGTTCGTTGAACTTTTTGAAAAAGTAATGCATAAACGACTCATGAAAATATAAAAGTTTGGGAACTTCTTTTGGGGAATGCTCAATTCTTAATGTGTGGAGGGGTCTAGTAATACGCCAAGCCGGAAAGAATACATCAGAGCCATTCTCGTTTGGAAAAGATTCAAAGAGAAACTTTTGAAAGGAAGACATCTAATGTGAAAGTTTTCAGTCGAAAATTATCCCGACAATAAAAGGTGGTCGGAACATTAAATGTGATGCACTGTATACATTACAGTTACAATGATTCTGATGACATTTCATTGGTCCTGCTCCCAAGTGGATGATTATAACAAAACCCTTACAATACATTTTGATATCGTTTTAGTTACAAAAGACACGTCAGAGGTAGTGGGCTTAATAATCCAAATTGAACTTCTAAAGCTTACGAACACAAATGTGAGATTCATATACATTGAATACGGATGAAATAGGATTACAATGAAGGAAACCCAGTCTAGAATGACTCGGTAGCTCGATTGTTTAAAAGAGCGGATATAATAACAAAGTATTTAATTACAAATTACCTTATTCCCAAATGACAGTAAGTAAATACTCTGATTTTTTTTTTAACATTTCAAGTGCTCTTTTTTATTAGGTTTTTGCAATGTCTAAATAGTTAAGGTAGAATAAGCTCCCACCCGGATTGCATATTCCATTTTCAGTTGCATTAATTTTAGGGGAATTACAGTATATTTCCCTTCAACTGCAAAGGTTCCTACAGAAACGAATGGATAATGTGACAGAATAATTTCCATCGTCAAGCTTGGGATTCCCATTGGGGTTTCTGAGTCTGGCTAACGCTCTGTTCTGTCTACGAACATTATTTTCGATTACAGAACATAGTTGTACAGGGTGCAATCGAGAAGCTTCTCAGTTCACTCACAAGAATTGTCCTAAGAGCCCTACTAATAGGGTGATATTTTTTATTTGAATACATGAGAAAGCTCTACATGTGGCAGACAATGAAGCGGAGACAATGGTGCGCTAACAATTCACACAGTGACATTGTCATCATGCAAGTACATCTCAAATCGCTGCAACAATATCGTCATTCGTCATACACGCAAGAGAAGTAACAAAAGAGATGAAAAAAATATCTAATTGATTTCAATGGCAAGAGTAATTTACAATGGTTAGGTCTCATGACTCATATAGGTTCAAGAGAACTTATTGAAAGTATCTATCAAAAGTCACTACAACTGACAAAATAAATAGTGCAGACCGAAACGAAAAAGGAAAGTTCTCGGAACACCCACACCACAGCGACACGCACTGACGATTACCAAAGTCCAAAAGCATTGACCTCTGCCTCTTCCTCCATTATTATCCGGAAAGTTTCTTCATTATAGATTAGAGAAAACAAAAGCGAAGAGCTTTTCCTTATAATTGAAAAAAGAAAGATGAGGGAAGAGATGGAGCAACCGAAAGTTTCAAGATAGCTTACAGGAGCGGAGGATGGGACTGTTATGATGTCGTAGAATTTATGAGAACTTTCTTCGGATGGACAAAGAGGGAGATCTCTTGCTTGCTCGTACATCCCATCCCCCAAAAATTATGACACAAAGAAAGAAGAAAAAGGAAAATAAATATACTTGGAGATAATTTTTTTTGCAGAGCACATTTCCAGCCCATGAAATTCTCAAGGGTGTCGTAAAGTGCTGACTTCTACTATGTTCTATATAGATGATTCTCTCAAAGTAGATTCTCTTTTTCGTGTCGAGGAATATAATTGAACAGAAGCTAGGTACATACTAGAATTACTTAAGTATTTCAAGCTTCATTGCGTGCTGTTTATAATTGGGCCCAATCTAAATATATTTGTAGTACCATATATTTTGGTCTATATTTTAAAACCTTCCATAAATAACGATGAAATGAGGTTCATATTAAAAACAGGGACCTTTGAATCCAGAAAGTTGAACGAAAAAATTTGCAACAACATATGAGTGAAAAAGTATTGATATCAAATAAAATTATTTTCAGGAGGCCTAATAAAAACTTGAAGTAGCCTATAATAAAGCTGACAGCATTTACTAGTTAAGATATTTCAGTGTAGAAACAACTTAAATTTTTGTGAAATAAATTTTTGTTTTCCGTACTTACGCAGATCGATATCAGTCGACAATAGAGAAAAACATGGATCGAGACAATCAGAAAACATTAGTAAAGATTGATCAACTGGAGAGCTTCCAGAATTCTGAGGATGACAAATCTGAGGCCAGGAAAAAAAGATCAATTGAACTATTTCAAAAGTGGGCATATCCAGATAATACTATTAACGATGATCATGCAATATTGATCACTCCTGAATTAAAGATAGGCAATAAAATACCAGCTATTAAGGATGGAAATATTAGTGGTATAAACATAGGACCATTATTTAACATACATGATATATTAACACACAGGTATTTCAATATCTCAGACAAGGGCCCTTGTAACAATTGTTTTGATACTCAGTGTACCAGAAGTTTTTTGCCGACACTGGAATACAATTACTTCGGACGTATTTGGAAGTATTCAAACAATGAAACGATGCAGATGATGATACTGCCTCCGCCTTACGAACCTATGAACCCCGAGTCGGTCACTATGGGCTCAAGCTCATCGGTACAAATAACTCTGCCATCAACGCAAATACGACGGGTGAGGACAAAAAAGAACAAAACATTTCTTAAACATAAAAAGAAATATACAAAAAACAAATCAGAAAAGCCCTGCAGGCTTTGTTTTGCTATAGCGGACAAAAGATGTAACAAAATCAGGAATTTCTTCATTCAGAAAAACTGGGTACAAAAAAAGATCGATTTAGAATGTACAGATATCGAATCAAAAGAGCTTAATACAAAAGGCCTCGATTTACTGCTCATTCAAAATCCATATCGAATCAATAAACTTTGGAGTTCTATCAATGACAACACAGTTGTCAGTTGTTTTCCCCGAGCATTGAATGGAAAGGAAGAGAAAAGCTCTAAATCATCAGATTGGATATTCCATGAAACGGTATCACCTCGCACGTTTATAGTAAATACCAATGACGATACATTTCATGATGGTCTGTTCAGTTTCATAATCGAATATCATATTACAACCTGCATTCATGTAATGTATTATGCGTTGATCAATAAAGAGAACTTGCTTTCACAGCTCAACACCAATGGAACAATACCTCTGTGGGTTCTCACTTACGCCATAGAGAACTGCAAGGGAATATCACTGTCCCAACAAGAATACTTTTCAGCAATGATCCCGGGTCAGACAGAGCCAAGATTAAAACTTGAAGTATCAAAAGAAAAACGAGAGCAACACCAAATGGAAATGAACAAGCAAAACGAATTCTTTGATTATGTTGTTGCACTTTCAACTGGAAGTGACCAATTTAAAAAATCTTCCAACTTCAACAACAGACTCTTTCAATCCATAAAAAATAAGCTCGAAGAATTAGGAGCTAACATGGAAAATTTTAAGACTACAAATAAGACATATTGAATGACAATATTAGTGTTTATGCCAGCCAAGACAGATTTGATCACACAAGAGCTACAACTGCACAGCTTCCACAGTTGGATACATGGATAACAAAAACAGACTCTTCTAAGTGTTACGGACTACGATGTTTCAAAAGATTGTATCCCATGCTAAATCATCTCATTAAGAATGAATACCGTTGTGATTACTATGTGATACAGGAATTTATTGGTAACCAATTTCAAATACAAGGGAAGAAGTTCAAGATTTACAATTTTGTTCTGATCGTCAGTGTAAGACCTCTAAAAACTGTTCCTTTGAAATTATACCAAATTGTAATCAATCCCTGCAATGAAAACTCCAGTATTTACACTGATGAGGAACACTTCATAAAGTGGCCACCAAGAAAATTCAAGAGCTACCTTTCCTCTGTAGATAAAAAGGGCTACTGGGAAAACTGCATTCGTCCCAGCATACAAGAATCGACAAACGAAACAATTGCACACAATCACAACCGTCTCCTATCAAGAAATAGATCTTTTGAAATTGTCCGCACAACTTTCATTTTGGACGATGCGCTGAAACCTTGGCTAATCAACATTGAATCCAATGCAAATTATGGACAATTTTATCAGGGCGATCAAGTAAGCCAAAAAATATTCAGATATATTTCCGAAAAATTAGAATCCTCTCAAACAACCTCTGAGTTTCCTGGCAGCAAGGCTGTGAATGCCGTCAGCAATGAGTAAGAAACGGTGAAATAGACATGGCAAATTTGTAAAAGGAGAGTACATAATAAAAACTGATATCAAAAAATAATTTCTTGAATTTAATTTCTTTCGATGACCTAGTTATTCAATAAGAAAAATTTACAGTCATAAAATGCTCTCATCAGGAATTAAAAGATTCTTCTACTTCTGGTGAGGACTAAACATCGGCGACGACGCACATAAAGATATAATGTTTCACAACAGACTAGGTACCTATCTTGTAGTTTCTATTATAAACTAATTCTATTTATTTTTTAAATAATAATACTCTTTAGTGGAAGGTAACCACTAGACGAGGTTAATGCTTAAAATATTTTCTACCACCTAACCCTCAGAGTCTTATTATTATGTGGTCACGAACTCAAATTAATGATGAGAAATTTATGCACTGGATGGAATTCGAACCAACGGATCCCTACGCTACCTGGATTACTAGACGAGCGCGTTAACCACTTACCTACCAGTGAACTTTTAGAGTTGGAATTATTAAAAAAAAAACAAACAACTAACAAAATCACCAAAACAAAGACTCATCCTAACGCTAAATATATGTTACCTATTATACATTATGTACAATTATATCAAATAAATTACAAATACAAATTACCCAAAATACATAGTTTACGATCTAATTCAATAACGATTCGATAAGTTCTCGTTTCCCTACAAAATTCTGCGTAGATTTTATGTAGTTTATGTTAATATTACATGCCCCTTGAAAAATAATCTTAATAATAGCCAGTACACACACATCTATCAGCAGTTAGTTAATACAACACTTTTTTACCCAAGGTCTCAAAAAATCTTTTTGGTTAAATTATTACGTGCCTTCTACCACCAAAGTATGGAAATCCAAAAAAATGAAACAAAATGCACAAAAGATGTCCCGGGTTATATTGACTTTGTGGAAGATCTGAGAGAACTCCTCAAGAAACACCAATTGGATGGATACATGCAAAAGACCATTTGCGCAATCGTAAAAACTACTGAATCTTGTTCTTCGAGTAAAAACTCCCAAGGTACCATTCTGGATGAAACTCTTGCTAATGTAACAAGAAAGCTAGCACCCCATATCGACTATATCCCAACCAGGGAAATCGAGTTCAAAAGAGAAATTTTGAAACAAAAAAGAAAGCTCATCACAAAACTGGAAAACAAAATACGCAAAGTTCGTGAAGAATTGGAACGGACGGGTGTCCAGATAGATGAGAAGAAACTGAATGTAGACATACTGTTTGATGATGGTATGCAGCATAACTTTAACATAGAACAAGCACGCAGCTTCGACTCACTAATGTTAAACATTAATGATGTGGGAAATGGTGACACGAGGAGAGGTATCAACTAAGGCGTTTGTAACACTTTTAAGCCAGGAAATTTCTGCAAAAGAGTGAATGGGACCCAAAATTTCAAGTTTTAGTAAATAGTTTGGTGTTATGCATAGCTGAAACTTGTTTTTTCATTTCTCCACTGAAAACTTGACTTCTAAAAACCCAAGCACTTTGTGACGCAGAACTGTACCCTAAGTGCGAAAAGTAAGATAGAAGCTTTTAGCTGCAACAGAAAGCATTCATTCCACACTGAACTTTTAACAAACTACGCTCCTCACGATAATTCCCATTTCCTCTCAACTCTTTCTATCCATTCCTTCTCTCTCTAGTCTGCTAGAAACTAAACATTGCGACGCGGCGCGGCGGTGGGGCGCAATGCAATTGCGAAAAACATAATGTGTTATCTTGTCTCACGTTAGTTGTGTTACCCCGCCTTTCTACTCTGTCGCAGTCACCTTCGTGTATCTACCCGTGTTCCTTCCTTTAGCTGCTTTAGCATATTACCTTCCTCGCCGTGATGCCTTCTCCTCCCCAACGTTATCACAATCCTCCCTCAGAATGAATGGGAGTAGGGAACCGCTGTAATTGTAATATTTCACTCGTTCATTTCGTATACCCCATTGTCTGGGTGCCGCAAAGTGGAAACTTCACCTGAACATAATGGGGTATGAGGATAGACGGTGGAAGTATTGTTGAAACAAATTTCTTGATATGAGGGTACACGATAGAGGTATTGTTGAAACAAATTTCTTCCCATACATCGCGACAAGATTTACAATATGGTTTGTGTCAGTGAGTCGTTTGTTTTAGGTAGATATTACACAAAACAATGCCCTTTTTATCATGCAAGAATGGAACTTAGCAGAGGAAATATTTTCAACTAACTGAAAGTAGAACAGATAACCCAAATGCATTACACTTAGAAGTATACTACTTCAGTAGCTAGGCGATATAATATGTATGTATAGAGCTTTCATGTATGCTATAAGAAGACATTGAAATAACAAGCACTTGTACATTATGAAATGCTATAACTTTTTCACATGAAATTGCAAACTTGATAACAGCTGATGCCGCTATGAAATTTCCATGTTAACTGGCACTGTAAAAATAAGTCAATGTTTAGAATGATGAATCGATCATATTATATTCTGTTTTTTTTTTTTTTTAATGTAATAATAATAATGTATATTTATTTTAGTTTTTCATTACAATTTTTGTGGCTCTCTCCCTAAGGAATTCTTCTAAGGAGCATCAAATAGGGGAAAGACAGGTTGATCTGTCAGAAACACCTAGGTAGTTATTTACAGAATCGATCACTGACCTGATTGTGATAAACTCAAATTCAGGATGTCAGGCAACAGGAGAGAGAAGATCAATTTCTTTCCTTCGCCAAAGAATAAGTGTTGTCAGAAGGGCAATGCAGCCACAGTAATGGGTACAATTTCAAGTACTGTGGCCATGAGTTAAGGTTTTTATCTATAAAATTTGAATTTTATTATTTTAAAGATGTAATTAAGCCAGCGTCGATGGCATGTTGAATACACCGGTTCCCTTCAGAACACCGAAGTTAAGCGACATCCAGCGAGGTTAAGACTTGGATGGGTGACCATTCAAATTCTAATTCTCGTGACGCTGGCTTTTCCCGGCCCCACTCAGGCTGGGTGAGGTCAATGTGAGTAGCAGGTTTGTGAGTTTCCTGCGAATGGAGGGTAAAACCCCCGTCGTGATATGACCATGGCAGTTAAAAGCGACGTTAAACCCCACTTAAAAAAAAAAAAAAAGATGTAATTCAAAATATATAAACACTCTTTTAGCACACTCAGTCAAACGAAATGATAGCGAATGTAGGGTAAAACTCCCGCCTCAGATGATGTCAAACAGACTAGCAAAAATTAGTAATAATAAAAGATGTTGATTTTCAAATTTTCTTATTTTAAAGATGTAATTCAAAATATATAAACACTCTTTTAGCACACTCAGTCAAACGAAATGATAGCGAATGTAGGGTAAAACTCCCGCCTCAGATGATGTCAAACAGACTAGCAAAAATTAGTAATAATAAAAGATGTTGATTTTCAAATTTTCTTTCTCTCTCAAAAAAAGCTCACACAGCGAAACTTTTTTTCGGCAACATCCCGTTTCAAAAATGCACAACATAGAAAGTGGGAAATGAAGAGAGAAAAAGGCGGAATACAGATAATGTTGTTTTACGATGATAACTACGATGGACGCAAGAGAGAACGCGGGGAGTTAGGAGTAGGAAACAAAGAGGCACAAGAGAAGGATGAGTTTCTTTCTTTTCTTCCACAGAATGAATATAGTATGTAGATTAGAGTTATTGTTCCGGAGAACAGCGAGAGAGATTGGGAGTAAACATTTCATTTCTTATTTATCATCTTCCTAAAGAAGATACGGAAAGGACTCACCACGAGCTTCAGAGTTTCAAAACACAAAAAAAAAAAATGAACGTCAAAAAATGATGATGAAGATACTAAAAAAATGACGAATATCTTTAATAAATGACAAAATGGAATAAAATAGATGAACGATGAGAGTTTTGAAAAATCCATTTCTTAATTTTATTTACTATAGACTTAATTTATTTATTTATTTATTTTATTTATAATCCCACAATTGAGATAGTTTACATAGGTTTGACAATATGATAGTTAAAACATAATACAGGATAAACATAACATAGAAGAAGCAATAGAAATAATAGAATATTGAAAGTAAAGCAAGGGATAAACTAACTTAATTATTAATTCTAAGTATTTTATTTACTTGTGTCAGGTTCATGCTTATGTCTATGTCTAATTTATTGTAGATCTTATTGAAGTTTTTTTGTTGCTGTGTCTAATGATGAAATGTATTTGGTATTAGGTAAATTTAGAAAAGTGGTATCATTATTCCTGAATCTGGGATTAGGGACTTTGATATTCAGGGTTGATAGTAATGTAGGTGAATCGATATAATTGTTAAATAGTTTGTATATAAATAGTATCCCTTGTTTATTTCTCCTCTCTTGTAATGTTTTCATGTCTAATTGTTCAATTAATGATGAGTATGCAATATTTTCGGGATATGTAGGGTAGAAACCGTTTTCTTTATGAAAGAGGTAATGTACGAATCTCATTTGTATTCGTTCTAGTGTTTTAATTTGAGTTTTAGTAGTTGGGTTCCACACTATCGCTCCGAACTCGAGTTTACTTCTTATTAATGATGAATATAATAGAATAATGGTGTCAATATCTTTAATATATAAACAGTTTCTTTTGATTAATCCTAGTCTTTTGTAGCAGGTATTTATTAGTGTTTGTATGTGGGACTCAAAGTTTCCGTTTGGTTGAAAAATTATTCCCAAGTCTTTTTTTTTTTCGTTAACTGTTTGTAGAATTTGGTCGAGTATTTTATATTGAAAGTTTATTTTTGTTTTTGGATCGTGTGAAAGTCATTTGATCGCACTTATTTATGTTGAAATTAAGACCATTATTACTAGCCCACTGTTGGATGGCGTCTAGGTCTTTCTGTAGTAGTATACAATCTTCTAAATTTGTAATTATTTTGTATATTTTCAAATCATCTGCAAAGGTAAGGTATTCTGAGTTTGTTATGTGGTCTTTTATTGTGTTCATGATAATTAAGGCAAATAAACTGCTTAATTTGCTTCCTTGAGGTATTCCAGATGATTTAGGGTGAGTGAGGTCAATGTGGGCAGCTGGTTAAGGAGTATCCAGCAAGGACACTGATGAACTAACCTTGTCTCGAATAAACTCTTCTTTTTAGCATCAACAAATGTATGACAAAAACTGTACAATGGCAAAATTCATTTCTCTAATAGCAAAAAAATTGACTGAATATTGACAAGCTCAGCAGCTATAATAATGTTCTGTCCTGGGTCTTGTAAACATTTTGCAGAAGATGAGAAGCTGATACAAGATAAGAAGTAATGGGCGAAACAAGGACGAAAACTCTCTCCATTTCGTCTTTTTGATAAAGGTCCAGACAAAAAACACTGCCAATTATGGACACAATACTTCCTCGTGATTGCTTCACATTGTAAACACGTGCCAATTTTGAGATTTTATAGAAAATTACTTGTATCTCCAAAACGGCTCAACTGATTTTCTTCAAATTTGTTTTATATGGTAGAATATTGTTTTTTTCTACATTCTAAATTCCACAAAAAATTCTGTATCGGCAAGTCGTGGTCCTTATTTTTTTACTTTTTTGTCCAAAATTTCGGATTTTCTTAAATATCAGAGTCAAATTATAAATAATTTAAAAATAAATATAAATAACCTATGTAGAACACTAATATGCATATTCTTACAAAATTTCATTGAAATCGGGTGTACCGTTCACGAGATATAAGCGTTTAAGTAAAAAGTTAGTGGTCAGGCGCATGGTCTTTTTCACCCAGAACCGCTGGTATGAATTCGATGAATTTAAAATGGGACCATCTACAGAATGTCTCCTAGATGTGTGCAAAATTTCATCAAAATCGGTCGAGTAGTTTCCGAGATTTGCGCGTTACAAGGAATCGTTTTAACAGACCGACAGACGGACACAAAACCAAATTTACTCAGTAGGTTATGAAACGTCCAGAAATATGAAAAAAATTGAAATCGGAGCAAAAAAATATTTTTTTTTACAAAAACGAACACAATACTTCCGATTTCTAATATTAGAAATTTCTGGGAAGTAAAATGATAAGATAAAAATGTAGAAAATATGGAAAAAAAAAAAAAAAAAAAAAACCGAAGAAAAGAGGAATAATAGAGGCTCAAGGTTTAGATAAGAACAGTTTGTAGTTATCGTTCATAGAATCTGTACATACTAGCAATGAAATCGGGACCAAAGAATTTCTCGATTGAATTTCGTAAAAATATAATAATTGAAGCCCAACATGCTGCAATGGCAAGACCCAAAAGAGATGAGCTCAAAAACATCTTCACGTAATTCGAGATCTCAGGATTACAAGAGAAATGCATTTCTACGAAGCCTCAGAATATATAAATTCTTATAATTTCATTTTATTTTATAGAAATATGAAACGCAAAACAAAAATTCATTGTTGCAAAAATCAGGAGGTTAGTCGTAATAATTATATCACTTTGTTCCACATATCCAGGTTGGACTATTCTCACTCTTTATCACAATATAATGAGAGGACCGAGGACATCCAAAGTACTTAGATGGAATGTTCGGTCTGATAGAACAAAGCAAAAGAATCGATAAGAATAAATCCAAGCTCCTGAAAAATGCATGATCAATTGCGCACACTTATCACAAAATAGAACAAGCGATCTTTCTCACGTTACTTTTATAAAATTGTACTACAGAAACAGTAACGTGATTTACATGTTCATGACAGACGGCGTACGATGAGCGCGCGGCAGAGGAACTTTCAACTACCTTGTTACTCGCTTTGGGGACTCACATTTATCTCTACAATGTCTACAAAGCATGATGTTCGGGACATAGTGTATGTGTCAATGAGAGTGAGGGGAAAATAATGAATGTGCATAGCACCATTGTGTTTGTCCAATCTAGAGGAAACTTGGGATATGATGCAAACGAAGAAGAGGCAAGTGATGACATCAAAGAAATTCGAAACGTATAATTCACATAAAATACTGAGTGTGGTGTGAGGGAAGGGAAGAATTGGTGTGACACGCGATGATTTTAATAACGATGTTTCCGTGACGGGCGGTGTTTGTTTAGTCCTAATAGTAGATATGTTTCACAGACAAAAAGGAAAAAATTGATAGGATGAATTTCCTAGGCTTGTCAAGAGAAACTAGACATAAATGTCTCAAAAAACTAACGGGTGGGCATTTTACACACACTGGACGCAATCGAGATCTTTCCATCGCAAAGGCAACTTCATCTTGGACTCGCATAAATCCCAACACCAAGAAGATATATTCAACAAACAAATAAAAAATTCTTCTCACTCATCTTTCCATTTCAAAGACAACTTCATCTTGGGCGAAAATCCTAACACCAAGAAGATATATTCAACGAGAAAAAAAAAATCCTTCTCACCCACCCAAGTAACGTTTGGGAGCGTGAATTAATGCAGTGTCTGAAATTCTGAATTATAAAGCGAGAAAAAGGACACGATCTTCTTCCTCTCATTTTGTCTTTCGCTCACGCAGACCGAAAAAATCTCCCCCTTTTCACACCGATGTCCAGGCCAAGGATCCCATAAAACGGAACAAAGACATGGAATACAAAAGAAATTCCTGCCACATCCTTTGCCTCCCTTTCTGTCAAGCTCTTATCGCACGAGTTTGGGTAAAAAGACAGAGGACAGAAACACACAAAAGACATTGGTGGCTCCAAATGTAATGAAGTCTTTCTTATATATTTAGTACCACTTTGTGGTTGTTGTTTTGCTGATGTTCATAAGGCAACCAAGTCTCTCTTTATGGGGTTTACTGCCTTGTTTTCAAATCAAAGTACCCACCGTTTATAAAGAGTAGCATGAGGAACTTATACGTTTGGTGCGAATATATGGACACAACCCTTTTTTGTTCATTGCTTATGTACACACTAAACTGATTAAACTAAATGTTAAAATTAATAACGAGACGACCTTGCACCGCTAATCGCACAATTGCCCAAGCTCAAGTGGTTCAAATCATTCAGATTATTCTCTATTCAAAAGATCCAGCCTAAAGATAAACATAGTAGTAGCCACAAATAGCTTTAAAATTAGTTTATAATTCATATCTAATAAGACAATAAATTGTAAAATCTTCATATTATGAGACAAAATTTTGTAAATTTCAAGTGTAATATATCTGTATATCTTCCAAATTTTAGTTGAAGAATAGGTGAAACCTATAAAATAACTAATAAACGAAAACTTTTAAAAATGTCTACCTCAGAAGAATTTAACATCAATAATATCTGGACAGAATTGAAGGAAAGAGACATTGTTTACACTAGATATCAAGAACTATGCCATGAGCTTGGGAAAAAAGAAGAAAGAGCACAGTATATGGAACAATTATTTCAGAAAGCAACGCTGGAAATCAACTATAGAAACTGTCTCATTGAGAAAGTTCTTAAGGAGAATGAATATTTAGAAAAGCTTCTCAAGAAACAAACAAAATCCTCTTTCAGCCCATGTTCAAAACTTATACCAATTACTAAATCCATGCCAGTTTCTCCTGGCAATGTGAGTCACGGTGAATCAGAACTTCAGTTAAAGTTGAAGCTTGTAGAAGAAAAATATGAGAGTTCACATCAAAGTGTGAAACAATTAGAAAACTGTATTGAAAATCTCAAAGAAAACCATACTCAAATTGTGAATACATTGAAAGAAGACGTAAAAAGATTGTGTGATGAAAAAGAATGGCTCCGGAATCAAGTTTCAGAAAAGGATGCACGCATATCCATGCTTCAGAAACAACAAATTATTCTCAACGAGAATCACGAAAAAATCTTCGAGGATTTGAAAGATCGAAAAGTTGAATTAGAAATATTGCACAGTGAATATGAAAACTACAAAAAATATGTGGAGCAAATCAAGGAATATGTCAGAAAAAGAAAGATTGAACTGTACATTGCAGACACTCCAACAGTAGTTCCGAGTCGTAAAAGTACTTTTAAAAGAAGAACTAGAGATTCACGAAAAGAGCCCATAAAAAACCGAGATGTGAGTGCGGATGAAATAGACACGACTAGTAACAAAAGAAATAAACAGACAGAATCCTACAAAACCCAACTTCTGAGTAAAACTGCTCATAATCGTTGTGATACGATAAACATGTCCGCTACCTCTCATGAACGAATCCACCACAAACACAAGAGCGCCATACTATGCTCTGGATAAAAGTGCAAGTAAAAAACCAATGAGAATTTATAATAAGAGGAAGTACACGACACAGAGAACAGCTTTTGCTTTAGATCGGCAGTATGAAGCAAGGAACTCCTGCACACCATCACCGACACGTAAAGTGATCGAACCTATGGGAGATAGGAAGTCTATCGTCGATCCATTTGTTGACATAGGGGAATCAAGGGAAAATATAAGCAATTCCAATCCGAAGAGGGAACTGAGAGACCAATCACTCAATATCCGAGGAAGAAGGTATAGTTTACGCAAGAAATCTGCACATTTCAACCATCGAATTTGCAATGCAGCCGGAGACAACCAAGTCGAGAAGATTGTGGGCAATAAAACAAAGTCTTCACCTTATGTGTACGAAGACAACAAATGCTTTCGAAGATATTCGATGACCTTCGCACGAAAATCTAAAAAATTCAAGTAGTTCTTTGTTAATTTTTATAAGTTTGAATAAACATTGTGAATAATAACGATGAGCAATGTTGTATTTCAATGAACATACCAAGAAACTAGATCCTGAGAAAAACGAAAATGAGTACACGTTCTTCGGGGTATATTCAATTGTAATACATACTCATTAAGATCCACTTTTTTCTAATCAAAGGTCTTTTGTCTTTTCTAGTGGTCTGCGAGGGCTCATGACTTGGAATAACTCTCTTCTCTCTTCAACTCTTCTCGACATTTTCTTTGCACTCTAGGGCTTTATGAGGGTTGCTTCTCTGGTTGAAGTAAGTTTTGGCTCAATCTTTCCGTCTCTACTTTGGTTTATTACCCTTTTTTTGCTTCCTTCGTAATATAGCCATTTGATTAAGTTGTTTTCCTGGGCTCAGGCTGATTTTAATATAAGTGCTGCTTGCTTCTTCTATTTTTCTAAAGTACCTGTCATCAATAAAGGACAAAGGTTTGGATCCTTTTGTCATACACTTTGACACTCCTGACCAGGTGAGAAATAACAATTAATATGTCAGAAAAATCTTACGGTAACTATACTTTTAATGTCTAAATGTATATTTTTATTTGACAAAATAGTCCTTCACATTGTAAAATGGACTCGTCACACAGAGAAAAAAATGCACAATTGTAATTAAAAAATAAATAAATACAGAATCCGTATATTTATATTTTTCATGTAAATATCATTCAATTCAGTTACAAAGTTTTTTACGGAATTTTCTCTTGATGCTGCCACGCAAATGCTGCAGTTCTTATCCAAAAAATATCAGGCGATCCAAAGGGACAACAGGTTTAGAAACAGAGTCACACTTCCTCTTGTTATCGAGTTTTTTTTATTAATTTTTATTAAGTTTAAGTTTCCATTTAAATCTACTGGTAACTTATACTACAATTTTGCAACGGGTTCCTGTATGCCTTTTTCACAGTGTTGAGTTATGTTGCTCAGTTTTAAATTTATAAAATCTTTTTCACAGTAGAAACGATATCATTTTTTCCGATTTAACGGCGTTTTAACAAGGCGGTAAGACTGTCTTTCACGCCGGATCCTCGAGTAAACGATATATTTGTTCATTCTGATTCCAATAGAATTTTAAAAGGCAGCTTCGAGAAATGTCCTTTCCATCGAGAACCACTGTCATTCTTGTTGGATGATTTAACCCTAAAGAGAGAGGGAAACATTTTAACATTTCAAACTGTACATCACCAACCAGCAAAGCCAACATTTTTATAATGGGACAAACAGTGACAAGTAGCCTGAATGAAAGGTTGCTATAGAGTCAAATGACATGAAAATCTATACCTAATAAACAGTAGGGAGTGACAGAGAAGGTAGATAATGGCTGAGAGATGGGGAGAGGGGAATGTCAAGATAAGTGAAATATTGTGTCGAGCACAATGTTCCCCGTCCCAAAACCCAACTCCAGCATTTTCTAACATGAAAATCCCTCTCCCACTCATGTTTTCTCGTCATTTTTCACGTACCAGATTGAGCAGATAGCCTGCGGTGTCAGGTTGCAAGTTGCACACCCAGCACACCGCAAAATTTTTCCACGTGCCAGAATCGTCTTCCAATTTCCGGGGTGCTCAGCCTCGTGAGGAATTTTAAATTTGAGGTTCTATAAATTCAGTCTGAGTCGAATATGAAATTGAGAGGTTGTAAACATAAGGTTTTTGCCCACAATATGGCTAAAAGCCTCATCAACACGCTGAATTGGAATAAAATTAGTAACTAGTATTAATTATTGTTAATTTTATCAAGTTTGGTGTGATATTTGGGGGTTCTCAATAAGATATTCATTTCTGCATACTGTTTTGGTAGTGTTTTTTTAAGAAGACTAACCAAGTTGAACTTGCGTCTGGCTAGTGATAGTAAAAATCACTGACGCTACAGGAGTAGTTTACAGAACACTTAACCTTAACTCAGAATTAATCTTCACTGAGGAGATATCTTAACTAGGTATCCTTTGGTCTCCTACCTTGTTCGGTCGCGTCTAAAATGAACGGTCGCGAAATAACAACCTATAAACCACTGGTAAGATTTATGTTGTAGATTTAGTTAATTTTAATTTATTCGTTAAAAACTATTAAACTAGCATTGATAGTGCGACTGTATCTTTTCAATATTTAAAGCTACCATTTTATCAGTCCTACAGGACTTAATTCATTCATTTCCAGCACATACATTTACCAAACAATACTACGTGATTTTTGATAAAATGGGTGGGTCTGAAAATGCTGACATGTATAACAGGGGGGAGGGAGCGAAAGGGAATGATGTGATTTACATTATGAATTGAAATGAACTCTGATCACACGTCACCCGTCTGGAATTCAAGGCGCTGTTTCGAAGGGAAGAAGAAAAAACCGAATACTTTTCTCCCAATTCGGAAGATGAACGAACTTTTTTCTCTCAATTCTCGCTTCAAATCCACTCGTTCGGATTTTCCAAATTGCTTTGGCGACAGAACGCGGCACTTCGCCCACCCCTCTCGCTCAGTTTTTGTCTGCAAAGTTTAAAATCACTTTTTTTCCTTCGAACTTTTTTTCCAAAGGACGCGACGCAGGAACAAATGAAACAAAGGCGTAAGAGAGAAGGATAAAGAAGGGACAAAGAGGAGAGAGGAGAGGAAAGATGGAAGGACAGAGAGAAAGGGAATGTGAGAACAAAGAACGGGATGAGAAATAATGAAAGATTTCCCTTCCTCGGTGTCCTTGGGGTTCGTTAGAAATGAACCATCAGGATACTTGACTGAACTCGACAAACTTGGGCTGATTGTTTTGTTGACTTTTCCGACATCAAATGAAATGTCATCAAAACAGTTGTTGGAATTGTTATTACTCTTGTTTTCATTAGAATGTCCGTCGGACAAGTGGTCAGGTCT
This sequence comes from Bactericera cockerelli, assembly GCA_024516035.1. Taxonomy (NCBI): domain Eukaryota; kingdom Metazoa; phylum Arthropoda; class Insecta; order Hemiptera; family Triozidae; genus Bactericera; species Bactericera cockerelli. The sequence continues at coordinate 6,948,031 of CM044955.1, forward strand.
CGAGTGTTTCTGTTAATCACAGGAGTGATGTCGCCCATGCCTGTCTTCTTCAAGTCGTCACTCGAAACAGCGAGCTCCTACGCGAGTAAATTTTGTCACAGTTAATAGATTTTTTTAACACTCAGTTGTACCGGGTATTCGATGATTCGCAATGCAAAATACATGAATTTTTCCTTGTGTGATTGAGAATGAAGCACATAATAATAAAGAGAGAAAAAAAGATAAAGAGCTATGTCACAATTTTTAGTATATACCAAAAATCTTGTCATGCTACCACTGGTCGTTGCCCAATCCCCATTTTTTCTCACGAGGCTAGGGTAGGTCCCGACATCCAAAGTACAAAAGAGTTGAAAAAATTAGGGCGACGCGACGCCGGAATTCAAACCCCGATCACCTGGAATGCAAATCGAGTATACTATCGCTAGGTCCAAGATGACTACTCACCACTTAATAATTCAAATCCTATACAATTTGCAGATTTTTTACAGCAAATATTTACTGCCAATTTCAAATGTACAACAATTTGACTGTTCTTTTATGTTTTTTGTTTGTTTTTTTTTTTTTTTTATTTTTTTTTTTGTTTTTTTTTTTTTTTTTTTTTTTTTTTTTAAACGAATGCGCGCCCAACTAGGGTAGAGTGTATGACTGACCTTAAATTATGAAATTTAAGGAAGAAACGGTTTAAAAATAAATTTTCTTTGAATTTTAATTATGTTTATCGATTTTCTATGTTATTTTTTCTTATTATATTACGATTTGAATTTATTTTTGTCGTTTGCTCTAGAAACAAATTAAATTAAGGCAGAGTCGATGGCATGTTGAAATAACGGTCCATCAGAACACGAAGTTAAGCACATCCACAGTTAAGATTTGGATGGGTGACCATTAAATTCTAATTCTCGTTGACGCATGGCTTTTCCCGGCCCACTCAGGACGGGTTGAGGTCAATGTGAGTAGAGTTGTGAGTTCCCTGCGAATGGGTTAAAAACCCCGTCGTGATTGACCATGGCAGTTGAAAGGGGATCGTTAAACCCACGTTAACAATAAGATAAAAAGTAACAAAAAAATTAAAATTAATGTCGCTGACTTTACAATGTTCCTCTTGGGCAAAACTTGCCAGGTTTTCCTGGATGAGGGTAAAACCCCCGTCGTGATATGACCATGGCAGTTGAAAGCGACGTTAAACCCCACTTTAAAAAAAAAATAAAAAATAAAAAAAAAAATTAAAATTAATGCTCCAGACTCTTACAATGTTCCTCTTGGGCGTTAAAACTTGACCAAGGTTCACTGTATGAGGACTGTTTCTGTACAAACTAAACATAAAACTCAATATCAACATGTAATTATTAGTGAGAACAATGTAATGGGATGAAACCGGAACTTTGTTCTATAATTTCAACTGTTTTATTATCAGTATTATCACACTAATTAAAAAAAAAACATATTGAATTGAAGTAAATAAATTATTAAAGAATATTTTGCCATCAGAATTAATTATTTTCTTAATAAATAAATACTAATTTCATATATTTATGTAAAAATATATTTTTCCTGACGAGGTATAAATAGACCCAAGTACACAGTAGAAAATTCTCGAACTGGCTGAGACTCGAACCACTCGACCGCGGTGACCTTTTCACGTAGATGTGCGTTATAACATAAATAAATAGGACTTCTATGTACAGGATGTACAATAAGTGCATGTCAATGCAGATCATAACATCTACGTGTTAGGTTAGGTTCTTTAAGAAAATATTGAAAACATATGGAAAATGTATCACCACCTTTGGCTAGCCTCCCCTCATAATAAATTTAATATCAATTGTATAATTATGTAAATAAATTTGACCCACATTGTTCTGTAAAGCATTAAGCATTCATGCTAATTGTTTACAATCTATTCCTTACTAACTAACCGGAAAGTTTCGTATCGTTGTCCAAGTCGCACATTACAGACACACACGTGCCGCCTTATAAACGGCTGAGTGTGACAAGAGCCCCCGAGAAACATGGCTCCCGCTTCGGTCAGCCCAAGACGAGTCAGCTTGTCGTTAAAAGCTACTTCGCAGGCGAGGAGACACTGTCGATGCGTCTCGTCCGCGAATTCTCCAGTGGCATCATTGGTTTGACAGAGCTTGACTTGCGGCGGGGCTTGTTCGTCTTGAAGCCACCTTTGAAACCAAAAGATTGAACGATGTCCATTTGTGTTCGTTGATAACAGACCGTTACTACTTCCCGAGTTCAGCAGCTTAACTTCAGGTTCGATAGAATCAGAGTTACCACTTGCAATATTACTTGATACAAATGGAACGGGGTTTATGCTTGGTTCGTTGGGATTTGAGTTTTCACCGAGGTTATTATTGGTTACATAAGGGACGGTGTTCACAGTAGAGTTTGTTAAATCTACAGGATTCGAGTTATGAGAAACAGAGGACGAAGGGTTAGCTGTCGATGTCGGGAAGCTAGGGATTGATGTAGGCGCTGAAGGCTTACTAACAGATGGTGATGAAGTAGTTTGTGACGGCTTAGTAACAATTGAGTCACTAGGAGACGCAATACTTGATGTAGTTGTTGAACTAAATCCATCAGAGAACGGTGCAGTAGAAGGATTCAGCACTTGAACTGCCCCATAGCTGGAGGGTGGTCTGACAAAAACATATCCAGAGTCTCCATAGATATTCTTATCGACCGCCTCACCTGTTCCAGAATTCGCCTGATCGGACACTTTGGTTACAAAGACGAAGATAGGCATGGCTGGAACATGCTTTTGATGAGGCGGATATGTATACTTAAACGGATACACATGCTGTTCAGAGGAATGTGGGTATTCGTACTGTCCGGAGGGGTATGCATACTGTCCAGAAGGTCTAGGGTGGACCATTTGCTTTGATGAAGAATACGGCGGCTGCAGGTATATGCAAGGAAGGATTAAGCAGTTCAAGAAACCATCGGTAGCAGCAAGCAGCGCAGCCATGGCAGCCAGTGACAGGAGCATATTGACGTAAGAAAACATCGGCACAGAATTTGACGAGGCTATTTTTATGCGAACTTTTTTCTTGTTTACAAAGTAACTATTTTTCAAGTCCTTTTAACTTTCTAATGAGAAAAAAAAAAAAAAAAACAGAAATGTATTGTTATTGGTCACTTCTACCTCAAAACATGATAGGATTCAGGTAATACTAGTAACACCATTAAAATGCGTTACAACATAAGATTCAGTAACAGTCTTGAGCTTACAAGCCGTAACATTTACTGGTTAAAATACGATACACTATGCGACTAGAAACACTCAAAAATGACTGTGTCAAAATAATCTTCAGAGGTTCCGATACTTTGTTCTCACCAGCAATTTTAATTTGTGCAATACGAAAAGTCAACATAAAATCTAGGATGAACCATGGAATGAACTAACAAATCGCGATGGCACAACACAACTTAAGATCAACTACCGAATAAGATATTAATCGATAAACCAAAATATCGCAGATATCGACTTTTAACGTAGTACCTAGTAGACTTTCACAAGACGGACATTTAATTTAGAAACCCATTACTGTGTTCACATAAAAAAATGTTACAAAAACAAAAGAAACATAATTTTTACTGTATACATGGGAAAAGAAACGCCCAACTTCAGAGATTTTGCGCATTTTTCGTGAAAATTCCCGAGATTTCACAGAAAAGGGATAACACAAAAATCAAATCGATATTTTGAACTTTATAGATCGATACCGTATTCGATATTTTCAACCTCGACATCTCTTACGGAAAGCAAACAACAGAGTTTCACAAGGTGAGGTCTGGTATTTTGCGTGTTAATGGGATATATCAACAAAGCGAGCCCTCTAGTGTGTCTTCCAAGTAAAAAAGCAGGCATATACAGAGTGGTGTGAAATAAAAACAATGACAACCAAAAGCAGGTTTGGAAAAGGGCTAAGTGAAAGAAGAATAGATTAAATAAACCAAGTTAAGCCAGTGGACTTGTAACCAGGAGGACAGTGTTTATTTCCAAGATTTTTTTAGCAAGGCCAATTGAAATACTTGTAAAAGTCTAAAAACAAAGAGATTTTTAACCAAGACTTCGACGTCACAATGGGCTTTTGGCGCGGGGCTGGCGCAATGTCTCTCCATTGTTAATACGAATTTGTTTATCATTTAAAAAATATTCACAATAATAAATAAAATTCGACAATCTATTTGACAACCCACTACAACCGTCGAACCCACTGCAATCATGGAAATTTACAAGGAAGTTATTAATATTTAAAACAAAATCAGCTCTAGGACTAAACAAAAATACTTCAAACATTATACATTACAATACATACATTCTACATCAATCTTAGCACTTGAAATGGTATTTTCACCAAATTTTAGAAGCACAATATTATAATACATCATTTGTTAGCCATCACAAAACTATCAACCCCTCTCACTTTTACCTTTAATATCTATCTTCTTTAGAAAATAGTATAGACAAGACTCGAATCATTTTTGTAAAACAACTTGTTAACAAAACAACATACTGACTCACCAATACGAAAATTTAGACGAATAACAAAAAATCGTTCTAATTGATTGGTTAATTTGAACGAAATAACCAATCATGAGTGCTTTGTGTGACGGTTGAAAGTGAAATTTGGGGATTTTGAGAGCGTGGCAATGTCTTCTGCAATGACGATGATGCAAAGATTCGACATGTTTCAATCTTTTGCTGGCTCCTGGCTCAAAACTTTCTACCCATCAGAGAGCACCATGGAGCGCTGTGATTGGTTGAAAGTCCTTGTCCATTTTCAGCTAGAAGCCAGCATGGGTATCTGGACCTGATCATAATAATGAGACACATTAGTTCTAGTCGGGGAGTTTAAACAAGGCGATAACATGATTATTTGAGTGCTGGTAATTTAAAGATTCAAAGACGTACGTAGTTATTTTTAAAAACCATAAATCTGAAAAGAAAATAGCATGTGTTTGTAATAATAAACATTATAAATATATATTTTTACGATGTCTCTAGATTGTAGTTCAGTCAGAATTAAGCTCACATTAATTGAAGAAAAAGAACATAGAACCACCCATACATAAATTCTGCAGAACTCTCACACTGGCGAGCAGTGTAAAATATTCACACATTCATCTATTCCGGGTGCGAAACAATTAGACAAATTCCATGCCGGTCCATCTACAGGGTGTACACAAATTTCAAGCTGGTCTAACTACAGGGTGTACACAATAATAATAATACCCTTTAGTGGAAGTTAAGCACCAGGCGAGGTTAATGCTCAAAGCATTTTCTACCACCTAACCCTCAGAGACTTATTATTATGTGGTCAGAAACTCAAATTAATGAGGAAAAATTCATGCACTGGGTGGGATTTTGACATGCCGGTCCTCTGACAGGGTGTAGACAAATTCTACACCGGTCTTGGATGAGTAGATGATGTGTTTTACTCCCGCGAGTGCTGTGTGTGAAAGCATAGGGAATTTAAAAAAACCCCCCATCATCAATAATAAGGCACCTGGCCCTCGTTCCAGACAGCCCTCGCACTCTCATAATCTCGCTTTCAACTGTCACACAGCGCACTCTGATTAGGTACTATGAACGCAATAACCTAAATCACAGTGCGTTGTGTGACATTTGAAACGAAGATTTTGTATTTTGAGAGTGTTTCTGGAACGGGCTACTGGAGTTTGTGAAGATCTGGCTATCAGTATAGACTGGGAGGCATTGCTTGACGTACGTGTCGTAGACTCTCACTGATGCTCCCTCTTATAATAATAATATCGCCCTACTAAACTGACCGACCAAGACTAATGTGTCCCATTAGCCAGCAGTAAGCCTAAGACGTATTATCATGTGATAAAAATACCAAGTGGGAGCATAACTTGTCAGATCCCGACTGGGTTTCGAACCCGCGACCTCTGGATTCACAGAGTGTCACCTTTACCACTGAGCTACCGGGACATGTGTCTATACCTCTCGCTCTGTCATGTGCTCATCAATACCGACGTGGACCAGTATGTCGGAGCACGTGAGCAAAGACATGCCACATTCCCACCTCTAGTTATGTACATTAGTTATCGCAGAAAGTTAAGTTAGAGTACGATTTCTTTGCGATGAGACACTTTTTGGGTAGCGCAGTATTACTAAGAGCCTCCAAATTATTTTACATTATTCTTTATACTCTGGTAAAGCCGCCACTGGTGTTTACCCATACAAGTGACAACTCATTTCTGCTCAGGAGGTATGAGTGGACCCCGGTCATCCATGTAAAGAGCAGAAAAAACAATACTCTGTTGGCGATCGAAAACAGGTCACCGTGCATGCAAGCCTACTGTGCCACTCCACTTAGCCCCAGTGACTACTTTTATTCCAAAAATAATAATAATATGTAACTTATTTAGAAAAATCAAATTTATTTTTCATTTCAAGCACTAGATCTTGCTAGGATAAAGGAAATCTTTTATAGACCTCCTGGACTCATTTTTAATCCTTGGTGATTCATGTGCCAGGGATTACGTGCTAAAAACTTTCCTGGAATTCAAAGTGGAAATGCTTTTTCCATTGAAAGAACTTTGCCTCAATCTGATGAGTTCGAAGAATTTTATCTTCAGTAGAATTCTAAGTTCATGTTCGATTTGATTGGAATAAAAATTCGTAGAATCTGTGAAGATAAGATGAAATGCATGTTGAACTTTTCGCTGGCTTCAAATGCTCGTACATGAAATGCAAAGGACCTATGTAGCCAGCGTCGATGGCATGTTGAATACACCGGTTCCCTTCAGAACACCGAAGTTAAGCGACATCCAGCGAGGTTAAGACTTGGATGGGTGACCATTCAAAATTCTAATTCTCGTGACGCTGGCTTTTCCCGGACCCACTCAGGCTGGGTGAGGTCAATGTGAGTAGCAGGTTTGTGAGTTTCCTGCGAATGGAGGGTAAAACCCCCGTCGTGATATGACCATGGCAGTTGAAAGCGACGTTAAACCCCACTTAAAAAAAAAAAAAAAAAAAGGACCTATGTTTTAAGGGTACCTTACACTCTGCCGCGTGTCTCTCTCTTTGTTTAGGGCGTTCTTCACACCTCGGTCTAGGTATTTGATACTATTTATTTATTTACAACAAAATACGGGCGGACCCATTGCTAACTATACAATGAATAGTTCCTAGCTATAAAAAACCTATTTAAGTATAAAACTAAAAAATATAGGTCTACCAATATTCAAGATGCTCAGAGGTTAGAGCTACAGCAAGTATGTATGTCTACCTGTGGAGACTGGAGATAGATAACACGTTTTCGTGTGGATTGTAGGAAACTATATTTTTTTCTCTCGAAAGAATTGGAATCCTAAGAAGAATTCTACTCCGTACAATGCACTTACACTCAAGCTTACGACTCACAAGTCGATTCTGATAATTCAAAACAGTGGGATTGAACTTTTTCTATCAACGGTATCAGAAGCGAATTTCTGACGTACAATTATTGGATAAGCGATAAGGTGATTTTATTGAACCACATACGGTTAGCATCAGCGCCAAATAATCAGTGTTCATGGAGATGTGCAGCATGGTTGAAATTAATCCATTTGCTGTGGAAGCCATGGGAGGTTTTGGGCCATGCATCTGGTTTATTCAAGGAAGTTTCGAAAATGTTGATAAAAGAATGTAAAGATTCAAGGGCCGGTAGTTTTTTCTTACAAGTTCATGTTCTATTGTTAGGGGAAATGTTTATTCTGTTTTGGGCACACTTCCAAGAGAAGAAGATCTCATGATGTGAAAAAAATCCACAAGGTCTGTTTGATTGAAAGGTAAACACTCTAAATTTCTGCAGTCACCCAGTATCTCGCTATACATTACACATACGTTAACTACAAAACGCCTCTCTGTACTGTCAAACATTTATTATATTCCCTGATCCCAGCAATAATTAATGAACCAGCATTCCCTTCGACGTGTTTGTCTTTCCTCAGTGGCGGGTTTTCTCTCAGAGGCGAAGGCAAACAAAAATCTAAAGTTACAATTCCTTGTATTTGTCATTTCTTCAATATCATTCTGCGTGATGGATAAAATCCGAAATAGATAGTTACCACTGTGCCAGAAACTGGTTAATCATAATTTAACAAATTAAAAAAAAAAATATGTTTGTGCAATTCTGCTATGATTGTCCGTCAAGATTTAAAAAAGGGAAGGGGAGAACTATTTTATTATAAAACAAAAGTGTTAAAGTACCTGTTGATAGCAGAGACCATGTGTTAGAGCCATTTACAAAAATATTTGCAGCGCAATCAATTGACTCGAACAAGCGATGTCCAAGTTCCGAGTACGCTGCTACCTTAAAGTATGTGCGACACTTGCACTATCTCCTCTTTCTCTCTCTCTCACACACACTCTCTTACACTCACACTTTCTCTCTCACACACACACTCTTGCACTCACACTTTCTCTCTGTCTCTCTCTCTCACACTCACTCACACATACACACACACACATAATAGGAATGCCACACTAATTAAATTCCTCACTATGGAAATTAGACATTTGTTCCCTTTAGCCCTTTCTCCCAATGCGTTATGTGCTTTAATAGGGGACTTTTCTAAATAACGACGGTTCCATTTTAAACAAAATGTGCGGGCAAACAATAAACTCGGAGGGCAGGTGATATGTGGCGTGGCGCCGAGCAAAGGCCCGAATTGATGTACGGCAATGCCTCATTGTGTAGAGGAGTGTTGGAAAAATAAACATAGGGCCATGCCTGGGGTCGTAACTCGGATGCAGGCGATGTGTGTATAATACGCTGAAGAATCAATGGACAAAAGTAGCCGAGCATATAACACGTACGATGGAAAAAAGAAGGATCGAAATCAAAAATTCCAAAATCGAGATTGGTGATAAAAAAAAATCTCTACCGGGAATCAAGACTGGTACATAGAAAGTACATTTATGTAGCATCTTAAGCATAAGCTCAATCACAACAATGAATGACTCCTGCGGTATGAAAAGTTATATAACGTTTTATCGGTTATAGAAAATTGAAACAAAAAAATGAGAAATTCTCTTACAAACTTTGTTCGCTAAACTGTGACATCTGATCGACACAATTTTGCTATCACTGTAAATTCGAAAGTGAAAGAAAGGGATACAGAAAAACTGGAAAGAGCTGATGGCGTTTAACCCTATTTTCTTCACTCAATTTACTTCAAAATAAAAGAAAAAAAAAACAGAGGGGGAATAACAACATCCAAGGGACGAAAGGCGACAAAATACGCCAGATGAATCGAACACTTTCTTCACAGCCTTTATCCTATTTTATCCTTTTATTTTTATTTCCTCTATCTTTCCATTTTATTGGAGGGGTCATCGGCTGGATTGGATTTGAGATTGGGAAGAACAATATTTGATATTCAAGATGGCATCCCATTCTCGAAGATGTTATCTGCGGACAAATGGGAGCTAATCAGATTGATGGCGACGAGTGAGGAGGATTTTATTACTCCCCATTGAGTAGTGAGATCTGAGAGCAGGCGAAAGGAAATGTGTTAGGAAAAGGGATATGATGCCAAGTCTACACTGTTAAAGGACAGATGTCTAGTTAAAAAAAAAAATCACGAGAAAACAATTGTGAAATGATCTCATAACTTCTATTCATTAAAGATGTTAGAAAAAAAACTTATAGGAGCAAAATACATATGTGATGATGTGGATACCTGATACGATTCGCAGCGAATGGAGGGTAAAACCTTATTTATTTAGAAACTCTTTATTAGTAGAACATATATACAGACAAATAATGGTAAAAATTAAATATAAAAATTGACAATAATAATAAAATAAACAAGAAAAAAAATAAATAAAATTTATACTTATGTCCTAACTAAAAGGCGGGGTTATTGCCTATGGCAATCTCTTCCACCCAACCCTTATTTTTCAAATTCGTCCTGACTATTTCAAATCAGGACGTTGAAACCAAATAGAATCAATGGACATGAAAGGAACCTAGACATTGGCCCTGGGCGTTCATATAATAGTGTATACTATGTTATTGGGTGCTGGCTTACTTTTGTAAAGCCAACACCTGTATTGTACTGCACTTTAAATAAAATATACTTATACTTATAATCCCCTCACCACCGTGATATACGTATCTGTGCCTATCTCATGGACACGGAATTATTACGATCACATGATAAGAACCATGTAAGATACTATCACTGCCTCATAAAGGTTAGCCTCATACAGGTTAGACCGATGTTAGCCCCACTTTAAACCGTTTCAAGAGAGCAGGGAACAATTCAAACTAGAGACAATTTCAAATGTTCACAATGGAATGCACATTGCACACTGTGACAGCACATTCACCAACACTCCTGCTCAGCCAAGGAAGCATTCAAAGAACCCGACGATTTCGAATGTCCACAATGGAGTGCACACTGTGACAGCACATTCACCAATACTCCTGCTCAGCCAAGGAAGCATTCAAATAACCCGACGATTTCGAATGTCCACAATGGAATGCACACTGTGACAGCACATTCACCAACACTCCTGCTCAGCCAAGGAAGCATTCAAAGACCCCGACGATTTCAAATGCCCACAATGGAATGCACACTGTGACAGCACATTCACCAAAACTCCTGCTCAGCCAAGGAAGCATTCAAAGAACCCGACGATTTCAAATGTCCACAATGGAATGCACAATGTGATAGCACATTCACCAATACTCCTGCTCAGCCTGCATAAACACAGCTACTCACTTTGCATGCTGTAGATCACTAGATGTTTGGACAAAAAAAAATGAAGATAACACTGAAGTATTTTCATGAGGAGACGAAAGAGACGTACAATACGTACATCCTCAGACAACAGACTGAACCTTTTGACTTTGGTGCACCGTATGAAGAAACCTTCAAACCGGGATACCCAAAGACCAAAGAGATCAGGTACTGTGATAAATGTCAGACAATAGTGGAAGAGGTAATAGAGGAAATCAGATGATTTGGCAGCCGCAATTCGACACTTGCGGAAATCTTTTGTTTAAAACCGATCATTTGCGACAATGAAAAAGGGTTTCAAACCATACATTTGCGACAATATATTGCAGGTATAGATTTCAATGTTTCATACAGTGTGAATCAAATTTTAATTCGTACTGGTAGGTGTTTTTTTGTTAGAGGAATTTTGTTGTTAGATAGGGTTAGGTAAAGATAACAAGGTGAGATTGCACGATAAATCACTGACTTCAGTTTGTGACAACATTTAGGCTGACAACCGTTTGTCTGACAAGGAGTCTCCTCAAATAAAATAAATTTATCTATGATGAGAGAAGGAATTCATTAAATCGGATAAATTCACATACGTCCATATTTTAGTCGACCCGGTATTTATTTGGAAATTCCGAAATGAACAAAGGAGTTAACCTGTTCCTTTGTCTGTCTGATATTGTCGCAAACGTTACAGTGAATACCTTTTTCTGTTGTCGCAAATGTCGGGGTTTTTCAGGTAAATTGTCGCAAGTGATCGGTAGCCTTGGCAGCATGATCTTATGAAAGGAGCAAACAAAATTACCGAGACGAGAGAGACGCTAATCCTTTGAACCTTTTTTTAGGGACCAAATCCTTGGTTCCTGTCATGTTGGCAACTTACTGATCACTTCAGAAGACCATAACATAAGAAAAATCATAGCAGATAACTGTCACGAAGTCAATAGCAGAAATTATTTGGGAATTAATCCATATCAGGAAAACATCAAGTACTACACAGTAGAGGGCCACTTTTTTTCAATGCAAGAGATTGTTTTATTATCTGACCGATAGATTTTTGCGTGCAAGAATTATTATTTTTAGCCCCAGATATATTATTAAGATTTATTTATATGAAATGCCGGATTAGTATCCTTAATAGGTCCAGGGAAAATCAATGCATTGAGTGAAATCATAAAAAGTATTTTTTCTCTATTTAATGGATTTCTACTTTATTTCGAAAACCCTTCCAGATCTCAGAATCGCACGAAGGAAACTTCCCCGTTGCGAGAAAGTTCGAGAAAGCAGTACCGTAGAAACCCTGACGAGGAAGATGAAAGGAAAACTAAAAGGCTGAAATTCGAAACCGTGGAATTCCAAGAAATCGGAGCGAGCTCTGTTGTGGGTGAATATTTCCAAACGTGGTTTTTTCAGGGCAATTTTTGTCCCATGCCAATTTTTTAAAATAACTAGCTGAATGTGGGGAAATCAAGTAGGTACCTAGGATATTAATATTTAGGTATTTAGAGGGTGCACTTCTGAAAAATTATTTTTTCTCTATTTTTCCCTGTTCTTTAAAAAATAGAGATGATAGGTACAAAATAGCCAGAGGAAGGACTACCAGAGGAGAGACATTTTGACTATAACTCTAACTTTTAAGTGCACTATTAAAAGAAAAATATTAGTATTGTTTTCGAAATGGAGAAATAATCTGCAAATAAAATAGAAAAATCTCATTTTATTTTTTTAAAGTAAAAGAAATCTTTTTTTTTACTTGCCAGAGGAAAGACAAGCTCTTCTGTGACGCACTTACTTCCTGAAAATTTTTCTATCAAACAACTAAAACATCGAACAAAACTAACGTGGAAATTAGAATCACAAGAGTTTCCTCTCCTTTCATAGAGTGACGTTACTCTCCCCTCTTTTGAAAACGGCAATAAAGTGGCTTGCCAGAGGAAGGACAAAAAGTATGGGGACACACTTTAAAGCCAAATATAGAAATAATTGAAATGGTAATTAATAAAATAAAATTCAATTTTAAGTAGTTGTCTTCTTGCCTTTTGAAAAAATTATATTTTAATTTAATTATTTAAAAAGGAATTGAGCTATTATAAATTTAAACATTCTAAAACAAGCTGGGGACAGGCCAGAGAACGGACATTTGCTGATATCATGTACTTATTTTTTATATAAATAATAAAAAAAAAAAATGTTTTATGTACTTTCAAGTTAAAGCTAATGAGTTCTCTTCATTTGACTAGTTGATTCATTTATTTTTTCCTTACCGATTTGTTTTTATTCAATAGGGACATCAAAAAACCACGTTTGGAAATATTCACCCTTGTGGGGTGGTGTTGAGAGTTGGTAGGGTAAACATAGGAGGAGAGGACTTCTTTTCTCCAAAGACTTAATAACCCACACTGTTGCCAAATACCACAAAGATGTTGAATACTTCAGGTGCCCGTTCCTTGCACACTCCCCACCCTCATAATCTTCCTATCAAGCGTCACACAACGCACTCTGATTGATTAATTCTTTCAACTGAACCAATTAAGAGTGCGGTGTGTGACCGTTGAAACGGAGATTCTGAGAGTGGAGAGTGTTTCTGGAACAGACTACTGGTGCCACGTTAGAGGTTGATAATAGAATAACATAACAAAACAAGGGTCACTTTGACCATTCTACTTTGGATCATTTACCTATTCTGGTATGAGCCCATCCACACATCACTAAAAAAGCTTGCCAAGTAGATACATGGTGGAGGTTTAACGTACTTGGTTAATCAAGTTGCTCCCAGAAAAATGACACATTGCCTGATTAGAAATTGATGTACGGCGTTTATAAAAAAAATATTATTAAGAAACAAAGTTCATTTGTTGATTGATCTGATCTCATCACTCTTTCGACCCAGATAAATAATAGAAATTAAATAATTATAAATATGAATAGCTTTAGTGGTAGGATACTCGCTTGCCAGGAGGAAGGTCCCGGGTTCGAACGTCACTGCCGACAAAAAAGTTGTATTTAAAATTTGGTTACCCAACATCTAAATGGACCAAGAGACCCAAATACGTGTCCGATCTTGGGAAATTATGCTTAAAATTAAAGTCAGTTTTTTACATATATATAAATTTGTTTTTAAAAAAAAAAGTCAGTTTTCCCAAGGATTTAGCTATTACTTATTAGTAAAAACACAAATTGAATTATTCATTCATAAAAATTCTCATTAGTCAGGGAAGAGATTTTCTAAATACCGAATATAAGAACTATCACTATTCCATATTTGTTTATTTCATGCTCCATTAATCTATTACGTTTTGATCTTCAGAGTAAGGCCCGAATTATGAAACAGGATTAATTTGGTATCTAGGATTTGTTAATCCAAGCCACTTTAGAGCTTTAGCCATCACTTTGAAGCTGATAAAAATGCGCTGTGATGGGTTGAAATTCCCACTAGAGGGCGTGTTAAGGAATAGTGTAGGGTTAAATTAATCTAATTCTTTTAGCAACAGTCGTCGGACTGAGTTAAAATCTCGATGTTTTAAGTAGGTAATTTTCTCACACCATCTCATATTCTGAGTAACAAGCGCATTATTGGCTTAGTATTATAATATCGAAATTTCCTAGAAAGAAAAATTCTCCTGATATCTTTGCCAACAAAATAACGTTCTGCACACAGGGAGTGAAAAAATAATATGACAAAACAAATTAATTTTATTCTGGGTTTTTTTGAAAATTTCTTATCAATCATGATAAGGAAAAAAATCTTCTTATCCAAAATGACAAGGAAAAGAACGGTTCAAGTATGACAGTCATTAGCAAGTCTAAATATGGCATGGGATTCCCCATACAAGCCACGAGGCCAATTAGAACATCACGACACCTCAGAACCCGTCTCTGTGACGCACGAAGCTCAGCCTCGGGCCCTCAGCCTCCCAAACCTGATCTGCCGACCTCCGTGGTTAAGAGCATTGGTTACTGATCCGGAGGTTGCGGGTTCAAATCCCGGTCAGAGCGCAAAATTTTGGCCAAGTTTTTCCGTTTCCGGAATGGCATGGATGTAAAGGTAAATTGCACTGAAGTAATGCGAACGCGGTTCCGGGGCACAATTATCTTTTAAATAAAATAAAGAAACCTGTATCTGGAACGCAAAAAATCTTATTCTTCTTTCACAAGTGACACTATACTTCCCATTTACGTGCTGGGTCAACAAGAGAACACCGGAAGGTATCCCTTACAAACAACTGTAATCTTGTGAATATAATTTTTTTGTCGCTTCTGGGATTCGAACACAGGACCTTCCACATGGAAAGCGAGTACCTTACCACTAAGCTAATTGTGGGCCCTTGTTGACCCAGCACCAAATTGGGAGGTATTGTGTCACTTCTCGCCCACCAATAAATGATCAAGGTGTTAAATCTGTGTGCACGAACCACCAGCGTCAAGTTTGAGAGTGCACAGCCTTAACCATTGAGCTATTAATACTGAAGTGTTTAATGTTAATTGTAATTTATATAGTTCACTATTATACATAATTATTTTCATAATTTTAGGAGGCATTATTTTTGCCTATGGGTAACTTTCTACTACATACAGGGTATATGATTAAAATGTGTACAATATACATATAATTATACAGTCAGCAAAAGGTAACCAATAATTTGTATGTATTGGCAGTCGCCCACAATTATAATTATGCACACTGCAGAGGAGAAACTTGTTTCTTCGCCCTTTCTTTAATCTCTCTTTTTTTTACAAACAAGATCACTTTCAACACAGTGAGCCAGGTTGACTATCGGCTTTAGTTAACGAAGGTGACAAGTATTTTTTTTTTAAATTATATGCACAGAGTAAAAAAAGGATTTTTAATGATAATTTTAAAAACTTCCAAGTACTAATGGAATGGGCAAGTTAAAACACAGACCACAAGGGTCTACAGTAGCTGCTGTTTCATAGTTACGAAATAAAAAAAGCTATAAAACACTCATCATTAAAAAAAGAGAAACACTTGAGCAAGTCAGAAATTCCATAAAATTATCATTGAAAGTAAAAAAAAGTCATCAAAAATTGAGTCCACAAAAACATTGAACGATCATAATAAACACTTATGAGGAAGGTAACCAACCACTAGGCTGGTTACCTTTCGTTAATGCTAGAAGTCCTACTAACCCTGAGAGTGCTATTCTTATGTGATCACCTCAGAGTGATACTTTTATGTGGTCAAATACACGAATAATTAAGGAAAAATGCATACATTGTGAGGGATCCGAACCTGGATTTCCAGTCTAGCGACTTATGCACTTAAGATTAACATGTAGACTTTAGAGTGGAGAAAATGAGATTTGATGGCAGACATTATCCAAGGCAATAATTACGTCTTGATGCAATTTTGTACAAAATGTCAATAAAGAGTTTTCAATATTAATTTACTAGCACAAGGACAAGACGCACGGGCCTTGGATATGAGACAAACAACAAAATTTCAACTTGCACAGGAATATCATGTCAACAACTTTGGCAAAGCTGCCCTTGAAGTCAACTACCTGAACTTTTCCACTAACCATATCGCGAAGAAAACATTATATTTGCAAGATGATCAACAACAACATCACAAAGATAGCTTATATTTTATTTATTTTTATTTTCGTAGCCATGAAACAGGAGTACTACAGTATGCTTGTGGTCTGAGTTCTTTGTTTTTCTTCAGCAAATTTAGTTCCTTTGGAACTACAAGGTATTAACTATAATGCTCTTGTTTAAATATTTCAATTTAGTCCATATATACCCGAAATAAAGATAAATTTGTCACCAGTAGGGACAAAAAAATCCAAAGATCGTACCTCGCTGCAGGCATAAAGATTTATAACAACCTTTCAGTCGAACTAAAAATCTTACAGAACGACAATTTAAGCCTGCAGTGAAAACGCTCCTTTTGGAAATTTCTCCCTACTCAAGGGCGTGCCTTGTCCAGAATTAACCTATGCACACCGGTATAGAGTCTCTTGGTAGAGGTTGGTTGCGGGTTGGGCCAAATATGGTGGTCTTTGTTGGAATTGAATGTCCTTGTTAATTCAACTCATAAATCTGTGTTCATTTAGCACCTAAGCATTTTTTTCTTTTAACATAATATTCTATATTTGTTATCTTGACGTTGTGAACATACTTTATGTATCAAATGCACAATAAAATAATCTTACTTACTTAGTTATATTACTTGTGTTCTGGATTGCCCAACCCGGTAGTATGATTCCCCTCTGATGGGCAAGAAGAGACATTTAGGTGCAGGGTCAATACGAGCGACTTGAAGGTATCCCTTACAAACAATTGTAACAAAATTTAGGATACTAATTTTTCGTCGGCTCGGGGGATCGAACCCTGGACCTTCTGCATGACAAGCGAGTGCTTAACCACTGAGCTAATCGTGCGCTCAAATATTGAGAGAACAAATTCATAACAAGAAGTCTACCCAAAGTGATGACCACATCAGGAAGAACATTAGCAAACATGAGGAAAAAATTAATATCTTCATAAATCATGTGTGACATTTGGTAAAAGATTAGATATGACGTCACAACTTTTAGCACTAATGATAAGCGATTTGGATGGTGAACATGTGATGCGTATAATAGTTTTATTACGTACTAGCGGGCTGCACCCGCTTCGCCAAGCCATCACACACACACCACCCATACATCACACACCACACCGACACACCACATACACACAACTCACACACACATCTACACACATCAACACACACACCCATCCACACACACACCACCCATCCAAACACACCCACCCACACACACACACACAACACACCCACACACATACACACACCCATCCACACACACACCCATCCACACACACACCCACACACCCACTCACCCACACACACACACACCCACCCACCCACACCACACATCCATCAACCCACACACACACATCACACACACCACACACATACACACACCCATCCACACACACACCCATCCACACACACACCACATACATACACACACACACACCCATCCACACACACACACACACACACACACACACACACACACACACACACACACACACACAACCATCATCGCTGTAAATTTCAAAATCCCGAGCCAAATCTATCATAGCGGATATTGATAATGTAGCAAACTGGCCCATATTTCGAGAACGGTTTGTCAGAATATGGCAACAAAGGGCTCAAATAAAATCATGTGATGTTCTCAGACAGTTTTTAACAATAAAAATACAGGTCCTCGCGATAACTTTTAAGTTCCGTGCTGGAATCTGTAAAAAAACATGAATAGTCTAAAAAAAATGGTCGAAATTTCAAACATTCTGGCTTCTATCTCGAGAACAATACGTCAGAATATGGCCTAATATGAATTAAATGAAAGCTAGTTTTGTCTAATATGTTATTAAATAATAAAAAATATAGGTCCTCGCGACAAATTTTCAGTTCCGCGCTGGAATCTGCTAAAAAACGTGAAAAGTCTGAAAAAAAGGTCGAAATTTCGAACATTCTGGCTTATATCTCCAGAACGGTACGTCAAAATGTGACCTAAAATGAATTAAATGAAAGATAATTTTGTCTAATGTGTTATTAGATAATAAAAAATATAGGTCCTCGCGATAGATTTCAAGTTCCAGGGCAAAGACTGTCTTAAAATCGGACCCTTCCTCAAGGAAATACTTGAGGAAGTTCATAACTCAAGGACGGTTTGGAATTTCGGACTTTTGAAAGTTTTCCTGGTATTTTCCGGCAATTTTACTTGGGGTCGGTTCTCATCAATTTTTCGCTATCTCTTACCGTTTCGCCTAAACAATTCCTGCACACAAAGCCACAAACCCACAAACCCACAAATCCACAAACCCACAAAGCCCGTCCATATTTCTCATTTATATATAGAGATAATAGAATATGAGATGCGTATAATAGTTTTATGGACTATGGCAGCCTCCGTGGCGTAATGGTTGTGACTACTGCCCGTAGTCCAGAGTTCCCGAGTTCAACTCCCAGCTGCGGCAGACTTTTCGAAGAAAATTCTGTTCCATCCAAACACGTGAGGCTGCCATTTCCGGCCCTACCCAGGCTGGGTGAGGTTAATGTGGGTAGCTGGTACGATTCCCAGCGAATGGAGGGTAAAACCCCCGTCCTAATCCAGGACGTTAAAGCAAATAGAATCGTTGGCGTTAGGAAGGGCATCCAGCCGTAAAAAAATGTGCAAAACCAATCAACCTCAACCATGAGGTTGAACAACGTCGACAGTACTTGAGCGGGATAAGACAGAGTAAAAGAGGAAGATGGACTAAGTCAAGAATAATCTTTGGGATTGCTTTATATACAAAATAATATTAGTTATGGACAAATAATTGTTGCAAAAGATATTGTGTCCGTGTATTGTTGTATATAAATAAATGATCGGATTTTTTACGTGTCGAATACAATTATATAAGTATAATTGAACATGGACATAAGTATGATTATAATATCAACTTATTTATATTATATTGCCTAACTACGATTAATGTGTCCCATCATTCCAGCAGTAAGTAGGTCTTATTTATGGACACGGATAAGTAAGCAGTAATGTTTATGTCTTACAAATGTTCCCAATTTAATTTAGGTTCGACCGTAAATAGCCTTGTTATAAATAATATCTGTAAATAACATCAAAGGATTGTTGAGAGAAAAGGTTTCTTAAAAATGAAATGGATCTATTAATAATATGGTGGTCGTTCAACTCATGTAGCAACATTCCATCAAGGAGGCTACTGTTGGGTTTGGACAGGGTTGTACTATTTTTAGACTACATGTAGGTGCATTGGTGGTTAAACTGATAAAGGCGCTGCTGGTCCTGTAATCCAGGTAGCGTGGGTTGGTTTGGATCCCACCCAATGTATGAATTTGATCTCAATAATTTGACAACTTTACCCTGGAACTCATTTTCTGTTCCTGTGTTAGATTGGCAACTCAGATATTGAGTTACAACGGTTACAACGAGGACCCTGGGCCTATACCCTACAGTATATTTATTGATATACGGCCGTGAGACGACTTTCTAGACACGTCTGGGGACGAGCCTTTCATAATATCCTTATTGAAGGATTAATTTCTCAACCCCCAATAACAGCATTGCTGCTCAGAGACTCCACTTTATGTTGGGAAAGATATTCACAATGATCTTTCGTTCTGTGTTACAGAACTGAGCTCTACTGGACATCCAATATACTGTATCGACTTCTCTTCATTCGACTCTTCCGTTTGTGACCTTCTTGTCATCACAGCCTGGGACCTCATCGAAGATATGCTTTATCTACGCGGATTGATGCCTAACGGCCGCCTCTGCATGGTCAAGAATGGAATACCAAGCGGTTCTTCACAAGTATGAGGACGTCAGGAGGCACTAGATCTGAGAGGGTTGATATTGAGGATGAAATATCCAAACAATTGAAGAACAGAATAAAACAAAAGTACTTGTGGGAATAGCTTGGAAACAGTGGATCGGCTAAAAGGAGTGATAAGGAGCCAGAAAAAAACTACCTATTGTTTTCAACAGAACAAGCCTCCAGCCTCCTGGGTTTTTCGTGTAAAGTGGCTACTACAAACTTTATTGTGGACCTCATTTTCTGTTTCCAAAGCATCAAATGAACAAAAAAAATTAAATTACATGTATGAGGACATCAGGAAGCACTTATAGATTGACTAAGATTGTTGAAGTCAAGAATGACATATCCAAACAGTTGAAGAAAAGAAAAAAACAAAATTACTGTTTTGAAAAACTGGGAAACTGTGGATCGGCTAAAAGGGGTGATGCGAAGGCCAAAACGAAAAAACCAAACACATGAACTAAAAATTATAAATTAATAGTATGAGGTCATAAACATAAACAGGAACAAGTCCCAGCTTGATTTTGAACCTGAGACCTCTGGATCACCAGTCAGACGCATTGACCACTGAGCCACCGGTTAAGACCGGGACAGACCTAAGTTTAATGACAGTCAAATTGTTAATGGCCAATTAATTGGACGATTAAATTTCTCTACTAGCAGCTATACAACCGGAGGCCAGGAAGAATAGAGACAAACTATTGAAAACAACAAAATACTCGAGCAACTGCCGGGAGCATGGTAAAAACCAAAACAACAACAAGCGACGAACACGACAACCAACTTGGCTCACGTGTCGCCTTGACCTCCAAACCAGAGAGTTCACGTCCTGACCACTGCTCTCAGACAACAGGTTCTGGTTTACGACTCCAGTGGTTGCTAATGTGTGTTTTTTTTTTAAAGATGAGTGTTTCACAAGCTTTTATTTTGTAGCTATGAAACAGGAGCTACTGTATACGCTTGTAGTCTGAGTTGTAGCTTGCTCATCCCTTAGTATGACTCCCCTCTGATGGGCGAGAGGTAACACAGACACAATACTTCCCATTTAGGAGCAGGGTCAACACGACCACACCGGAAGGTATCCCTTACAAACAATTGTAACCAAATTTAGAATACAATTTTTTATCGGCTTGGGGGATCGAAACCGGGACCTTCCGCATGGCAAGCGAGTGCTTAACTACTGAGCTATGTCTTCTTCGTCTGGTTCTGAGCCTTCGACGTCTTCTGAGGATAGGCTTTCAGTGAGTAAAAATTCCACACCCCACGGAGTGAGGTGGCTGGGTTTCCAGAAGATATTACTATCCTCATTAATAAAAATAGCAGAATGGTTGTAACCATTGCTCATGGTCTAACCATTTGAAAGGACAACTGCACCCGGGTTACGGCCCGAGAAATGAGCCAATATTTTCCCTACTCTACACAACGAGGCATTGTCTGCCGTGAATCGTTTCGGGCAGGAACTCGGCGCCACAGGTAAGGGACGGACGGTCACATACCGGTGTGCTCCTGTAGACCCAGCACTTAAATGGGAAGTACTGTGTTACTTCTCGCCAATCACAAGGAAGGCATATCACAGTACGGGTATGGGAGCCACAGTATCCGTGTAAAATCACATATATTTTCCCCATTCGACCAAAGTGCGATGGATAATAGAAGGATTGTCGTGATTTCGAAGTCGAGTTTTGGACAGAATATTCTAACAGAAAAATTCTTGCTGGGTGAGGTTCATATGGTTAGCTGGTGCGATTCCAAGCTAGTGGAAGGTTAACACTGGTGTACTTGTTTTTTATTTTGGAAAATAAAAATTATGTTCACAGTTTAAATTAGGGCCCGAACTAATGAAAGCTGCTGTGGTGGACAATATTACTACAGTAGGTATCTGATTTCATTTATGTGATGGGCTGTTACCATGGTAATAACAACTGTATAGTAAAAGTCTCCGCTTTAGCGTCGCCCACGATACGGGCCTAGGAATTCTGGATTAACAGACCGACGCGACGCTCTGACCACTGAGCCTGCGGAAAGGCAAAGAAAGTACCACAAATAAACTGGTATGAGGAGATACACCATCTAATCTAAAAGGTTGAGAGCCACCTCCCGAACTACGTATTACCCGGGGTTAATGATAACACAGAGGCGGCTCAATGCTGAGGTATCTTTAACTTGTCCCTTTGTGAATGTGGATAACCAATCACAATTCATCGTATTATTATTTCTTGTTCCATATTAGAACTTTTAAGAAAAATAGTTTTCGGTCACACTCCGATTCATATATCAGAAGTCCTTAAGGAGCAACCCTCGTTCCTGCATCTCTGGATGACAATTCCCCACTGGATGACTCCTAACTGGAAGACAACTGTTTCTGAAGAAGCCTCCGGACCTATGCAGACATGTGAATCAGAAACCTACGGTACAAACAGCCCACTCTGCAACGCTAGGATTTCAAGCACTGAGTTGTCAATCGGATATGTACTTGGCGAAATATGCCAGGATTAAAAAAATATGTCAGTTTGAATAGCGTTCGGCCATATCCATATATTACAGTTTATTTAAAATACAAACGATGCTGCCTAACTTTTGTCAAGCTGCTATAACACAGCATAATCATCAATATTGTCGTACATTTTTTTTTTTTTTGTCAATACTTATATTCTTCTTTAGCTTTCTTCTAGACTGTACTTGGTAACCATGCAAAACATCAGCTTAATCCGACTGGTGGTTCTCGAGTTGGAATTTTTTGCTGTTTCAATTTCGACACATGATTTTCTCGAGAGCCACCAGATCTATAAGTAGAATATTGATCTAATCTACGTTGAATACACAGACTCTGTCCGTATCAATACACGGGTCCAACTTTGCAGACTCTGACCAGTCTCTATCTCTCTCTCTCTCTCTCACTCACTCACACACAATTTCAGTTGAGGGTATTCTCACAGCTCGTCTTGGCAAACTTTCGCGTGAGATTGCCCTTTAGCTTCTTATGGTCACTTTTCTAAAATCAAGCACTACACAATGTATACATATCACCTTAAAGCGAGATACGAACGAAAAGGTTCACTTTTGTGAAAGAAAATGTTTTGTACAATGATAGTAAGAGTATTTAAAATGGAACGAATATGTATAGTTGAAATAACAACAAATAACTTTTATTCTTCACAGGTATTTTTATTTTCCTTATTTTATAGAAAAGATAGTAATGGAATCACCCAAAATTCTCGATAGTCAGTTTTCAATGCCAAAACACATATTAGGGTCCCCAGAGCTTAAATGCCAAGTTTTAGCCAAATGTGGCGTTTGGTGGTTCTGGCTTATCAATAACAGATACGAAAAATTCATGAAACCAAGTTCTTGCAATAAAAAAAATAATAGGGGTCTACTCCAATTATTTTTTTTGATATCTTGAACTTTTTGGAACTTGGCCTCAATTTATCGCTATTTTAAGGGGGACCCGCTTGGACTAACTTTTTAATTATTCATCCTAGATGGGGGTTGTGACATATCAAATCCAGTCACTTGAGGTGCTGATTGCGGAATTCGATTTATTTTTGAGGGATAAGGACAGTCGTGTGATGTCACACCAGTTTATTAATATGAATTTTCACAAAAAACCTTACCTTATTTTATACCTTTGGCGCATGGCCCGCCCTGTTTACAAGAAAGTCCTCCTGCTCCGTCTTCACATAAGTCATCTTATGGTTGGGTGATGTTTATTTATTATTATTTATTTATTTATTTTTTTACACTTTATTAGGTTATAGGACATAATTATACAATACAAAAAATTACAAATGAAAATACAATATACAATATAACAGAAGAAAAAAATTAAGAAAAAATAAATAAATATATACATAATATATGTCCTCACTAAAGGGCGGGGTTATTGCCTTAGGCAATCTCTTTCACCCAACCCTCAATGTTAATCATGTTGTCCCACTTTTTACTTCTACGAGTATGTCACATCATTAGTAGATGGCGCAGCATTATAAGAATCAAAACTCAATTTGCCAACTAAAATTATGGACAAGTTAAAACACAGACAACTGGAGTCTAAGTAGCTAAAATAAAATAAAAATGTTTGTGAAACACTTCATAAAAAAAATGAAATAAAAATCTATCTTGGCTTCCCAATACCAATTAGTTCATTTTTCCTTTTGGATCAAGAAATGTCCGACTGAAAGGGCACAGGATAACCTGTCTTCAAATATCTGCTAATTTTTTCTTATAAAAGACCCCCGGGACCTGATGGATCTCAGTATTAATTCTGAACTTGAATCTTAATAATCGTTTATCAACCATGAATAGCTATTTTGTTCTCGCTTTCCTGGCCCTCGCCTGTTTGGCGACGGTGCTGGCCGTCCCAGTGGTTCTGCCTAGCGGAGAAGGTAAGCTCTTTATAAAAAAAAATTAAATTAAAACTATTTAGAGATCAGGATCTAGTTTTAGAAATAACTAACACAATCTCCGAATCTCCTGTTCAACGGTCAAATTTCGTTTAAATAATGCAGTAAGAGAGTGCGTCATTTTACATAATTTTGCCGTTGAAAGGGATTTTGATAGTGAGAGAGTGCTTTTTTTAATGAGGCCCTAGCTGTTTTGCAATTTGACTTTGTAAATCAGGGCTCAGTTAGGTTAAATCTAGATACGTTCTAGAGAACACCTAAAATAATCCTGCTTGTTCAAATCGTATTTCCTGCAGTATGCACTTATTCCAGCTTCTTCTTACTTTTACCATACAAAACATAATATTGTTGTTTTTTTAAACATAAAAACCAATTTGTACATTTCCACATGATGAACGAATAAGATTTCGGAAAGATTTAAAAATTGCGTCCCTTGGAATATCGAAAAATAGGGTCGAATTATAAAACAGGATTACAACAGAAAGCCAGACTGTCCCTCACCGACTTGAAGGATGTTCCAACTTATTTTTGATGTTATCTTATTCTATAATAATTCGGCCCTTACTATTTTATGATGGATAATAATAATAATAGAAAAAAGAAAGCATAAAATTAAATCTTTCAAATGTGAGTCTTTCTTCTAGTTTTGATATAAAATAACAACGACTTTTTACTGATCTTGCAAAATGTATAGTAATGAGCAAAATACTAAGAAAAAAAAAGAAAATTATTTTACTCCCAAGAATTTAAAAGATATGAGAGAATATTAGGTTCGTTTTTGTATGAGAAAATTTTGCTCCAATTTTCCAATTTTTTTTTCTTCTTTTTCATTGTTTTAGTTGTCGAAGTAGTGCGAGAGGTGAGATCTGCCGACCCGGGTGGCAGAGGAGGCTACGGTAACGGAGGAGGCTACGGACACGGAGGAGGTCACGGAAACTACGGACACGGTGGCGGTAGTCACGGAAACTACGGACACGGAGGTGGCAGTCACGGAAACTACGGTCATGGGGGCGGCAGCCATCATGGAGGAGGAGGCCATGGCGGCAACTACGGACATGGGGGCTACGGGCACGGGTGAGCACAGCTATTTCTTTAGCAGTGATTTTTAACTGTGTATGTACAGTCGAACCTAGATATAAGAGAAATGGATAAACAAAAAAAAATCGAACCAAGAGAAAAAACTTCACGTTAAATGTAACATTTTATATAGGGAAAATTTCCGGTCCCTTGAGTTCTCTTATATCCAGGTTCAAATGTATATTTTTTTTATAATATCTATTTTAAAGAGGTCGACATTTTTATTTTTGTTCATCATCTTTCTTTTTAGTGCTAGAACTAAACATTACTACCTCTCCACATTTTACGATAGGAAAATACAAAATTAGATAAGTGACGGGAGAAGTGATAGGAAGTGATTCAAATTGAGTAGGTACGAGACACGTACCTACTCATTTCATATTTGGGATGTAATTTAATGAGTATAAATCCAATTATTAAAGCTATGTATAAATTGAACAACCTAGCATCAAAACCAGACATTTAGACGGGTCGAAAACAGTAAATAGATTAATCAAACATCTAGTGACGCTCTTCACGTGTTGATGTTAAAAAAAAAAAAAAAAAAAAAATAGAATACTTGTTGACTGTAACCGATTTTTTCAAAAGACTGACCTATAACTTTGACGACTTTTACAGATACGATAACTACGGGTACGGCCCTAGCTATGGCTATGGCCCAAGCTATGGCTACGGGCCTGGCTATGGCTATGGCTACGGCCAGAGCTATGGCTACGGGTCCAGCTACGGCTATGGGTTCGGTAATGGGATTGGCTTCGGCTTATATGCGTCCCTCCGGAGATAAAACCCGAGACCTTGAACCCACTGACACATGACGTGACGTTTCTCTCAATTCTAGTCAGGTAGGTACCACTTGGAATATTTTGTTCCTTTGGCTCTGTTGATAATATTGAAAAAGGACCGATAAATGTTGAATTAAGACGCAAAAAAGTCTTTATAATTATTAATTTCACCCTGGAACCTAATAACAAATGATCTTGTTTCCATACTTTAAAGGGGTCTAAGTATGTTCCAATTTGGTCATTTTTCGGCTGCGTTGCTTGGTTAACCGTCCGGGGCTTTGCGCTAATAAGTAATATTTTTTTTTTTCTTCATTTTCTTTGCGAAGATAGCTGAAAAGGTATTTTTCAGTTCCAAAGTAACCAAGAGGCCCTATATTGACGATATGTTCTTCATCTGTTTCAGACGTTAAACCTCCAAGAGTATGAACCATGTTCACAGTCCCTAGTTTTCTCCCGGCAGACTCACCATTCCATCATTCTGCCGTCTGGTCAGCGACCAAAGTGGAGGGGACAAATGATTGCCCTTTTGATCAGCGACCATTGTCGGAGCATCTTTATCTGTAGACTGATCATCAATTGGCTCCGGAATTGGAGCGAACTCCATAACAGACGAATGATCTCATTTTCGTCTGTTTTTAACATTGATATCTTCCTCTGTATCAGAGGTAATCTGAGGACTAAGATTTTAGTCCATCATTTTCCTTGAGATATTTATTTGAGGCAACCCAAAATAATCTGAGAATGATCATCAATTTTCAAAAGATTATTTCTGAGGCACAGGAAAATAGTCAAAATAAGAGACTTTAACTACTGTAGCATCAGCTGCTATAGCAATGATCATTGTATTAGCAGTGTTCCTTAATTCCAACTTAAGTGTGCCTGGTGTATTTTGATTGGGTGCGAATTGTTTACTATGTAACGAACTGTCCTTGTAAAAAAAATAAATGTGTTATTTATTTGTATGTAAAACAGAGTTATTCATTGGTTTTCTATTTATCTAGTCCAAGTTCTATAGCTTCATAAGGGTGACATCCGTGGCTCAGTGGTTAAGAGCATTGGTTGCTGACCCGGAGGTTGCGGGTTCGAATCCTGACCGAAGCGGAAAATTCTGACCGAGTTTTTCCATTCTAGAATGGCATTGATGTACAGGTAAAGTACCCTGCAGTAATGCGAAAGCAGTTTCGGGGCACAACTACCTTAGAAAAAAGCTTCATAAGGTCATTGAAGTCAATTTAAACAATTAATCCCGTGGAAATTTTGTTTGTACCTGACATACCTGGCGGTTCAAATCGGGTACATGAGTTCCGAAATAGAAAAACAAGGTTTTTTTACGTCATTACCTACCCGATAGTGTTCACCCTAGCTCTGGCAGCGAGTTATTGACAACAAACAAAAGAAACTGAGGGCGCTGTGGCAAAACCAGCGGGAAAAAAAAACATAAAAAATATTCCAACATAAAACTTTAAGAGCCAGCGTCGATAGTGCGTGAATGCAACAATTCTCGTGGGATCACCGAAGTTAAGCAACGTCCAGCGAGGTGAAGACTTCGTAATGCTGGCATTCTGGCCCAATCCAGGCTGGGTGAGGTTAATGTGGGTAGCAGGTTTGTGAGTTTCCTACAAATGCAGGGTAACACCCCCGTCGTGATATGAGCTTATTTTTTGCACATTTTAGTCCAAATTTCAGAGCTCTAACCATTATTTATTCAATAAAAAGTACAAAATATAAAGTGTAAGTACAAATTTTCAATAAAATCGGGTGTACGGTTCACGAGGCGCGGTTTTGGAAAATATTGATTTTTAAATTCAAGTTTTATTTTATTTCATAGTGACTAAAGATTGTTTGGAACATTTTCAGGCACTATTTCTGGTAGTCAAGTGGTTAACGCCCTAGTCTGGTAATCCAGGTAGCGTACGGATCCGTTGGTTCGAATCCAACCCAGTGCATGAATTCTTCCTCATTAATAAAGCGATTTCGGGGCACAATAACCTTTTAAAAAAAATATGAGTTTGTGCCCACATAATAATAAGACTCTGAGGGTTAGGTGGTAGAAAATGCTTTGAGCACCGAGAAAAAAAATCTCTGTAAGAACCTTACATAATTATTCAATGGCTTGATTTCTCACAAGAAATCCAGATCATGTAGAATCGACTGGAAACATACCTGCAACACAAGATAAAACCAATAACCAATTAATTTAACAGTTACATGGTGTCAGGAATGGCCTTTGAGGTTAGAATCATCTGATGCTCAACTTTAATTATCAGAATCGAAAGAAGAAAAAATCTATCTCTTCGCGTCTTTCAACATCGATATAATTAAATATGTACAAAGGCGTTTTAAAACTCTATAATAATTATAAGAATTGGCATTTTTTGGCAGACATCACAGCTTCACAATAAATAAATGGAGTACACCGTTCACCCATTTAGGTGTTGAATGCGTTGTTCACGCCATGTGATTCTATGGCTCCACCTGATATACGAGTATACCTCTTTTACTTTGCCTTTTCCCAAACCTACTTGGCGCCGGAATTGTTCAACCTCTTCGTACTGGTTCAGGTTGCAAGGCACTGGCACTCCTGTCTCTAGATGCCTTCCATGCTTAAAACGAGTCAAGATTTTAAAAGCAAAACACCAAGGTCGTAAGAACACCGTTTCTCCTAGGATTTCCGTGCTCACTCCTGTCCCATCATATTATCAGACTCGGTATGGTCGTCAAGAGAGACGTCCTCAACGTCAGAGAATATTTTGGAATAGCAGGCACGTATTTGGGGGGAGCACTGTGGCCAGTAATTATTGGAACTGAAATTCTGAATTGTATCAGTTATTCAATAAACTTCACAGACTCAACATCGCCATCGTCTTTTCTTTGCTAGGCTAAACCCCTCTTGTTGTAAAAAGTGCTAAGCACTGACAAGGAAATTGGTTCACATTGCCTATACAAAGTAATGCGCGGCGTTCATAAAAGATATTTTCGTCACAGTGCCAGGGTGAGTTAGCACGCTAGGCATTGCATGCACGGTGACCTGCGTTCGATCCCCGAACGCAGGTCACACGAACGCAGGTTTTTCTGCTCTGTACTTGAGTGTTCGGGGTCCACTCATATCTCGTGAGGAAAAATGAGTAGCTGCTTAAAGTGAGCAGCGACCAGTAGCGTTATTATAGGCAAAAATAAGATATTAGGCTAATAAAGAAATGGAAAAGTCCTATAATTCTGCGCTACCCACTAAAATTCTGATATAATAACACAGAGAAACACATTTATTATTATTTATTATAAAAGATATTGAAAAAAATCACTTAACTATTTTTTTTATTATTTAATATGTTAGTATTAGCCTCTTTTTTTTATTTGACTAAAGGAAATGTTGTGAACTTGTGCGAGGTATTACTTTGTGAATAGTGATTCTCTTAATGTAGCAAATAAAATGAATAAATAACTCGGGTGCACATTTTGGTGGTGGTTTTGTTTGGTTTACTAGTTCATTAAGTTTAAATGTAATCCATTGAAATTTAGTGACCGGACGGATCAACATCCATCTGACTCTGCAAGGGGCTTCACGAGAGTCAAACGGGAACTCCCGTCCAGTTGTTCCCTCTGAGCCTGCAGATATTCAGCAGCTACGATGCCCAGCTCTCTGCAGCCCTGCAGCGCTGTCTCTCTGTGCTGGTACTGCTGCACCAGGAGATCCCTCAAGTCCACCTCCACCAGCCTCAGTTGGCACAGCTCCTTCTGTTTCTCCTGAGCCTTTGTGGCCGCCTTCCGGATATTTGTCCTCAGCTCCGCCATCTTTTCTTTCAGCGCAACCCGCTCGTTGAATTGCACTTGAATGTCGTTTTCCCACTGCGCGAGTTGCTTGTTCAATTTTTCGTTTTGATCATCCGAAGGCTCATTCTTCTTGGCCCAATGAATGTCCTCGTGTATGTTTTCAACTTGGCTTTTCAAATAGTTCAACTCTTGGTGCATACTATCTCGTTTTTGGTTGGATATAGTCAGTAGAGTTTCGCTGTTTTGTAATTGGGTTTGGGCGTCTTTTAGTTTGCCAATGATTGGAAGAAGTTGTTGCAATTCTTGAGACAGGGATGACTTTATGGCAGCAAACTCATTGAATATATCATTCATTGTACTCTCGTATAGTGTGTTCATATGAGCAACGCTTTTTTCCTGTTGTTCTATAAGATCTTTCACTTGATCACACTTGAGCTTGTAATTGTTCAATATTCCTTGTCTATCTTCCAAACATTGCTTCTTATCGTTAACTTTCTGAACAGCATCGTGAACTACATCTTTGAAAACATCTAACTCTGTTTCTTTGTTGATCAAAGAACTCTTTATCAACTTTATTCGGTCTCTGTCCGCTTCTAAAGTGCTGTCCAAGTCATAGTTTTTCATAAAATTAATTGCATCCTCAACTTTTTCTCTGTTTTGTTCATATTCTTCGGTCAGTTGTAACTTGCGTTCAAGTAACTCCCGTCGTTCTTCGTCCAAGTCGTCACAAATCAAGTTATTTTTTAGAAAGGCAATTCGTTGAAGCACATCTCGGCCGCTTTCCTCATCGCACTTGTTTTCAGAATTTATATTTTCACCGTCTTCACCAAGTTGATTCCCTCGTTTCTTTCGGACTTTTTGTAAGAGTTGATTCTGCTTTTTCAATTCATTGAGTGCGTTTTTCAGTTCTGTTATCTCCTGGTGAATCTCCTTTAGTTTCGTCTTTGGCATTGTTGCAGCTTGAGTGTCATTGTCAACAACTTTTTCTTCACTTTCACGTACATTTGGAGTTTTGGGTTCCAGTTCAATCAGAGTTGTGTTCAGTGTGTTTGCTCTATCAACGTCCGATTCAACATCTTCCAGCGCTTTTGTTAGACATTCGATGGTTTTATTTTTCTTTTCTAAAAGTTTACAAAGTTCATCCTCCCGTTCTGCTAGGATCCGTTTGTGAATGTTTTGTAGTTTACTTTTCTCTACTTTGGGTTGAATGGGTTGATCAATCGAGAATTCCCCTTCACTTAAATGAACGAGCCGAACCATTTTATTTTTTATATTTTGAACCAAAAGTACCTATGATTTTTTAAGAATATATGAAAAGAAATATTGAAATGTGAAAAAAATATCAATATTACTGGCTGTTTGTCAACTACGCAAAAATGTTTGAACAACATGGTAGGATTTTTCGTTGTTTTTTGGTTTAGAGTCGCTTTGAACGACATGGTCATATCTGGACAGATATTTCAAGGATTATAATTTAAGAATTTTTTTCGTAAAAAAAAACATTATAAATATGTAGAAAGAATAAAATATTTTCAATTCTCTACATCTTTCGACTTTGCGGCTAATCAAAGAAACACAAACCGGACGGCATATTTATGTGGAAATCGGTGAACTTGTCGGGTTATTTAATTACTATCTAAAAATTGATCATAAATTAAGAGAAGTAATTAATGTACCCAACATATGTAAGGACTATTAATTGTTAATAAATAAAATAATTTAAGGAAAATAATAAACAAAATTGGAAATCTGCTAGCCCGTGTGTCAGGAGACATCCGATCACGGCATTACCTCATCTAGCGCATTGCAATTGGCTATACAGAGAGGTAATACTGTGAGAATTAGAGGAACTCTGCCAACCTCAGAAAAATTGGAGGAAATATTTTACTTGTAAGATGTTGTTCATGTTGTGTTGTTTTATTATAAACTTATTGTTATAAACGTGAAAGCATAGAAAAGTGAATCTCGATTTTGGTAGATATTATCTCCAGGCGGCTGTTAGCACCTTGAAAATCAATGTGGTAAAACGTAGAAGAGAACATTTTCCTCTACTGGGGAATGCAGCTAAACCAGAAATCTCGACTCAAGAACAATAGCTCCCTATTGGTAGTAAAGCTAAATATGAAATCCTGAAGTCAACTCAAGATCAATAGCTCTTCCTATTAAGGAATCTAGCTAAATATTAAATCCCGTCCAATGAACTCCCCCATGGTGTAACGGAGCTAAAACTTAAATCCCCAAGTCATTTTTCTCTCCATGGGTGATTTCTGGAAATCATTCCACCCCTGGAAAACATGGAAAAATATTCACTCTGCATTCTCTCACATCATTTTCTTATTCACAACATAATTTTTTACTGTCAGATTTCTTCGTCATCTCATTTCGAAAACTGAGGGGTGAGGGCGGTAAGACAGAATGTAATGCCTTGATTCATGATCTTCATCTCATCTCGTGACGTTTTATTTTAGACTAGGGGGACTCCAATTGAAAACAAAAGACCCAGAAAAATGACGTCATGAAATTTGTTCATATTTTCTATGCTCGGCATATTCGTTCAGAACACAAGAAAAATGCTTTCATAGTGTATTGCAGGAAATGTTTCAAGAACTATGAATCCCAGTTTTATATTGTTCAGAGGTCGCCTAATTAAAAATAAAAAAAAATACATTTAAAAATAAAAAAATACATGTGTAGATGAAATTCACAGCAATTGCACATCATTGAGGCGCACTGTGGTTTGGACGACTTTATTTTCAGTAGAACTAAAACGCCTAATTGGAAGAATAAGAATAAATAGCCCCAAAAGCAACTATATTTTCAAGTCCCCTATAATAGAGGCATTTGACCTATACTCGTACATGGCATAAATGTCTGACTTGGATGCGTGTAGTGTTAAGCCTGTAAGGTGGAATGGTTTGTTTTTTCATTTATTTAAGTATTAGTTTATAACTAATACATAAAATAAATTTATATAAGGTTTTTAATGTAATGACGTTGAGCGAGTCACCTAATAGCAACAATAAGCATGACAATCCAGAGAGGTAATGTTCCCAGCGTATTGGGAGCAATGCCATCAGAAGAATTGACTTCCATGTTCTATCTGTAAATTCTAATAAACATACTAAATTGTATTTTTAGGTACTCAATAGAATAAATTCATTATTATTTACTAAAATACTGTAGAAAAAAATGAGAGCAGAGAAAGAACCGTTACATATAACCGAGGGCTATGACTGTTCATCCAAAGTCCAAGCTACTCCACAAAACGCTTCAATTGAACAAGCGGAGTGCGGACAAAGTAACTTGACCATCTACTTTTTGAATTAAAGTCCCATCATCCGGGCGGGGGCGAGATTCCTCCCCTAGCAGGCGTTCCCTATTAGTATCTTACAAGTCCCTGGGGAGACACAATTTAGAGCTTAAATACCCACCACACCACTAGGGCCTGGAGGTAATGGTCAGAGAGAGAGAGAGGATAACAATATCGCAGGGGGAATAAGGGGGGGAGGATCATAAACGAAAATCGGCTTATCAGCGTTTCTCTCTGAAAGCCCCAAACCTCTACCACTCTTGAATTATCTTTAGTATTATTATCTGAAGCAATGAAACAGATGCTTCATGCATAGTGGTGTCTGAGGTAGGTGGTACATTAAATTGTAGTGCCGACAATCTAAAATTCTAAATATTCAAAATGATGTCTTCAAATATCTTGAATGGAAAAATGACTAAAACGCATCACCACAAAAGGAAGAATGAATACACAATTACACATCATGATTAATACGCCGAAAAAAAAAATGTATTGGTACTTTATTAGGAGCCTACATTTTCAAAGGAGAAAAAAACGAGAGGAAATTATCAAAACATCATAAGGGAAGTATGATATTCTATGTAAAAAAAGGGTTATTGTAATTCATTTCTGATTGCCTTAATACATTACGTTATTATTGTAACTAATTTCAAGTATCCTATGATGCAGCACAACCTGAAACTTGAGGTAACAGGCATCGCAGTAACTTGTTTCCTCTTTCAAGTTATTATACATTATCTTTCAATATTTTATTGTTTCTTTCTACATATCATTTTGATGTAAAATATATTATGATTTGAGTATTATGAAAAAAAAAAAAAAAAAATGTTGACCTCCACCAAAGCCAATATGTATAAATTTAACACTTAGACGACCGGCATGGTTTTTCGTGAATTCTCTTGTGGGACCGGCGATAATACAGCTATCCGACCCCGTGTACCACCAGTGGTACACCCGGTCCATTCCGTACGAACGTGCGTGTACCACCGGTGGTACACCCGGTCGTCTACGTGTTAAGCCTATACAAATCTTATTTTCATACTTTACTTTAGTTCCAAACACTGGCAAGAATGAGTACGCCATAACAATGAATACACCGTAAAACGAAAAACAAAATGAGCATTCAAAAGAATATTGTTAACACATACATCCCTTTCTTACCAGGCCTCCCTAATGATCCACTCAATGGCTAACATGCTTGCCTCAAATAGCCGGACATCATAACACGTGTGAGCAGCAATAGAGGAGACTGCTGTGGGTTACGACTCTCACGTCTCACACGGCGGGGGTAGGTTCACCAGGCCTTCAACTGTACAAATTTTAGTCCCCCCTCATCGATGTTCACTTAGACAAACTAAAATTTTGTTCAGTTTAAAGACTTAAGCACGACTCCGTGGCACAATGGTTGTGACAACTGCCCGTAGTACAGAGATCCTGAGTTCGATCCCCGGTTGGCGCAGACTTTTCGAACAGATAATTCTGTTCCCTCCGAACACATGTGGCTACCATTTCCAGCCCTACCCAGGCTTGGTGAGATTAATGTGGGTAGCTGGTACTATTCCCAGTGAAAAGAGTTAAATCCCCGCCCCGACTATTTATCTCAAATTAGGACGTTAAAACCATCAATTGGTCACAAAAGATCTAATTAGGTCGCAGTGTTAATTGTAAAGGTTTCACTGAAAAACCTAACAACCAGGTCAGATAATATAGCTCGAGTTTTTGTTAGGAAAAGAGAGCGATCTAATAGGAGCCTCCACTCAGGTAGACACTCGTGGTGCCACTTCACAACTTCTTGACTGTTCTTGAATCAAATCTCTTGTCTATACACACACGAGAATATAATGCAACTTTTCATTATGCCAAAATGAAAAGAACAAAATTCTGAAGCTCAAAAATTCATGGAAAATACCTATTGAAAAGCGAGACACGTGGGGAGAGGTTGCACGAGACTAACAACCGTAAGAATTGATCTCTTTTTAACACAAAGGTGGGTTAATCCCATTTGTGAAGTTTAAAGAAAGATGAATACAAAATGACACACATGATATTGTTTTAACTACCGACGCACAAGGAGTTTGTTGATGACGTGTTCAAGCGACCATCCTGTAGGATTTGCTAGAATCGCAATAGCTGAATCCTGGCTATTAAGCAAACCATCTCGAATCTCTACCAACGGCCATGAATCTTGGTCCGAATTATAAAACAAAATTAAATTCGAGATGAGCTTGTTGCTAGACTTAAGAAGGGGGTCACTTAAGTCGGGCTATAGTGCCTTGTGAATGATTTTTCCCCCCCTCTTTTTGTAAAATTGGGTCTAACATTGCTTTTAACTGCATGGTCACATTATGACAAGGGTGTTACCCTCCATTCGCAGGAAACTCACAAACCTGCTATCCATATTAACCTCACCCAGTCTGGGTTGGACTGGAATGCCAGCATCACGAAGTTTTCACCTGCTTAACTTTGGTGATCCTACGAGAACCGGTGTGTATTCAACGCGCCATCAACGCTGACTTGATGATTGATTGGATCTCCGACTTGAGGGAAAGTCTTATCTTAAATTTAATCCTGTTTTGTAATTGGCCCCGAATGCCTGAAAATACCAGCCGTCACTATCTCGACACCATACCTCTCACCCTCCCAACACAATACCTCTTCACCAAGCCATGGAGTTGCTCTGCTAAAGCTAAAGCGTTGTAGATAGATATCAGGATGAAAAGAGAAAATGAAAAGTCGAGGCAAACAAGTGAATGAGAAGAGAAGAAAGGAGTTTAGGGGGAACAGCACAAACGAGATTTCCCAAAGGCCATAATAGATGTGTTTTTTTTTTTCAAGGCAACTCGAAAAACTTGTTTTTTTTTCAAACTTCCATTTCCTTTAAATATTTACATGAAAATCCTCTAGTTTTCAGGGGAGCGCTATTCTGCCTGCCCGCCTCCCGTCTGTTCTCCGGGATATTATCGTGATCCTGAGAACGGAATGGGGGAGAAGGCGGGAAGGAATTCATACCTGTTTCTACCTTCCTCATCTTTGTGTACCGCAATAGCGCATCATTGGATGTATTTTAGGAGTTCAGTATCGAAGTATTGAAGGTATTCCAGGAATTATTGCATTTGACCTAGAACTTTTGAAGGAATTCTGAGGGATCTACCAATTTAGCCATCGACAACTTGAGTAGTGAAGAGTAAGTACCTTCTACATAATATGTACATGAATACCTGTCCGTCATCGATCGCAAATAAATAAGGAAGGACACAATACTCTGTTCATCCTGCAAGAATCGGACCAAGATCCGTATTTGTGATCAGAGAATTTTGTCTGAGCAATGTCTCAAGAAAGGTTTTGGCCAATAATATACATGAAATCATGCTTGCGACATTGCTCAGACGGCGTTTTCTGTCCAAATTACTTCCGATAAAATTTTAATATTACAAATCGGATGTATTTTCTTCTCATTTGATTAATTATTACTAAAAAGAATACATTCTAAAGTGCATCAACGTTGATTTCTGACAAAACCTATGACTCAACAGATAGAAAAGTCAAAGCTATACGAGGTTGATACACAATACGAGGTAGAAGAATCCGACTTGGAGTGTAGGGGGTAAAACTTGCAATCAGCTTGAGTCAAAAATGCTCTCCAGGAGTCTCGTGGTACGCGCTCAGGTTCACGTGATAAACTTTTACATTTATGAGAAGAAAATATGGAAAGACACCAAAAAGGAAGGATAAGCCAGCGTCGATGGCATGTTGAATACACCGGTTCCCTTCAGAACACCGAAGTTAAGCGACATCCAGCGAGGTTAAGACTTGGATGGGTGACCATTCAAATTCTAATTCTCGTGACGCTGGCTTTTCCCGGCCCCACTCAGGCTGGGTGAGGTCAATGTGAGTAGCAGGTTTGTGAGTTTCCTGCGAATGGAGGGTAAAACCCCCGTCGTGATATGACCATGGCAGTTGAAAGCGACGTTAAACCCCACTTAAAAAAAAAAGAAAAAAAAAAAGGAAGGATAACTTTATTTGAACAGCGTGTATTACTTCCGAGAAATTTTGTATTAGAAATCGGAAGTATTTTTCGTTATCCGTGGATATCAATTAATCTTTTTTTGTGATTTTTATCATTGTGATAATTTTTGATTTTCTTGGACTAAACGGGTATATGAGAAAGTAAAAAGTGAAATAAAATAGATTTAAGTAACATGAATTTATGAAAATTTGTTTTTCTGATTTATCATTGCTCCACAATAGTTTAATAAATAAATGGATTCTTCAAGAGAAAACGAGTTTATTCACAGCAGATGAAACTTTGACATTTGTTGAAATTGTCCAAAAATTTAAAAATATAATTGAGAACAAGTGTACAGATGGGACCACCATGGCAGAAAAGGCAGGACCATTCACACCTATTTCTACCTTCCTCATCTTTGTGTACCGCAATAGCGGCTCATTGGATGTGTTTTAGGAGTTCAGTAACGAAGTATTGAAGATATTCCAGGAATTATTGCATTTGACCTAGAACTTTAGAAAAAATTCTGATGGATAGTTGAATAAAGAAATGGATTCTTCAAGAGAAAAACGAGTTTATTCACGCCCATTCACAGCAGATGAAACTTTGACATTTGTTGAAATGGATTCTTCAAGAGAAAAACGAGTGTATTCACATTCACGCCCATTCACAGCAGATGAAACTTTGACATTTGTTGAAATTGTCCAAAAAAATAAAAATATAAAAGTAACATAAATTTATGAAAATTAGTTTTTCTGATTTATCATTGCTTAACAATAGTTGAATAAATAAACGGATTCTTCAAGAGAAAAACGAGTTTATTCACGCCCATTCACAGCAGATGAAACTTTGACATTCGTTGAAATGGATTCTTCAAGAGAAAAACGAGTGTATTCACGCCCATTCACAGCAGATGAAATTTTGACATTTGTTGAAATGGATTCTTCAAGAGAAAAACGAGTGTATTCACGCCCATTCACAGCAGATGAAACTTTGACATTTGTTGAAATGGATTCTTCAAGAGAAAAACGAGTGTATTCACGCCCATTCACAGCAGATGAAACTTTGACATTCATTGAAATGGATTCTTCAAGAGAAAAACGAGTATTCACGCCCATACACAGCAGATGAAACTTTGACATTTGTTGAAATTGTCCAAAAATTTAAAAATATAATTGAGAACAAGCAGTGATGCCAGATGGAGGGAAATTTTGACCTATAAAATCAAGCGGGAAACTTTTATCATTTCGGTCAATAAAGAGGGAAATTTCACAATTTTAGGAATTTTCTTGTTATCTTGCTTCTTCAAACGTCCTAATTATGTCTTAATCAACTTTCAACTTTCCAATGAAGAACATTAATTTTTACTTTCCTTATTTTTCTTATGATTTTATTGGCTTCAGTGCACTGACTTACTATCCACTACGAGCATACCTCCTTGTGTTCATTCTTGACCGCGCAATTTTTTGAAATTTTCAAATTAATTTTTTTTTTTAAATATTTTTTTTATCAATGTAGGTACAATTTTTTGACATTTGAGTACACACAATGGCATCGACACCTAAAAAGAAGAGGGAGATGAGAGGTGATTTACCCAAGAGTAAAAGAAATGCCAAAGTTTTCTGTGATGGGTGGTTGGAAAATCCTATGTAGAAAGATTGGTTAGCAAAAGTTGAAAATGAACCTACCAAATGCAAATGTATTGCTTGCAATATCACACTAATATGTGGAAGTAGTGAGTTAAACAAGCATGCAAGTGGGAAGAATTTATTATTTTCTTTCGTTCATACATTTTAACTTATTGACATTTTGCAGTACCTAGGTTATAAAAAGCTATAAAATTCAATGATTTTTTTTTCTTCTTTTACCTCAGGTTTAGTACCTATAGTAGGTACAACAAGCAAGACACAATCACACAATCTCATTAAACTTTAACAACAACTAGCCTGGTTTGGCATAGGAAAGCTAGCATTACATGAATAAGCAGTGTTTTAACAGTTTTGAAAGATGGGCTTTCAACTATAGAGGTCCTATCACCCGAAATGGAAAAGAGAATAAAGAGGAAGAGGAGGCCTGCCGTTCCAGGAACGAATTCTTCCTTTCCTTCGGGAAAAAAGAGGAAATTTTGACGTGTTTGGAGGGAGTTTTTTTATTTTCATCTGGCATCACTGAGAACAAGTGTATTAGTGTACAGATGGCAGAAAAGGCAGGACCATGATATACTCCTAATTCATGTGTATGAGAGAGAAAGAAAGAGAAATACCTTTTAGGACTTCATTGTCATTTGGAGTACTCTAAAGTGTTTTAAATGATGTTATGTCCATAAAAAAAAAGATTCACGGCATTTTAAACTCATAGGCATTAACTATAGAGGTTCGATGACAGAGACTGTCCAAGGCAATAATCACGCCTCGTTGCGATTTTGTAAAACAAAATATCAATAAGGAGTTTTTCTATTATTATTTTGAGAGAAAAAAAAAATAAAAAATAGCTAGTAGTATCTACTCAATAAATTATAATTTATTTTATTTAAAAAAAAAAATAAACTATGATCCACGGCGATACTGTGGAGCAATGTGGAGCATATACTATAGTATCGCCACAGTACAATTCACAGCTGCAAAATATCAAATTACAATTGCAAATAAGCACCAAAAGATGTAGAAGCAGTAGCTAATATCTATGCCTTAGGCCTTAGGAAGTTACTACCCCGTCCTGTGGTTCAAATTAACTACGTAAGGCTAAATGGAACACTACTTAGTCCATACCTTTCTCTGATGAGATTTCCTTACTAGGTAAACAATTTCCACATCCTTCTAAAATATTTGGATTAGCTTAAATATCTTCCACCTTCCTTCCCTCCCGTCATCACTCTCTCAACTGTTTGCGTTCGCTTGAATATTATCTCCTGCCTCTTCTACTTCCTGAACGCCTGCTACTCCCACAACTCCTCCCTCTCGCCATCCAACTATCTTTATCTCGGCAGTGCGACAGGCCAAGTAAAAAGTTACATTTGTATAATTATCGGCTTATACTGAGTGCCACGAACAAATTCCTCATTACGCTGTCAATGATTTAATCGATTTTTCAAGTTGTCAGGTTTCACACAAAGAAGTCTTCAATCTTCAAGGCGCTCTCTTCATTTCCTCCAAAGTTTTTATCTGGTCCTGACAACATTCCACCGTACATTCTCAAAAAATGTGCATCTGTACTGACGGAACCTATCACCAAAGTCTTCAATAAATCTTTATCTTCTGGTTATTTCCCTGCTTGTTGGAAGTCAAGCTTTGTCATTCCCATTTTTATCAGGTGATAGATGCAATGTTTCTAATTACCGTGGTGTTTGCATACAATCGGCCATACCTAAGATCTTGGACAAGTTGATTTCAGTCAAACTATCTTCCGCTTGCAAACATATAATAGCTGACCAACAACATGGTTTTACTTCCAAAAGATCGACAGT
Organism: Bactericera cockerelli; assembly: GCA_024516035.1. Classification (NCBI taxonomy): domain Eukaryota; kingdom Metazoa; phylum Arthropoda; class Insecta; order Hemiptera; family Triozidae; genus Bactericera; species Bactericera cockerelli. The sequence goes on from CM044955.1 coordinate 6,988,976, forward strand.
CACCAACCTTCTCTGTTATCAACATATAATCACTGATTCCTTTCAATCAGGTTCTTCTGTCCATTCTGTATACACAGATGTTGCTAAGGCTTTTGATAGAGTTGACACGTGTTCTTATTAATAAATTGCGATCTTACGGCATTGGCGACTCGTTTCTTTTTTGGCTTTCATTATAGCTCTCAAGCAGAACTCAGTTTGTGCGAATTGGTGAATCTCGCTCTAGGGCTATTCAAGTTACTTCCTGAGTTGGTCAAGGCTGCCATGTTGGACCTATTCTTTTTAATTTATTCTTCAATTATCTACCGAAATTTATTGAACATTCCTCGGTTTTCATGTTTGCTGACGATGTGAAGTTGTTTAGTTAGTGGCATTTCTGATTGTCACCTTCTTCAGAAAGATCTTGATGCCTTTTATTCATGGTCGACTGCGCATGGTAGGGATGTTGCGATGTATCGAAATCCGATATATATAGATATATTTTTGGGCGATATATCGATATATATCGATATATTTTTTCCTCCGATATATCGTCGATATATCGAAAAGAATTCCGATATATATCGGTAGACATTTTTTTGTAAAAAAAAAAAAAAAAAAAAAAAAAAATACTATAGCGACACCATTGTAAAGAGGGTAATAGGGTATTTTTTATTTTTCCCGATCTGCTGACAACACTGTATCGCGGGGGTTGACTCTCATACTTTTTTGATATCTGCTACAGTTTAGTGAGAACGGCCATTTACTGCCAAAAAGTGGTCAAAATTACGCTAAAAACTGCTCCGATGAGAACCAAAATTTTTTTGTGTCGTACCTGGCGTAAGAGTGACATACATACCGAATTTCAAGTTTCTAACTATTACCGTCCTTGAGAAAAAAAATTTACACACAGACACACACCCTAATGGCTAAAACATTCTTTTGTGAAAACCTGGAAAAAGTCCCGAAATGTGAAAACCTGGGTAGGTCAAATTTTAGGCAAATACAATACTTTCCCATTCTATGAATAGACGAGGATAATAATAAAAAAAGTATTATTTCTATGTCTTAATTAGAGGAAAATTTATAATATTGATAGAATTTCTGGATTTTCTGGTGAACGTTTACTTTGTAAACGTTTCCTTTGTAAACTTTGTTATGTTATAAGTTATAAGACCTGTGAGTTATAATATTTTGTCAAATATATCGATATCTAATATATCGATATATCGATATATTTTCATTCGATATATCGCCTTTCGATATATCGAGGACAACGATATATCGAAATATCGATATATTTCTTACAAATTTACAACCCTAGCGCATGGTATGAGTCTATCTCTTCATAAATGCTTTATTGTTGAATTCACTCGTGGTAAATCATTTGATTTCATCTATTCCATCAGCTCTCATTCTCTCTCTCGAGTTAACCAAATCGAGGATTTGGGTGTTATCTTAGACGGGAGGCACCGTTTTCCGTCCCATTTACCTTTTTTTCACCTTATTCCGTCCCGTCAATATTTTAACACCTGATTCCGTCCGGTCATTGTAAGGGTTCAATACCCGATTCCGTCCCATATGTTCCGTCCTATATACATAAATAAATACATAAATTATAAATTCAACATTTTTCATCAGTTTATTTTCAATCACGTAAAATAAAAAAAATTAAGGCCATGCCTAGGGTTCATAGTATGGTTAGGTAAAATACAATGAAGGCCATGCGTTGAGTTTATAGTAGGGTTAGGTAAAATACAATGACGGCCATGCCTTGGGTTTATAGTAGGGTTAGGTAAAATACAATGAAGGCCATGCCTTGAGTTTATAGTAGGGTTAGGTAAAATACAATGACGGCCATGCCTTGGGTTTATAGTAGGGTTAGGTAAAATACAATGAAGGCCATGCCTTGGGTTTATAGTAGGGTTAGGTAAAATACAATGAAGGCCATGCCTTGGGTTTATAGTAGGGTTAGGTAAAATACAATGAAGGCCATGCCTTGAGTTTATAGTAGGGTTAGGTAAAATACAATGACGGCCATGCCTTGGGTTTATAGTAGGGTTAGGTAAAATACAATGAAGGCCATGCCTTGGGTTTATAGTAGGGTTAGGTAAAATACAATATAGGCCATGCCTCGCACCGAACTTGTACATAGCCTAATACATAATATCAGTTACTTATGTACATAGTACATAGGTGCATAAGATAAGTGACGGGACGGAATTCAGTGATTGATCTGAGAGGTTCGGGACGGAATCCAGTATCGACTACCTGAGAGAAAAAACTCGCGGGACGGAATCAGGTGTCGTCCTCTTAGACTCAAAGCTCTCTTTTGTTCCTCACATTACCAATCTATCCATGAAATGCCATCGTCTTCTCGGCTATGTGTGTAGGAATTCTAAGGATCTGTCTTCTGATGCCTTTAGTCTTCTTTTCAAATCCTTGGTAAGATCTCTCCTAGAGTACGCTTGTTCTGTATGGTCGCCTTATTATGAAGTGCATGTTACAATTCTAGAGCGAGTGCAGAAGAGATTCATCTCTTATTTTCGCTATCGCCATCCTCATGTAAATATCCAGTTGGCACCCCAGACCGCAGAAAAGATCAATTAGTACTTTTTTCGGAAATTGATCACTGGAGATGTAGATTGTGCTGAGCTCTTGGGATTGATCACATTAGACTGTCATCGACGGTTGAGACAACCCAAGACCTTTAGAGTTGACCAGTGTGTTAACAATTTATTATTCTTACCATCTGCCTTTGAACAGGATGATGCGTGATGCCAATAACCAGTTATTAAACTTGTAATGGTTTTTTTTTCTAGAATTATCTTTTCTGTAATTATCTTATTTTTCTACCGAAGTATTTCATAGTGTTTCTTTATGTTTCAGTATTTTGTCATATTTGTACAATTTTATTTTAACTGTTATTTTATTTGAAAATTTAAATAGGGCTAAACCCGTCAATAAACACCCGTCTACCGGACATTATTAATATTACTCGAACTCGTTTTCCTAAGGCCTGAATTAATGTATGTGTGTTGCTGTGGTGGACACTATTACTGTAGTATCTGATTTCAGTTATGTGATTGGCTCTTACCACGGTAGTAACAACACTGTAGCTTAATCGATAAGGCGGCGAACTTGTAATCTAGAGGTCGGTGGTCCAAGTCCCAAGTTCAGCAAAAGTTTAGTGAATCGAGTTTGACCAGTTATGATATCACGATTGTGATTACCACAAATATGATAACTTTACATTGAAAGATGAGCGCCGTAACTATATCTAACATAAATATTTTCCTTGCATCATAGCTGGATTCTAGATCAATCCTCAATGTTATGGAAATGAACGTAACAGGACAAGAAGGTATATACTTGGAACTTGGTCTCTTTTCAACTTGATGTTTTCAAGGGATATCATCTACTTCCTCAGTCATCACATTCCACCTCTCTACTTCTCAGCCTTTACTGCTTATCGTAATATTCCTGTTCCCTCCCTTTCGGGTTTATACAGCATTTTATTCTCTCCTCCACACATATTCTTATCTTCTCTCGGTACTTTCCTTATCGGAGTTCATACTAAACGTCGTTTTCTTCTGCTCCTATTCAAACTGCTCGCCACAAAACTGTATCGGCAGAAATATGTTTGTTGTTATCTTGTCCAGGATACATAAAATATCAACAAGATCTCTAGAAACTGTCGCAGTTGAGTGCAATAGTATGTATGCTTTTATTTGTGGTGAAGCACAATTTTTGTGGGTAGCGCGGCATTACTAAGAGCCTCTTGTACTTTTCAAATTATTCTATTACATTAATTTCTTTTTACTCTGGTAATGCCGCCACTGGTCGTTACTCATACAAGTTACTACTCATTTTTCCTCACGAGGTATGAGTTGACGCCGAACAACCAGAGCAGAAAAATCCTGCCCCGCTGGGGATCGAACCCAGGTCACCGTGCGTGCAATGCCTAGCGCGCTAACTTACTCGGGCACGGTGACTGTTGAGTGAAATAGTATAATAATAATAATAATAGACACTTCAGAGGAAGGTATCCGCTAGGTGAGGTTGATGCTCAGGGCTTTTTCCATCACCTAACCCTCAAGAGTCTCATTATGTGGTGACGAAACTCAAATTAATGAGGAATAATCCAAGGACAATACTAGGTAAGAGTACGTATGATAAAAAAGACTTACACTCCTCGTAATCCGTCTGGTAATCCAGGTAGCCTAGGGATCCGCTGGTTCGAATCCAACCCAGTGCATGGATTTTTCTTCATTAGTTTGAGTTAGTGACCACATACATAGTGATAAGACTCTGAGGGTTAGGTGGTAGAAAATGCTTTGAGCATTAACCTCGCCTAGTGGTTGCCTTCCACTAAAGAGTATTATTATTATTTTTTTTATACGCTGTGGAAGGGAAATTGGACATACCGTCATCGTATTTGTCTAATCAAAATTATTTGGAATGCATTCCAACTACTCAAATGATTGTACTTACTCATTTGTCAATGAAAGCTATTGTTGACCATACAGGCTCCAAAATACATACCTGAAACACAATAATTAAAACAATTTAGATGCAAAGTTCCAACTCAGGGGATCTCATTTTTAGAGTATTTTTTTTATACATAATTTTTCATCATTTTTTTTTTTAACATAAATAACAATTAACAAGCACTGAAACATAAATTAAATAATATTATAAAACATAGATAAAATACTTTAAAACTGTTTTTTGTTAGATAAATTTCAGTAGAAAAGAGCGAGTTTCAGTAGTTGTGATATCACGAAAGCGATTACCACAAATATGACAACTTTAAAAACTTAACTTTGTTTGATAACAAATGACAAAGGTGGCTTTCTTAAAACAACTCTTTGGTGAACTCCTGATGATATACTAGAAATATTGAACAAGGTCCATATTGGATCCTCAGCACTATCCCTATCCCAGGATTCATAAAAAGACACTGGCGTCATGTAGGATATTTGGCACCTAAAATAGAAAATAATATCGTCAAATCCTGGGTTTAACGATAACAACCGCAGATTGTGGAGAAGAAGCTCTATCTATGGCTATCTATCTCTTTCCACAAAGAGATGGCGGTGATACCTCTATACTAGACCCAACCTCTATAACACTTACCCATGACACGGACCGCAACTGGATTACTTTATGAAAACAATGTAAGAAAGGAAAAAGCTATTTTTGTTCAACCCGAATCAGGCAATTTCCTGTCTCCTATACCTAATTGTTTTTGATTTTGCAAGAACATTGTCATATTGAACATTGTTTTATACGAACTGACTCGATCAAATTTTGTATAGATGTGTTCGTATTTGTATTTTATGAATCTATGAATTTCGCCCTTCAGACTAGTGCTTTCTCAACCGTCTTTTAATAACACACCAGATCAATATCTTCTAAGTAAGCAAGACCGGAGACGAAGATAGAGAGGGTCTCCAGAGAGCAAGAGGGGGCGGAAGTCTTTGATACTGAACGATCTAATTATAAAGAGAACGGCAGGGAAATAAATGGCGAGATAGAAAAACGTGGAGACGCAGAGGAGAGAAGTCGAGTTTGGAGGAGAGAAAATGACTTTAATTATTATTAGGAAGTTGATAATTACATTTCGGAACAGACAACTTTCTCTACCCCACCACCCACTAGTTCTATCGTTTTTTCAACGTCGAAATTTCGCCAGTGGCAGGGAAAAAAAATATAGAGACAGGAAAACTTGGCAGAGTTAAAAAATGCTGACTTCCTTTCTCTACTCCTGCTGACGTAGGCTGCTCGACCTCATACACTTATTGCCGAGATTAATTTTTCTGCTTCCTTCTTGGCAGTTCCATCAGAAACTTTTTTTTAATGTGAGAGTTTCTAACATAAAAGCCTAGTTTCTAGAGTGGACCTAAGTTTTAAATAAAGAAATATAGATAGTTTTGTTGACCTCAGTATCTTGATCGACTTGTAACCAGGAGGTCGGTGGTTAGGTTGATAGTTTAGTTAGGTTATCATGTTTGCATTCACAAGTGTTGGTTGACACCATCATAACGCAATGCAAGGCCCTTGTGAAAAGTAAGCTCGAGTATACTACTGTTATCTGGGCTGTACATCAACTATGGCATCAACAAATTCTTTTTTTTTAATTAGTTAAAAGTTAAGATAAGTATAAAAAACAATGTAAAGTGATGCGTAATAAATACGAATAGCTTCTAGAATCATTATTATTATTGACATACTTTTATTTACAAGTAAGTAACATTAACCAACAAATAAGATAACATTGAAAAAATGTGTGAAAGAAGTAAATAAGTACAACAAAGGTAAGAAAAAAAATTGGAATAGTTTGATGAGATGTAGTTATATCCAAGTTTATGGATTAAATTTTGTTTTCCCAGTATTGAGCAACCGCAATGTGCTTCTAGAATCAGCACCTATGATGTAAATGTTTCTATCTGATGAATTGTTGGCGTATCCAAACATTTAAAACCATTTCAGCGAATTCTTAAATACGTGAAATCATAATATGATCTTAGAACTGTCACGAAATTTGGCTACACACTGTCACCTCAGAAACCATCGAATGGACTGTTGTGGTTCTCATCCCTGGCACTAGCGCTTCAACTTTGCCCTCAATTCTATTGGAAATGTAAACTTTAGTCGACCTGGGGATTAGGGGACAAACCCCACTTTACTTTACTTCAACATAATATTACAGAAATTTGAAAACTTTTTCTGCTTCTCCTTCTTTGTCTTAATTCAATATATTTTTATCCCCCTCACTTCGTCGAACTGCCCGCTTTTCTAAAATGAAATATTCAAAAATTCGCTTTGCCATCAGGATTGACCAAAGAGTGGAGGAGAGTCCCTTCGACACTTGTTTATTTGGATTAAGGTTATAATAATAATGTTTTTTCTTTCAATTATTATGTCACAATTTTAATGGGTAGCGCAGAATCATAGTACTTCACCACTTTAATATACTATATCTGGTACTTTTTTTGCCTGTAATTCCACAACTGGTTGCTGTTTGAAAAAAAAATCAAAGCAGCTACGCATTTTTCCTCACGAGATATGAGTGGACCCCGAACATCCAAGGATCAAAAACGACGGGGTTTTATTGCTCCCTTCAATCTATAGGTCGATGGTTCGAGTCCCATAAGTAAGGAGAGTTTGAGTAGTTGTGACATCACGAAATTGACTAACACAAATATGATAACTTTCAAGCTACCAATTTCGCGTGTAAAAGAAAACTCGAGTGAATAAAAAAAAAATGGGTCCGTGCATTCCAAGAATACACAATCAAATAACAACCTGGTCGCCTGGTCCTAGACCAACATCGTGTGAATGCCGCAAGAAATGGAACTATCATGGCATTTCATTATTCAATAAACTCCTAGAACATAAGTTTTTAACATCTAAAACCTATAAAATAGCCATAGAGAACCACTTGAAATCAAAGGCTTACTACTCTTATAAAGATTTCTTACTTATCCTGCCCCCTGCCCAGTCAGGACTAATGATTCAAGTCTTAATTGGGACAAAAGTATGTTATTCCAACAATAAGCCCGTTTTTTCCAGCAGTAAGCCCACCATGTTAAATTCTCATGCTCCGGCTGGGATTCGAACCCACTACCGCTGTATTACGAGACGGATGCCTTGAGCTACCGGGACAGGTACTGTTGAGCCGGACCCAATGTGTTTTTATAGAACCCACAAGAAAAAGTTGGGTTTCTCATGTTTAGACAGCCCCCAATCACACTATTTTGCTCCCCCGTCTTCAATATTGCAAACAGGACGCTTATTCCCATATGTTCCCCAATATTGGCTTCCCATCTTCCACGTAGAGTTTTTACTACATGTACGCCACATTTTCATCCCTTCACCTTCCCTCCGTCCGACAAGACGGGACGTATCGTCAATATCTGCCATAACAAAGTTTGCAAACTCATGAAGATGGATGTTACAAGAAACGCCTGGTATGTAATTTAAATATTTATTGCACATGGCAGCGGACCCTTAACCTGGAAGTCGGTAGATCGAGTACCAAACATCGGGAACATTAAGGGCGGAATTAATAGACAACATCAATAACTTAAGTCGTTGGTAAGTGTCGGTTTTCCCTATCTTACACAGTACGCAATCCGTGACTTAGCGCCACAGAGGTATTACAAAAACGTCTATTAATTCCGCCCTAAAAATAGTTGGCTTCAATATTGTGATCACTGGTGTGATTTACACACAAATAAGATTGTGTTAATGTGATATCAAAATTACTCAAAATCACTTTACTAAATTTTGGCTTAACTTGAGACTCGAATTACCGACCTCCGATAACGAGTCCGCCGCCTTGTCGATCGAGCTACTGAGGTGTGATAAACACAAATAATTATAACAAACGTCAACATTTAGTGCACATCTAGACTTAAAAGTGGTAATTGTATTGTGATATTGTAATATAACGACTATACAGACTATCATTTTCCTGCTTGAATTTTTAGACAGAAACGGAGCCAACAGATACACAGCAGTTGACGCACTCCACGGAATACAGGGTGACCCACCCAAAACCCCTTTGGTGGGATGGAGAGATCTGTTCAAGAGTAAGATCACCAAACTAGGAATCCATGCATTTAACACCTTTAAAACAAGAGGAGTTAGGCAGGTGGAAAAACACCCTCTAGCGGCTAGTAGAGGCTTTGATAAGTTAAGAGAAATCAGATCGGCCACAGGAGTACATCCCACTGGAAGAGTTTTGAGCCTATGCTGCGGAAGAGGAGGATGGGAGCAGAATTATGCTTCTACCCCCGTTGTAACCGAGATAGTAGCAGTTACATACGGTAGAGGACATGGACATGAAGATTTCACCGACCATTATTTTCCTGGTAAAGAGAAGATCAGACTAGTGAATAGTGATGCCAGGACTTTCCCCAGATCTAATCTTGATACACTATTATTCGATGGAGAGGAACCTCATTCAGATAGCGCAAAGGAAAGCTCAAGATTTAATGGCCTTTTCCAGAGGGCAGTCATGAGACAAATAACACCAGAGACGAAACATTTCATTCTTAAGATATTGACGCCCACTGATAGTGTTACTATAAAGATGCTGAAAGAGGAAACGGAAACTACGTGTTAAATACAAAGACGTACTGTCCACCCCGTACTACCCTACATCTTCAGTTCCTCAAGGTAGTTTACTGGGAAATGTATTTTTTCTTGTGATGATTGACGGAATAACGTCGCGTATTAATGAACACTCCAAGTATCTGCTTTATGCAGATGATCTCAAAATTTTCAAGTCCATTGTGACTTCAGCTGATATAGTCTTACTGCAAGCCAAAGTTGGGTAGATTGTACTTGCAAGTACAAATTACAATTTTCAAGTACTTTACTTGAAATTGAAATCTCAAATACAAGTACTTGTGCTTGTAGTCAGTATAAATGCACGTACAAGTACATGTACTTGTGATAGACAAGTACAAGTACCAGTACTTGTTGAAAATACAAGTACCGTTGAAAATACAAGTACATGTACTTGGACTTTTGATAGACAAGTACAAGTCATTTTGGTTGTACTTGTAGTCAATATAATTGAAAGTACAATTACTAGTACTTGCGATAGGAACGAACAATTGCATGTAATTGTACTTGAGTACTCCTTTCGTGGGGAATGTGAGAATCAAAAAACTTGCTGAGAGAGGTAAAAAGGTGAGTGTTATGAGTGTTCCTGGATGTAAAATGACTCATGTTGTTCTTTGTTGTTAGTTTCAATGATGATTGATGAAATGAAACACCCAATATGTCTATGCATATGCATACTTAAATTAAACGTGTCTTGCTTTCAGAGACCGCACCCAGAACTCCAGGAAAGCAGCTCCTCAAACATAACGTGGAAGTATGTACGTGGGGTATGTTAAAATCACAAAACTTGCTGAGAGAGGTAAAAAGGTGAGTATTGTCAGTGTTACTGGATGATGATTGATGAAATGAAACACCCAACATGTCTATGCATATGCATACTTAAATTAAACGTGTCTTGCTTTCAGAGACCGCACCCAGAACTCCAGGAAATCAGCTCCTCAAACCGTATGACAGAGGATAACGTGGAAGTATGTACGTGGGAAATGTGAGAATCACAAAACTTGCTGAGAGAGGTAAAAAGGTGAGTGTTATGAGTGTTACTGGATGATGATTGATGAAATGAAACACCCGATATGTCTAATGTCTATGTCTATGCCTATGCATACTTAAATTAAACGTGTCTTGCTTTCAGAGACCGCACCCAGAACTCCAGGAAAGCAGCTCAGAGGATAACGTGGAAGTATGTACTTACTATAAAATAAAATAAACCTTTTTATAGTGTTTGGTAGGACTGAAAAGTCCCTTAGTTCGAGCAGTCTATTAGGTGTTGTGTGTGTATTTCATTGGTAGATGAATTGCAAATGATAAATTAAATTGATTAATGAAATCTGAGCGCACGGCAGTGCGCCAGGCCAACTTACATATAAATCTAACTTTACAAACGGTTAAATGTACATCTTATTTATTAATAGATAAAAATTATAACAACAAGATGCTGACGTCTTCATTATTGGCTCGAGTAAGTCAAAATTCAATTGATTACAATCAGAGTTGGGTAGATTGTACTTGCAAGTACAAATTACAATTTTCAAGTAGTTAACTTGAAATTGAAATTTCAAGTACAAGTACTTGTGCTTGTAGTTAGTATAAATGCAAGTACAAGTAAAAGTACATGTACTTGCACTTTTGATAGACAAGTACAAGTCATTTTGGTTGTACTTGTAGTCAATATGATTGAAAGTACAATTACTAGTACTTGCGATAGGAACGAACAATTACATGTAATTGTACTTGAGTACTTGTGGTCAATATATTTGCCTAACAGACACTAGGGTCCAAGGGAGACGGCCACTCAAAGTTTCATGGCTAGTAACTATCATACACTGTCCTCAGTTCTCATACAGTCACCAAAAGTAAAATAGTTCAGTTCAAATTTAGTCATGTCTGAGAGTGATATTAGTTCTTTTTTTGATTTAACATCAAACTCTGAAGAATCCAATCCCAAACCTTCAACTCTTGGATTAAAAATTTTAGATGGAAAATTTTTCTCCCTTGTTGAAAATAAGAGTGATGCTTCAAATAATAAAGCTGTTGGTCCGTGCCGCCTTTGTGGTCCAGCACATGTCGAAATTAAAGGACAATACAGTGCTTCGACCAATTTTTTGAAACATCTCAGAAGAAAGCAGGGACAAGATCCTGCTGTCGAATACAAAATTCATGTCAAAGAAAAAAGGAGACGCGTAAAAGTCTGAAAAGGAGGGCATAAAAGGCTGAAAAATATTTCATGACGTGAAATTTTAAGAAACCACAAACATCGTAGGAGTAATCTTTTAAGTCTTTGACTTCTACTCGCAGGTTGTATTTTCATAAACTCCTGGGGTTTGAAGGATTGTTTTTTGTTCATTCATCAGAGAGCTGAACCAAAAAAAGAATCGTCGTCCAGATTAGTTACTTTATTAGTCTAACACCTCTGACAAGATTAGTTTCTTTATTGGCCAATAATAATGTGTAGATGTAATTTTATTTTATTTGTTTGAAGGAGTTGAATAATATTGTACATCGTTCCTTAGCCTCCATTAACATACCATCTACCTTGGAACCGACAGGGCTCAGCCGAAATGATGGAAAAAGGCCAGATGGAATGACACTAGTTCCCTGGTCTCGTGGTCAAATGCTAGTTTGGGATAGCACCTGTGTCAACACTCTAGCAGATACCTATGTGCCACAGACCAGTCGTACAGTTGGTGCTGCAGCAGAAAAAGCAGTCAGGAGGAAAAATGCCTCATACAGTTTTATCACCGAGGCAAACTACATCTTTGTTCCCCTGGCATGCGAGACAATGGGCCCTTGGAGCAAGGAGATGAAGAGCTTTTTTAAAACTGTTGGTGATGGCTTGGTTCGTCTCACTGGCAATAGGGCCGCCAAGGCTTTCCTCTTTCAGAGAATTTCTTTGGCGATCCAACGAGGTAATGCTACCTGCATGTTAGGTACATTGCCTCATGCAAGTGGGATGGATCAAGTCTATCTCCTGTGATTTTAAAATTGATCAATTTAATAAATAAACAAACTGAGTTCCATTCCGAAATTTAAAAAAGTTTATGGGATTATTCAGGCAAAGTCGGGAATCAAACCTCAATCATGACTTCACGCTGACACGCTATCTAGAGACCTAGGTTACCCAAACCAAAGCCCTCAAACCTCTTCCCTACAGTAACTGTTCAATGACAACTTTTTCCCCCACAGTTAACTTGATAATATTTTTGTCAAGCGCAGAAACCCGCCCTGATGTAAAATTTGATTTCACTTATTACTTAGCCAAAAGAGTTGGTTACGCGTTGAAGAAAATATTAACTTTAGCAAGCGGAGAGTGTTTGAGGAAGAAAGATACTAGAACGGCCAATATATTTAAATAGACCAAGTTTCATTTCTTACCCCGCTCAATTCAAGATTCAGGAACTTAATAAAAATAAAGTCTTTGTTCTTCCTTCAACAGAGGATGTAATAACTCTTACTAATTACATCAAACAGAAGATGGCTGAAAAAATCAAAGAACTCGAAGAATATTCACAAGACGCTTGGTTTTGGCCTTGCAAAATGTACCCTTGTTCGGGTTTTATTGTTTAACAGAAGAAGACCGGTTACCTTGGTAAATGTCAATATTGGACTATGAAAGGGTTGGGTAGAAGAGATTGCCACAGGCAATAACCCCGCCCTTTAGGTAGGTCATTAGTGTACTTATTCCAGAAAGCTTACTAAGAAAAGTTTTTTTGTCATTTGTTTGTTTTTTCTTAATTTTATACTGTTAACATTGTACTCTGTCCTCCTAATAAAGCATACTATAATAATAATAATAAAAAGCACGGCTACTCGAATTTTTCCCACAGTTCATACTAACTACTGCTACAGAACCAAAAATAGAAAGAATATACTAACAAACAATTTGATACGATAAAAAAACATCAAACAGTGACTTCATGCCTTACAAGATAGGCCCCTGATGGAAATTGCTTTCTGATGAGGATTCCCAGATATCTCTGGTGAATCATCCCTGGCAGGCTGACGAGATATATTTTCTTCCCACATTTGCATAATGGGGAAATTAATTTTCCGCGCCACTAGATTGATATCACGTTTTACAATAAGCCTCCACAGCCCGCCAACTGTGCAATTTTCATTGTTTTTCATTCAGAATGAAAAATCCTCCACACAAAAAAAACAACTTTCGAAAATAAAAATTAGGAACTCTTAAGTGAATAAAATCGCTAATGTGTGTTGAATAAGGCGTATTTGTCGTGCTCATATCTGTAAAATATTAAATTCATACATATGACTAGAAATTTTATTTTGAAACAATGTATTTCTTGATATTTTCGTGCGATTGAGAGTCAGTTTAGGTTGGAATAATAGACAATAGTTTAATTTTACACCTTGTAAGTGGGTACATTTCAACCATCCTTTCTGAGATTTATTCGGCTATTTTAAACTAATTCCTCAAAGTAATTGTATTTGCCCATCACTGAGGTGGCCTGAAATCAATAAATTGGCGAATTTCTATGATAATTAGGAAAATTTTGTCAAACTGATGTTTGAATAGAGATAATATAGTCCAGGAGCTGGTTTCCTCTACTTCTTGGTAGTTAAATCGCCCACAGTAAAAAGGAGATATACAAATTAGACCAGGAAGATCGGAGGCATACTAACAATGAGCGATAAAAGAATTGGAAGAAAAACGGAAAACCAAGCATGGAAGAAAATACAAACACATTAATCACTGTCAGGTGTCAATTATTTTTTCCTCTTCTACTTCAAAAATAGGTTTTCAGGAGCCCCGTTTCACAGCACATCCAGATTACTCTGCTCTACTTTAAAGTTGTGTATAGTCAAAAGAATATTTCAATTATTGAGGCTGCTTACAACTAGTTCCTTTGATTCGGCGGTTAGTTCGATTGTCCAATAGTAATTATGGCTCTTTAAGTCGTGCTATTGATTATAAAACGAAATTTTGATTACATTCTCTACAGACATCGGAAGAGATGACTACCCTTATAACTTTTCTCTAAAGCATTATTTGTTAGGTATCCGGTTTTGGACGACCTTCCCCTATTGATCGGGATCGGACCCCAAAAGTTGTCCCCGATTTGGGCTGCATCACTTTTTGCGTTCCGTGAAAACATTCCCATGAGTACGAGTATTCTCCCTCTCTTTCGGGGGATCGGGATCTCAACCGATTCTATGACGGTGAAATTCAACCAATTCAATCACCCTTGTTGTTGAGCTGGGTGAGTGATGGTCTCTTTAGTAGAAGGATTTACATCAAGGAGGGACAGATCACGCAACACTCCAACTAATCGCATCGTGGCGTCTTTCGTCAGGAATGAGGATTTCGTTAACTTATCATCCGTCGATGAACTTCTGGGTGAGTCGAGGCACTGTATATAAGTATAATCAGTATAAACAGAAAAGTGAGAAGTTGTACTAGATGTGCATGAATATCAGAACATACCTGGACAGCTGTTTCGAGCTGCTGATGAGAGCTGTTTGCTCTCATCAGCAGGTAATAGTTCTGGATATTCATGCCATCAACTAACCTCTCTATTTTAATCAGTATAAACAGAAAAGTGAGAAGTCACTACCAGAATATCCGACTGTTGCTTCCACAGTCGGATATTCTGGTAGATGATTTATCATCTCCCTCCATACCTTCTGCTAAAGAGGCGTCGAATCTTCCTTATCAAGAGACCAATTGAAAATGATACTTTCCGCTCTGCCCGCCTTGCTACATAGGGTGTATTGTTTTCATTACATTTCAACCAAGCGTTTAGGAGATGAACTCAGTCACATTTTTATTCTGAGTTTTGCAACCTTGGAATTCAGCTACTAGTTTTATGCTTTAAGTTAATGCTTTTGGGTAATGTCACAAAAAATCCTTGCAAGAACGCATTGACAATGAGCTTTCGTAACCGACAACCCTAATTATACCAAGGTCTTTAATTGTAACACAGGTATCTCCTGACAATTTATCGAGAAAAAAACGAAGAAGCTCCTAACTCAAGATACATTAGGAGGAGCATGAGATTCTTCCATGAGAGCGAGGAGAGGCAAAACGGTAGATAATTCAATTTCCAGATTTTCAGCACAAGCTTACCTACAGCCAGCCATCATTCACACACCAAACACATTTTCTACTTTCTACAGCATATTTATCTCATCTTTTTTCAATCAACTTGGATATAAAGAGAAGGGAGAGAGAGAGAGAAACGATCACAAATAAGCTCCCTGATGACATATTCCTCTCTTCCTCCCACTCACCAAGTTCCCGGACGTTTCCAATCTGGGCGCAATGGAGAAAATGTGGGCGTAGCTGCAAAGAGGGGGACACTTCGGGGTGGAAGTATTATGCTCAATTTTTGTTAGGTGGGCGAGTGGTCAACACGGGCAAGTGACGCAAATTTTATACAATAGGATATGAAAATTCAAAGAAAAACCCGTGTCTTCTCGTACGTGTCCTATTGAATGTATCAGAACTTTTCCTTTCCTCTTTGATCCTTCAATTTCTGGTATTTATCTTTTAAACATCTTTTAAAACATTCCTGCCATTGTACTGTGTTGTGTGTGTGAATGAATATATTGATTTTAGCCTAATTTTAACGTTCGAAATGGGTCAGTTGATATTTTGGTAACATTCTCAAATATACATTGAGTCTTCAACTTCCAAAATTGAAATGACAACTAACTTTTTGGTTCCTGAGATACTAAAGTATTTTTTAATAGATATTCATTTTAACTTTATTCTAGTCACTGTATAATCCTCTTTGGTTGCGAAATTCTACTGTATTTTTCCCAAGGCTTACCTCTTTCGAATATTGAAAAAACATTCATCAGAGAACTGAACCAAAAAAAGAACCGTCGTACAGAACACCTCTGACAAGATTAGTTACTTTATTGGCTAATAATATGTGTAGATATAATTTTATTTTATCTAAAAAAGAAGAAGAAAAAACTAGCGTATCTCTCCACATCTGCAGCCATAAGAGTGAGTTTAGTAGAGTTGAGAACCTCTGTGTTAATGCCCTGAAGCCGTAAGCCACTCTGCCCCGTCTTTCTTGACAAGGATGTTTGCTTTCAATCTGTGCTACTGATGGAAAACCAAGAAGAAGAAAATGATGCCTTTGCCAGATGAGAGAAAGAGAACATTCTCATATTGGCTTTTATTCTCTTTCATTTTCTCTTTTCTACGTCTTTTCTCTTTTAACATCTCTACTTTTCTCTCTCTCATTATCTCTTTCATACATCTATTCTCTTTTGACATCTTATTTGTCTCTCCTTTTTTCAACATCTTTACTTTTCTCTCTCTCACTATCTCTTTCATTCATCTTTTCTCTTTTGACATCTCATTTGTTTTTCCTTTTTTCAATATCTTTACTTTTCTCTCTCTTTCTTCTCTCATTATCTCTTTCATACATCTTTTCTCTTTTGACATCTTATTTGTCTTTTTTTTTCAATATCTTTACTTTTATCTCTCTCATAAATCTTTTCTCTTTTGAAATCTTATTTGTCTTTCCGTTTTTCAACATCTATACTTTTCTGTTTCTCTCATTAACTCTTTCATACACCTTTTCTCTTTTGACATCTCTTTTGTCTTTCCTCATTTTAACATTTTTACTTTATCTTCTTCAACCTCTATTCTATCGAGTTTTATATATTATCTTCGCATCATACCGACACAGAATTCGAATACGTTTTGCGACTATCTATCAATGTAAAATTGATGTTAAGAGAATTACATTAAAACCTAACCGCTACTCACTAATTAATTATTGAGCGCTCCTATTCCTTCCACACGGAGTTGGGCTTTGCAGTTCTGGTAGTCGACAGCATTTAGCCCGCATTAGCTGTGGAAGTGGTAGCACAGAATAGCACGTTTATCTTGTGGGGAAGTTGTTACAGGAACACTAAAAAGTTGGAGCACTGGGGTTTGTGGCAGAGAAAGTTACTCGCTTCGAACTCGCCCCTTAATTCACTATTACTTCCGCGAATATCTAATATAAGATATCGGAAGTATTGTGTTCGTATTCGTAAAAAAATTGTTTTAGCGGATTTTAATTAGGACATTTGTTTTATTTTCTCTTACGTAAAATTTATTTTTTCTTTGTCTTATTATCATATGTAAATATGTATTGTATTTACTAGTAAATTGTTCAACCAATAAATAATTATATGTATATTAATAACATCAATGTGGCCCCGAATGATATCGATCCAGCATTATCATCTCGACCCCCGACCATTTAGGCAGACCGAAATAAGGTTTCTAAGAATACCCAAAAAAAAAAATCAAGGTTACATTTTTCAAATAAAGCCACTGAATTTCCAGACAAGTGACTTAACCACTCGCACATTAAGGCGAGAATTTCCCAACGCCCGGTAGGGATTAGAACAACAAGGTGATAAATTATGCAAGGGATTTTAATGACACGATATCAAATATTTAATCCCCAGCAGCCCAAAAGCCCTCGCCTCTCTTCATCCTTGGCTAAACATTCAAGTTGAGCTCGTATTCAAACCACCGAGAGAAGAAATGGATGGCTTTGCTACAGTGAACTGCTGTTACTATCGAGGAAGAAAAACACTGAAGCCTACCTAATAACAGTAACTCGGAAGTAATAGACCAGAGCACTAACAGGTAAAAGTTGTTGCCATGTTACACTCGTGGTTATTCCGTTTCATGCATTAATTTAAATTTCAGTTTTCTTTTAAAGACGAGTGTTTCACTTTTTGATTTCGTAGCCATGAAACACGAGCTACTAAAGACGCTTGTGGTATGTGTTGTAGCTTACCTATCCAGTAGTATGCCTCCCCTCTGACGGGCGAGAAGTGACACAATACTTCCCATTTAGATAGACAGCCCCAGTTTCTTCTTATCATCGCGTTACGTAACGCCAGACACGGGACTGATCCCTCCATCTATCTTGACGAAACTCTCGAGCCCCAAATGTAAGCTCTGTCTAGTCGATTACCATCCACACTAGAGACCACAGATCCAAAGACTCACGCGTCCATCCCCGGGGATACCAGCCTACGCCATCTCCACGTGAGTGACAGCAGAGCCGCCCATCTCTGTAAGAGAGCCTTCCTTTTTCTGCCTATCTTTCACCTATCCACCAAACCTGCTAAATGTCAAGCAACTCAAGATGCCACCAAGTGGAATGAATGCCTCAGTGCTGACCTGTTTGCTTTGTTTCACATGACTTTATTCAATGATGAAATCAGAGAACAATTGGGCTTACCCATATGTACTGCTAATGAGAGACTTTTCCTAAAAATATGTCTCCATGGTCATCATTTGTTGGCTCTGAAGAAGATTTCTCTTGGGGAAGCCCCAATGATGATAAATGAAAATCATTTCAATAGACCGTTATAGTAACATCTTACGAACATCGAAAGCTCTCGCTCCTCAATAATTCTAAAAATTTCAAAATTTTCTCCAGATTTAACAGGTATTAGGATAATTTTTGTCTCTACATAAATCTGTTCTTACTACTTTCTATATAATAAAAAAATGATAACAACTAAGCAGGCCAAAGGCCATACCAATCAACTTCTAAATTTGATACCATCTCTTCCTGATTCGACAAATTATAAAAATGTTAATAAAGCTACAACAAAACCTACAAGCAGTAAGACTCAAACCAAAGCATTGAACACCATCTCCAAAGCTATATTCGTCAATAAATCAACACCCAGTGATGAAAAATCCAGTCTAACGGATGAGATCCAACAACTGAAAAATTTGAATAAAAAATTGCTGCAAAGAGTAAAAACTTTGGAAGAAGAACTTTCCAAGTCAAGACAATCTACTCAAGACTTCCCTCTCAGCTCTCAGCCAACTACTCAAGGTTCCACGGCCAGTCAGGATTCTTCAGTCCTACCTACAGTCTTCTCCGTGATGACTCAAATACTATTATGAAAATTACCAAACGTCCTCAATTTTTTATCTTTGGAGACAGTATGGTGAGGGACTTTGGTAACATCTTACAGACGCTGATGCCGGAATTTGCTATCCAATGTTTTACTTTTCCTGGAGCACCATTATCTTGGATAATCAAAAATATGGAAAAATATGTCATCAACCTGACCAAACAGGACATTATGTTCATCATGGCGGGAACGAACGACATTCCCAACCTGACTCCTCTTTCTTTGGAAGAGAATTGCCTCAAAATAAGTAACCTTTGTCAAAACACAAATATTGTCTTCTCCAGTATTCCTTACAGATTTGATGACAAAAAACTAAAGAGCAATATTCTTTCATCCAATCAATCAATTTTAAAAGAGAGTTATAAAAACATGTTATATTACTTTGAGCCCAATTTCTTTTTATCACGTAAAATGTATACAAAACATGGATTACACCTTAACATGTATGGGAAAAAAGTATACTGTGAAAATCTAGCTCAAGCTCTTTCGTTAATTGAACATAGTAAACATGATTTTCTTCTAATATTACTGTTGCTAAATCCACAAGCAATTACAATATATTGTGTAATAATGTAAATGAATTGAAACCAAATAATATAACTTGCTCGATAAATAAATCAAATGTCATACCATGTGATATCATGGAGCCACATCCTAGAGGAAACAATACTGCAACTCCTGAAGAATGTGATGATAGTCACAACAGTTCTTTATTTTTTCTCGAGAAATTTTAACACTTATAATAACTCTCAAACAACTCTATTCACTTTACCTTCCTCTTTTACTAATTCTTTGTCTTTTCTGTCTCAATCTCAACCTCTCTTGACTCTGTCTACTATACTCTCTTTCTCTCGCCATTCCTCTTTCACTCCCCCATGTTCAAGTAAGAGATGCCCATTCCTCTTCTCCTTTGACGTCTTTCTCTCATACTGCATTATCTCCCCTGGCCACACCTTACATTCCTCAAAATCCTTTACATTTACATAGAACCACTAAACAACTATCTCCTCTAGCTCTCCCTTTCTTACCTAATCCTAAAACTAAAAATACCATTACATCAGATGATCTATTTGAAATTTGCAATCCCCCTCTGTCTGAACCAAAACATTATAAAAATCTCACTGTGAAAAATTCAATATTTTGTATTTTACACCATAATGTCCAAAGTTTACGAAATAAAATAGCTTCACTAGAAGTCTTTCTAAATGAGTTGGAAAGTAAACAATGTAGCCCACATGTACTATGCTTCAGTGAGACATGGCTAAAAAAAAGAATCAGTTCAATGCTACAACAATACACACTACATAAACTAAGCAAGTTTCTGTAGAAAAGATCATGACGGAGGGGGTGTTTCTATCTTTATAAGAGATACGTTTGTTTTACAGACACTTACACTCGGAGTACAGTCAACTGAATTTCACTTTGAATGCACAGCTGTAAGCTCTGAAATCGCAATAATATGTATTTATCGTTCAAATAATCCACTCTCTGATTTTGATATATTCATAAAGCTCTTTGAAGATCTCCTGCAAAGTCTTAAAAAAATTCAATATCTCGTCATCTGCGGCGACTTTAATGTTGATCTTTTGAATAATACACCAAAATAAAACTAAACTGAAAACACTTCTAAATATATTTAACTTGAAAATCGTAGTTACTTCACCTACCAGAATTACACAAAACTCTAGCTCTTGTATTGACAGTATATTTGTAAATTTTAGGAAGTCAAATTTTTAGGTGATCACACTGATCACTCATAGAATATGATCATTCATATATGCTCGCTTCGCAAGAAAACTGGAGAAACGTCGTTCGCTTCCTGAAAGAAATTATGAAGACAAAAGAAGAGGACGAGAGGAGGGAAGAACCAGAGGCGACAGTCTCTCCGGATTAGCCGTAGGCGATGTGAAGAATTGGTGCAGTAAGAGGGTGAGAAGGAAAAGAGAGGAAGATAAATAAGTGAGAAGAGAAAAGAAAAATTAGAACCAGCCAGCACTCCCAAAAGTGATATCACAATTACTCACACTGTCTTTACTAAATATCTGAGTGACCGACCTCCTGACTTGAACCACCGACCTCCCGATTACCAGTCTGACGCCCCCTATCAATCAAGCTACTCGTAGGTCGGAGTGGTAATAGGTTTTTAAAAAAAGTAAAGCCAGAGTCCCACTGAGTGCAACATTTTTTTCCGATTAGTTTTAAGCTGCGCTTTTCCATTAAAATCAAATTTCATTGTCTGGAACAATCCGTCGCAAGGCTTTGCAATACTTCCCATTTAAAGTTCAGAATGTGGCCTACAGCTACCAGAGAAATGCAATTGAGTTCTTTTTTCAAAGATATTAAAAACTTTCCAGCTAAATTAGACACAACCCATGGTTATCATAGCAAGAAGTGTTATCGAAGCTTTACTGCTGTGAAAAATAAAGGATTTGATGACTGTATTACAGCGTCTTCTAACCAAAATGTACAAGTTCAGCGACTGAACTAACTAATCTGAAAAGACCTGAAATCAAAGCACACTTACTATTTCTAAAATATGTTCTGAATATATTTAACAAATTCAATGCACTGTTCCAAGGAAGAAGCTTTATTCAAAGATTTATGCTATAATTACATAAAGCTGAATGAAATCAACAATCTGGACTTTCTGAATTTATCTAATCCAAGAATCTTCAAAGAACCAAAAGAAGTTTATCTAGGACCAAAGTTTGAGGAATACCTGAAATAAATTGATGAAAATATTGCACATAATATTAGATTAATGTTAAGTATATTATGTAACATCTGTCCAAGAACTACAAAAAAGACTCCCATTGAAAAATATTATTCTTCAAGAGCTTGTTTTGTTGAGCCTAATGTTGCACTTGATGGTCTTAAAAGAAAAAGGGTGAACACTTTATCAATCTGACAAATATTTTTGGCCATCTGTTAATTTTGATGAAGTAGAAGTAGAATGCAGAAATATTCTTGTAGTCTTAGATGAAGGTACTAAGAAAATGAAGGGAATAGACAGCATTGACAAAATGTGGTATGAGATATCATTACTTGAAGATTATTCAAGTGAAAAAAAGTTTGATAATTTGTACTCATTAGTCAAAATAGCAGCTCTCTCAATGCAGTTAGTTAGGACATAATTATGTATATATTTTATTTATCTTTTTTCTTGTTTATATTATTAATATTGTCAATTTTTATATTTAATTTTTACCATTATTTGTCTGTATATATGTTCTACTAGTAAAGAGTTTCTAAATAAATAAATAAATTGTAAGAGATGTTAAAAAAAGAACAGATTGGGAACTGATTCTTGAGATACAGTGTGTGTCTTTCGCTCAGCCCTGCAGTCTCAGTCATCAGACTGCACTAAGGTCAGAGTAAAAAAAGAACATTTAGATGGGCACACTTACAACTTGTACGACGAGTAACCAAGATTTCAGTCTGAATTTAGTTTAAACAGACCATAAAAAATAGCCGACTTTAGGTGTATTATTTGTATCTCCTTTAGTGCTCAGCCGATTTTCTTCAAATCTATTTTGTATGGTAAAACACCGTTTTTTTAACGTTTTGATATCTACAAAAAAAACTGTAAAAATTCTCCAACTCACCACGTGTCAAGCACAAGTCTTGATCTATGTGCTCCTATCTGGTACGTTTGATAACATATGATATAGGTATATCACATGATTTATTTCATATCATCTTCAAATAGCAAGAAAGAAATTCGGTACAGTAGATTCAGTGTAACAGCTCGGGGTAGCATCGTCGCCTTGTCCTGCTCTACCAAATGACAAGACAGTGTTTGCAGTAGCTAGAAGAGACAGTCTTTGGAAATCTCTCTTCTTAGCAACATTAAATCCACACTCAATGGCAGTTGCAAAGGCACAAGTGCAGACGAGGCAGAAGGATTCAAGATATAAATTAAAGAAAACCGCCATAAAGGGGTGAATATTAAAATACAATAATGCAAAATGTATGAAATTCAAAACATAAACAAGCTGAGAAGGGAGAAAACGGAGCGCGTTGTGGTTTTAGGCGCAGAGCATTGCATCACACAACAGATATATTTTTAATATTTACCTTCTGTGCTAGCATCTGGATGGATTTTTTTCTCTTGCCTCTTTCTCTCTCACCATTTCTTGCTCACACGCAAAACAAACACAAGGAAGGGATTATTGTTATCATCATTTACTAGCTGCAAACTGTTCTTTGTTAAGGAACTTTTTTGCTGAGGACATGGCCGTAATAATAATAATAATGGGTCTTTTTCATTTATTTATTAATATATATTAAATATATATCAGTGTTGAAGAGGATGGAGGAAGTCGGAGTCAACACAAGTTACTTACCAAACACTTTTACTGGCCGAATGAAAAAAAAAAAAAAAAAAAAAAGATTAGTCACCGTAGATGGCAGGCTGAATGTAACAGTTTTCGTTCTGATACTGAAGTTGAGCAACGTCCGGCGAGGACTAGAATGGCTACTCAATTTCGAACCCTCGTAATGCTGGTTATTCCTGGCCCAGTTCAGTCTAGGTGAGGTTTACTAGAGTAGTTGATTTGTGAGTTTCCAGCAATTGGTGGGTAAAACCTCCGACGTGATGTGACTTGTGCAGTTGAAAGTGACGTTAAACCCAAATAATAATAAAAAATAAAATAAAAAAATCTTTGTAGGTACTTGATTTTTTATTTTAAAGCCTGTTCGTAAACTAAAAAACTCCACTGTCACGAGAAACCGATTGGGAACAAATAGAAGCAATCAGCGCCGTAGTTGGAATAACAGTGGAAGATATTTTGTGGACGCGTTGCAAATAATCTTTACATTGCAGATACAGAAAAAACTCTAAAAACAAGGAAACTGTTTAGAAATCACGATCGATATCCGAAACCCCAGAAGAGTCGCGTCCTCGCGAAGAATCACTCCTTAGTTCTCAATATTCAGCTGAAGCCATGTGTCACTCACTTATCGAACACAAGCTCAAGACATCTTACTCTCAAAAAACTCAACTGTAAGGACTAAATTTGCCATTACGTACAATAGCCAATAAGCTTCATCGATAAGGCGGCGGACTCGCATCTTAGAGGTCGGTGGTTCAAGTTAGCAAAGATTTAGTAAAGCGCGTTTGAGTAATTGCGATATCACATCGCGATTAACAACAAAATATGACTTTTTTTACAATAGCGACACTTCACTATCCAGAAGATGTTGAAAATTCACTCTTGGAACGGCAGTGCAGACTACAGCTCTTTAGGCCCCGGGAAAATGCTACTTGTGACCGAAAAGGTTGGAATGAGAGGGAGGGAGTATATGTTCAACTGACATTTGCAATAGTCACAAACATTTGGAACGAGGCATTTATGACAAAACCAAGCAAACTCATTATTTATCCTGTTATCGTTCTCTCCTCCCCAGCACATGAATATACGTTCAGGCTCTCTCATATAATAAAAACTAATTATCATAATGAAAGTTTAGCGAAAAAAAAAAAAAAAAAAAAACGATGATAAAACATTACAACGAAACATTAGCACAGAACAGACAACAAATTTTGAGCTGCCCTTTCATTACCTGATTATTGAAAAAAGAAAGTTGAGATCAGACGTAAGAGTTTAGCAGCATATTTCCTTTCTGTCCTGGTGGAGAGATGACTTTGAACTTTATGGTTTCTCACTAGTACATATCCTCATGTTAATCATAAAAAGATTAGTTGATTGAGTACATTTAAAAGATTTTTCAAGTTAGCATGGCTTTTCACCTGTGTGAATCCTCATGTGAATCTTTAGACTAGTAGATACATAAATCTAAAATATTTGTTGTATAGTATGTTACTTTAGCATTGCTTTTCACTTGTGTGAATCTTTAGACTAGTTAATACATAAATCTAAAATAGTTGTTGCATAATATGTCACTTTAGCATGGCTTTTCAGCTGTGTGAATCCTCATGTGAATCTTTAGACTAGTTAATACAAAAATCTAAAATAGTTGTTGCATAATATGTCACTTTAGCATGGCTTTTCACCTGTGTGAATCCTCATGTGAATCTTTAGACTAGTAGATACATAAATCTAAAATATACCTAACATAATATGTCACGTTAGCATGGCTTTTCACCTGTGTGAATCCTCATGTGAATCTTTAGACTAGTAGGTGGGTCCACAACTTCTCTTTCTGCGCATAGAAGAATAAGTCGAAGAAGAAATCGGCAGGGGAATCTTCGTCTTCACAGGAACATGGCCGCAAGAAAGCTGTTGGCTTTCTGCCATACTATGAGCTGCTGCTTTCCTCAGACGTCTTGGATTTGGAAGAGTAAACGAAATTTTTACCATTTGCCATAGATAATAGAGGAATGCCGGAAGGCCTTCCTCGATTAAGAATCTGTGAACATCGCCTCCAAACTCTCACCTGTAACTTTGATTCCATAGATATAGTAAAAGTCTGGAAATATCTGGGACTTGAATTAGACTGCCACCTTAAGTGGGAAACACATGTATTGAGCCTAATCAAAACACTTCGAAGATATATCTTCTTATTTTTATCTTTAAGAGGATTCCTAAAACTTTCTCTTTAGAGGTCTAAAAGTCATTCAATATTATAAAATAATATACAGGAAATCAAAACTGTACTCAACTGATAAATTGTACGCAAACTTTAAAATCCTTAACATTGAAAACTTAGTCATAAAAAACATGAGTACTTTTGTGCATAAAAACAAGGAAACTTAAATTCAACCTACCGAAAAATAATTAGAAATTGATAAACAAATACCTAAAAACAGTGAAAAGTAAAACTTTTTTTTATAGGGCAAAATAGTATAGAGTTTATAGGACCTAAAATAGTTGATCCTATACATAAAAAGCTGAGGGATGTGCGTGACTCTAAAATATTTAAAAGAAATGTTAAAGAATATCTACTAAAATTATAAATCATAATGAACAAAAAAGTAATTGATATGTATGTATTAAAAATAGAGGATGATGTGTGTAAAGAAGAGAGATCTCCGGATGTGTGTAAAGAAAGCTGTTGGCTTTCTGCCATATTATGATCTTCCGAGAGCTGCTGCTTTCCTCAGACGTCTTGGATTAAAGTTTTGCCAAGCTCTTTAAACAGTTGCATCCCACACTAGTGTGTGACCTTGTTCCCATGCAACGAAATTAGTCATTCCGTCTTTTATAAAGGTCCATAGATCCCTCCGACGAAAAAGAGGAGGAGAAAATGTCATCTTGGGCCTTTAGGCAGGTCGTACACTGAAGAAACGCGTTTCACGAAACGCATTTCTTGAAACGTGAAATTTGGATTTCACGAAACCGATAGATTGAAATACACAGAGGCGCGTACATTGAGTTACAAGAAACTACAGTTTCTAGAAATGCATGAAACGCGTTTCGTTGAAACCGAAATATTTGGTTTCGTGTGATTCAGTTTCGTGTGATCTCTCGGTGATAATTAATTCATTAGTATTTAAAAGACCGTAGAGGTTATTATTATTTTATTGTTTTTTTCTACTCACAAAAATATGGACTTTCAAGTGAATTTAGTTCACAACTTCTCAGAGAGAGAAGTTGTGAACTCTTTAATTTTGATTTATTCTTTATTTAATACAATATAAATTTACATAAAATGACACCTCCTAAGATGATTCTATCTCATTGTCATTTGGTGTTACTTAAAATAATAAAATCGCCATTGATTCAGAAGAAAGGATATGAAGAAGTTCCAAGCATATTATAAGGTTACGCATCAGAAACTGCAGCTAATAAAAAAATAAAAACACGACAGATATACAGGGCTACGTATGAGTTCGGTGCGGAAAATAAAAAAATGTATGAGTTCGGTGCCGCCTAAAAAAGGTCATGTATGAATTCGGTGCCGCCTAAAAAAGGTCATGTATGAATTCGGTGCCCTGGTACTTGCCCTGATGATCAGGTAATTATAGTATTTTTTTCCTTATAGGCATGGCCTTCAATTAATAAACCGAGGCATGGCCTTCATTGTATTTTACCTAACCCTACTATATAAACCCAAGGCATGGCCTTCATTGTATTTTACCTAACCCTACTATAAACCCAAGGCATGGCCTTCATTGTATTTTACCTAACCCTACTATAAACCCAAGGCATGGCCTTCATTGTATTTTACCTAACCCTACTATAAACCCAAGGCATGGCCTTCATTGTATTTTACCTAACCCTACTATAAACCCAAGGCATTGCCTTCATTGTATTTTACCTAACCCTACTATAAACCCAAGGCATGGCCTTCATTGTATTTTACCTAACCCTACTATAAACCTAAGGCATGGCCTTCATTGTATTTTACCTAACCCTACTATTAACCCTAGGCATGGCCTTCAAGGAGGAAATGGACATCAGCCTTGCTGAATGTAACTGTCTACAACATAATCTACTAACTTAATAACAGCAGGATGACTGTTAACAAGCAATAGAGTACATTATAAAAAAACAATCAATTTATAAGTCATTAGGACCGCACCGAACTCATACATCACCTTTTTTCGGCGGCACCGAATTCATACATGCGAAAAAGGTGCGGGTAATCTTCGCACCGAACTCACCTATTGCCATATACAGATATCAAAACCGCACCTTAGCCTTTGCAGTTGGAACTGTTTTGGTCCATGGGCAGACGACTCTCTTAACTTGATTAGGAAGGTGGGAAATTTTGTTAAAAAAAGAATTCGGAGACAGAAGAATCAATAATTTCATTCAAAAAATTTATTGTACTCGCTGTTCGTAAAAAGTGCTTATACCTTGGGCTTGTACCTTGGGCACCATTCCCAATGGTGTCAAGTTTGAGGAAATATTGTATCTGTAAAAAAAATTAATCAACAACTTTAGTAATACCTACTACAATTACTACATCTAGGAGATTGTGTGTCACCACTGAATTTTCTAACTTGTAATAAAGTAACGTTTAAAGATTGTCTAAAATACTGTACATCCATTATATTTATGTAATCTGAATAAAATATGTCACTCTAGCATGGCTTCTCACCTGTGTGAATCTTTAGACTAGTTAATACATAAATCTAAAATATTTGTTGTATAATAAGTTACTTTAGCATGGCTTTTCACCTGTGTGAATCCTCATGTGAATCTTTAGACTAGTTAATACATAAATCTAAAATATTTGTTGTATAATATGTTACTTTAGCATTGCTTTTCACTTGTGTGAATCAGACTAGTAAAGATCGGTGGTCAGGTTGATAGTTTAATTCGGTTATCATGTTTGTATTCTGAAGTGTTGACACCATTATAACGCACTGCAAGACCCTTGTGAAAAGTAAGCTCGAGTAGATCGGCAGGGGCATCTTCGTCTTCACAGGAACATGGCCGCAAGAAAGCTGTTGGCTTTCTGCCATACTATGAGCTTTCCTCAGACGTCTTGGATTCGGAAGAGTAAGGGCCCAGGATGACATTTTCTCCTCTTTTTCGTCGGAGGGATCCATGGATCTTTCTAAAAGAAGCAATGACCGGGAACTTCACGATTCGGCCCAAATTACCTGAGTAGCACGAATAGCTCAGTGGTTAAGCACTCGCTTGCCATGCGGAAGGTCGCGGGTTCGAACCCTCGCGCCGACAAAAATTTGTATTCAAAATTTGGTTACAGTTGTTTGTAAGGGATACCTTCCGGTGCGCTCGTGTTGACCCAGCACTTAAATGGGAAGTATTGTGTCACTTCTCGCCCATCAGAGGGGAGGCATACTACGGGATGGGCAGGCTACAACACAGACCACAAGCGTCTACAGTAGCTCCTGTTTCAGGGCTACGAAAAAAAAGGCTGTGAAACACTCATCTTTTTTTTTTTTTTTAAAAAAAAGACCTTTTCCATAGCATGATTCGGCCCCAAAAAACACAACATGATTCGGCCCATAACCCGATTCGGCCCAAAACAAACTATCAAGTTTTGATCCCACACAAAAAATCCCACTTTTATTCCAACAAAAAGTCCCACTGTCATTCCACCAAAAAATCCCTATAAATAAGTATGAAAACACTACCCTGACAGAACTGAGAGCAATGGCAATGCTCACGATGTTATTGTTTTGAACCAGCAACAGTCATCTCTGTTATCAGTGTTTATTTGAGTGTTTGACAGTTAACAGTTAGATTTTACGTATTGATACCTACTAGTCACTAGTGAAAGATGAATAATATAAATTTCCTCAAAGAAACTTTCTTTCCTCAAAGCGAGCGTTGAAGAATTATGTTGATGCTCCGGAATTATAGTTACAGTTACAGAACAAAATTGGCACACGGTGAAATGAAATGGCGATGTGTAAATCGTTCTTGCAAAGGCTTCCTAAATACAATTGGTAAGTCTCTTAATTATGTTGTTTCTTTGTATTTACTTATTAGTTGATAATTCAGTCGTAAATTCATCTGGCAAATTAAAAAAGGTACTTAATGTTCGCGCACTATAATAAATATATAAAAAAGTACAATAATTTATGATTTTCTCTTTTTCGGTGAATCTGGCAATCGACGTCTGACTATCTCTAACGAGAGTCATAATCATGATTCATACGATGATCGGACAATTTTATTTTATTGTATTCGTAATTTAAAGTTGAAAAATAATAATAAATAAAAATCCCTCAATATGTACGGTATTTAGAAAGTTGTACTGGACCAAATCGTGTTTTTTATTTTTTTGTCAAGATAACGTTTTGGGACGAATGGTTCGGTGACTTTTTCTTACTTGATATCGAAAACCTTTTTCATAACCCTTTTTGAGAAGAATCGTAATGCGCCCCAATGACCAATGACCAGTGTGGGATGCAACGGTTTAAAGAGCTTGTCAAAGCTTTAATTGACAAAACCGGTGATCCAGTATTCCTGAAACAAAGGATCGCGCTTGCAATACAACGCGGCAACTTAGCAAGTATCTTGGGAGCCCTGCCAAAGGAAAGTAGTTAGATGAGATTTATTTTATTTAAAAGAAATATTTAAAATTTAATAAATAAATTCATTTAATATTTTAATTAGACAACTCTAATTTGCAGGTTCAAGGCTCCGGAACTCAGAAAAAGAAGTCGCGCTCACTCTCTCCTGTTCCCTTCACTTCTACTACACAAGAGTCCACAACTTCTCTTTCTGCGCATAAGTCGAAGAAGAAATCGGCAGGGGCATCTTCGTCTTCACAGGAACATGGCCGCAAGAAAGCTGTTGGCTTTCTGCCATACTATGATCCTCCGAGAGTTGCTGCTCTCCTCAGACGTCTTGGATTTGGAAGAGTAAGGTCACACACTAGTGTGGGATGCAACATGTGCAGATTCCTTTGCAAAAAGTAACATCAATAACACCTTAATCAGGTTACGCATCAGAAACAGCAGCTAAAAAAAAAAACACGACAAATACAGGGTGTCCCACCAAACTTGGACACCTCAAATTACTCGGCCCCTGAAAGAGTTTTTGAAAAATAAAAAATCTTAGGGTACATGTACTAATTATGCGGTTTCATTCATGAATTTTTTTTTATACAGGGTGGTTCAAAAGTCAGAAATTGAAGTCTCAACTTTCGATTTTTAAATGGATCGAACTGAATTTTATTTGATAATTTTACTTCTAAATAGTTCCTGAGTACTTTTTTTAACAAAAATTTTACATACAGGGTGGTTTTTTTACGGCCAATTTTTTTTCTAAATCTCGAATAACTCAAGTTCGTTTAATTTTTTCGATAACAAGAATAGAAAGTGTTTGTGTAATGAAAACACGCACTTTCAATTGGCAACAAAATTTTTTATACAGGGTGGTTCACAAGTGAAATAATGACTTGATTTTTTTTAAAACCGAGTTTTTTTAATTTTTTATTTGGGATTAATAATTCTAACCTAATTTAACACATTTTTTGTTAGTCATATCGAAAAACAAAACTAAAGTGTTGTACAGGGTGAGTCATGATTTTTTTTGTAACACCC